>OX104115.1:25348494-25716559 GCA_944474755.1 Limnoperna fortunei | reverse complement strand
CCTTTCAATTAAGTCGAGTGCACCCTGCCTGCAGTGAGATTCGAACCCGAAACCTCAGTGTTGTCAGACAACGTGATCAATAGTTGATGAACTAACATCACCACTCGGCTCCTTCAATCAATTAGAAAAAGATGGACAAAGGGCAATTTTGAAAAATATGGGGTATGGGTTGGGGAGTAAGATTTACTTTTTTTTCGTGCAAGGAGCGTGACACTCTCTAAACATGTCACTATGGTTCGCGGTAATTTTAATATGACCTGAACTACCCCCCCCCCCCCAAAAAAAAAACGGGGAGACATCCATGTACGCCAGCTGAGGACGCGCTGGACAGCTCTGTTAAACGTATCAACTAATTTCAAGTACTTCCGAATTTAAAGGAAACCATTTTATACTTATATATCATTAACTGTGGAATGAGTTCTAACAGACATCTTAAAATAAACAAATTGCGACGGCTAAAATGCGAAAGCAGAATTGATTTTCGTATTACGCTTACATGTCCGCATTTTAACTCATAAGCTTCGATATACAAACGCGGTTAGTAGTTTAATCTTTATTTGAGATTTAATTCTGTGTAAATTCATGTGACACAATGAGATAGTGAAAAAAATATATAAATAGATGTTTTCGCTTTTGTCGTAAATCGTATTCAGTATTATACACCGGAATTCTTAGGAATTGTGGCACAGTAGTTTATTCTTTATTTGTTTGTTTGTTTGTTAGAATGGTGTTTTTATTGGTGGAGGAAGCCAGACTACCCGCGGTAGGAAAACTGGCAATCCCTTGTCAATTAAGATTGGAGTCGAGTACACGCTACCTGCAGTGAGAATCGAACCCGCAATCTCTGTGTTGACAGACCACGTGATCAATAGTAGACGAACCACTCGGCCAACCAGGCCCCTCATTCTTTATTTGAGATTTAATTCTCTGTAAATTCATGCGACACAATGAGATATATAGTGAATAAAATATATAAAATAGATGTTTTCGCTTTTGTCGTGAATCTTATTCAGTATTATGCAGCGGCATTTTTAGGAACTGTGGCACATAAGTTTATTCTTTATTTAATTCTGTGTAAATTCATGTGACACTATGGGGTAGTTAATAAAATATATAAGTAGATATTTTCGCTTTTGTCGTAAATCTTATTCAGTAACACCGGAATTCATAGGAACTGTGGCAAAGAAAAAAAAAACTGATCAAACCACGACAAATGATCTTTTTAAGCGTTTACAATAAAAAAAAACCACGACCTCGGAGGTTAAGGTAACAGTAATCTATTATTGATCACCAAGTTGTCTGTTTGATCCTTACAGCGA
The DNA here is from genome assembly GCA_944474755.1 of Limnoperna fortunei. Classification (NCBI taxonomy): domain Eukaryota; kingdom Metazoa; phylum Mollusca; class Bivalvia; order Mytilida; family Modiolidae; genus Limnoperna; species Limnoperna fortunei. The sequence goes on along the minus strand of OX104115.1, from coordinate 25,715,240 downwards.
GATGGTGTGCTTGACACATCCCTATAAATTTGCAAAGAGCACCAGTTTTCCTGTCGAAACTTTGCTGTTTCGTTGGGTACTCCAGCTTTTCCCAATAAACACTCGACGTCATATTATATAAACGAATATAATTTTTGAAAAATAGTGTTAAACAAACTTCAAACATACATATAATGCTAACGCGAAAAGGCGAAGTGAAAAAATGTTACGATTTCGCCTTCACGTTTTTCGTGTTTCTCGCGTTTTCCCCGTGGCATGCGAGGTCAAATATTTTTGAATTTATTGTGTGTGTGGTTTTTTTTCATTCCTTTTTTAAATTATTTTTTAATAAAATGACACTATGGGATGTTTATATGCCGTCAAAGAAGCATTAGTGATAGATTTTTTTCGGGGGGGGGGGATTTCCATTTGTCATTTATAACTTTAGACTAGACGTTTTCCGCTTTCAAAATACGGACGTGCGCCTTGGCACCCGAGATGCTTTTTTAAAGTCATTGTGTGTGTGCGTTTTTAAATTTACTTTGTTTTAATTATTTTGTTCATAAAATTACACTATGTAATGTTTATATTTCGTCACAGGTGCATTAGCAATAGATTGGGGGAATTTTCATTTTTCTTATTAATAACTTGAGACAAGTTTTAGCCTTATTATTAGATAAAAAGATTCATCAATGAGGACATAACAGTTGACATCTTTATACTTCTAATATTTGCGAGTGAAACTAATTTTTACATTTCGAAATATTAATTTTACTAACCGGAAGTTGAATGGACGGATTGGAGCGATCAGTCCAAATCAATCCGACAGATCAGTCAAATCGTTCCAAATCCGTCAATTGACGGATGGACGGATTGGGAACGATTTGACTGATCTGACTGATTGATAACTGATTGGTGACGGATTTTGGAACGCTGACGGATCGCTGACGGATTGATAAAAGTGTTGCGTCTTCAATCTCAAGTACTGTAAGAAGACAAAGTTTTGTGAATATCTATTATTGTTACTTGTACCTTTATAGCATTTTGAACACAGTCGCTGTATTGTGTTTTCCTTCTAGTCTTAAACTCGGTTATCCAAGTTGTGGGTACATTTGGTTTGTTGTCGGTTGACGCTACAGACTGTAATATGAAGTTATCTTTAGTTCATTTAACTGCGAGTACTTAATAACAATAAAACTTACTTACGAATGTTAAATTTATATCGCTGCTTTTGAGATAAACGACAGAATACACATTTAAACATTTAATACTAGAAAGACTGCTTGGTAAGCATTAAAATCTTTTGTTACACAATCTTGTCAAAACTTAGAAAAATTTATAAAAAGTAACTTTATGACGCTTTTAAATTGTTATGTGTTTTACTGTATGCAAGTAGGTGTTTAAAACTATCAAGTTCCCAGAACACTTTATATGCAACGTCTAATTAAAAAAAATTATTTACACCCTAATATTTTTCAAGCTAATTTATAATTAATGATTTTCCATTATAATTTTCCCTTAGATACATACTTACGTGATCAAAAGGATTGCTAAAACAATTCATAAACATATCCAGTTGTTTTGCTGCGTAATTCTTACAAAATGCATCACACCTCTGTAATATACAAATAATACTGATTCGTACTAAAAATTAGAGACTAGACAACACTTGTGAATATTAAGTTTAATAATTTAAAAAATGTATACTTATACACACGTTGACAGATGCCATGTAATTATAACATCAATACATGAGCCTGAGTATATGTTCCAAGTAGTAAAATACAAAAATATCACAATGAAATTAATCATTTAAAGACCAAACCTGGAATCATTTACCATAAAAACAAAGAAAGGACAAATACGGTTTTAAAATACTAAAGCATTATGGGGCGATGTTATTAAAACATAAAAGACTGTAATAAGAAAAAAAGAATCGATAATATACATTAGAGAATAAGCCAGGAATATACACAACCATGGTTAAACAAAAGAGGGGACAACAACAAAACAATCGAAAACACAAAACACAAAAATTACAGGGTGATACGAACACAACTAAAACCCTGGGGTGAGTCCAGGCAACTGGACATACGTGTGCACCAGCGCTAACCACCACCGCATAGCCTGGATCAATTTGACAGATCGCAATAACGTACATGCCAAGGAGATGCATAGCAGTGCTTGCCTCTCGGGGTGGTCACACCCGTTACTAACTTGTAGGTGACCGGAATGGACTTTGAACTACGATTAATTTAATGTGATTTGTACATGCAATAACGGTTACTTTGCATACAACAAACATTTTAAGTGCATGTCGTTCGGCTAATTGTGAAATGTCGCTTATTAAAATATGTCAAAACCCACTATGCGTTTCTTTTTTTAGGAGTCTACAAGATATATTTAACACTTTTTGATATAGACATACATTTTGGAATGAACGAACACAACCTATATCTAGAAACAAACCAGTAGAACATTAAAGTCTGCATGACAAGTACGAAACGGGCATTCAGAATCAATGTGACAAGTCAATATCTAATAATGAGAAATACGTAATAATTGAGTTTGTATTAATTAATTCCAAAAAGTCATGTTTATTTGGATCTCTTTGTATTTTTGCAATATATTGGAATCCATAACAGTATGGAAACACAACAGACATGTGGAATCGCAATTTGTAAACGTGGAAATTCCATTGGCGGGTCGTTAAAGTGTACTACCAAAACTAACAAAAATATATATGTCAAGCCAAATTGTTATAGCATAAGTCATATCAGTAATGGTCCGGGTACACAAAGGTTTACAAGATAAATTGTAAAATAGTGCCTTTTATTCACACATGAAAAATTCCCTTGAATTAAATCATGTTGAAAAGTAGTATGTAAGTGGAAAAAAATCAAACTATCAACACTAGAATTTTAAAAGAATTTAGTTTGTTCAGCAGTCTAAAGACATTTCAAAGCTCCAAAAATAATTAACACCACTACTTGTATAATAATTTACATGCATTTTTCGGAGTAGAAGATACTGGTCATGAATTCATTAATACAAAAAGAAAAATATACATACACTAATGAACCAGGCGTTGATGGGTTACAATGACTTATTGAAACAGTTGTTTATATCACAGTACCTTTGCATTAAAAATGAAAAACCTTTATTGAGAACCAGGTCGTTGTATTGGTCAGTACCTCCTTTTATGAAAAACGACTCGTCCGCGCCTTTAATAAATTTAACTATAGATACCCTTTCCTCAAAATTAACGTTTAAAATATAATTGCAGAGAGTTTTGCAAATTTTCAAATTCAGTACTCAATGATGGTGCTGATATGATTATCGGATACACCTGTTACGGAATACTGGTATATGATACCCATCCATTTTCATTAACAAACCAACTCACACACCACAGTTATGGAAGAGTGGGGTTTAGTCTGCCATAACACCCGCGTTAACCCATCATTTCTTAGAAATGTCTGTACCAAGTCGGGACCATTGCTGTAATTGGTATATTTTTGGTTGTTGGTTCTAAAGTTTCTCGGGCTTTAATTTGTGGATTGTCTTTTTTACAGTTGTCTCAGTGTTCAGTATTTTGTTTTTACCTTCATTTGTTACAAAAAGGCCTCGTTGACCGAGTGGTTAAAGTAGTTTGTCTACTATTGACCACGGGTATGTCAACACTGAGATTGCGGGTTCAAGTCTCACTGCGGCAGGGCGCGGCCTACTCCAATCTTAATTGACAAGGATTGTCAATTTTCCTACCAAAGGCTGGTGTGAATATTGAAGTAAAAAGTGTTTCCAATAAGTAATGCATATGATTTTATACCTTAATCACTTCCATCAGTAATTTAATAGCTTCCTCCTCGGTGTTTGTTTCACTTCCTTTCTTTGTGAGGGCAAGTGCTTCCAATGCCAAACTTGTAGGTCTATTTTTATCACTCAAGTCAGTAAAGTCCGGCTTACCTTCTGTCAGTTGTTTGCTTGCAAAACCGCTAAGTCTGAAAAAAAAAGGCTGCATTTAATACGGTGTAGGGGTATTTAAACCTTTCAATTAAGTCGAGTGCACCCTGCCTGCAGTGAGATTCGAACCCGAAACCTCAGTGTTGACAGACAACGTGATCAATAGTTGATGAACTAACATCACCACTCGGCTCCTTCAATCAATTAGAAAAAGATGGACAAAGGGCAATTTTGAAAAATATGGGGTATGGGTTGGGGAGTAAGATTTACTTTTTTTTCGTGCAAGGAGCGTGACACTCTCTAAACATGTCACTATGGTTCGCGGTAATTTTAATATGACCTGAACTACCCCCCCCCCCCAAAAAAAAAAAACGGGAGAACATCCCATGTACGCCAGCTGAGGACGCGCTGGACAGCTCTGTTAAACGTATCAACTAATTTCAAGTACTTCCGAATTTAAAGGAAACCATTTATACTTATATATCATTAACTGTGGAATGAGTTTAACAGACATCTTAAAATAAACAAATTGCGACGGCTAAAATGCGAAAGCAGAATTGATTTTCGTATTACGCTTACATGTCCGCATTTTAACTCATAAGCTTCGATATACAAACGCGGTTAGTAGTTTAATCTTTATTTGAGATTTAATTCTGTGTAAATTCATGTGACACAATGAGATAGTGAAAAAAATATATAAATAGATGTTTTCGCTTTTGTCGTAAATCGTATTCAGTATTATACACCGGAATTCTTAGGAATTGTGGCACAGTAGTTTATTCTTTATTTGTTTGTTTGTTTGTTAGAATGGTGTTTTTATTGGTGGAGGAAGCCAGACTACCCGCGGTAGGAAAACTGGCAATCCTTGTCAATTAAGATTGGAGTCGAGTACACGCTACCTGCAGTGAGAATCGAACCCGCAATCTCTGTGTTGACAGACCACGTGATCAATAGTAGACGAATCACTCGGCCAACCAGGCCCCTTATTCTTTATTTGAGATTTAATTCTCTGTAAATTCATGCGACACAATGAGATATATAGTGAATAAAATATATAAAATAGATGTTTTCGCTTTTGTCGTGAATCTTATTCAGTATTATGCAGCGACATTTTTAGGAACTGTGGCACATAAGTTTATTCTTTATTTAATTCTGTGTAAATTCATGTGACACTATGGGGTAGTTAATAAAATATATAAGTAGATATTTTCGCTTTTGTCGTAAATCTTATTCAGTAACACCGGAATTCATAGGAACTGTGGCAAAGAAAAAAAAACTGATCAAACCACGACAAATGATCTTTTTAAGCGTTTACAATAAAAAAAAAACCACGACCTCGGAGGTTAAGGTAACAGTAATCTATTATTGATCACCAAGTTGTCTGTTTGATCCTTACAGCGAGATGGTGTGCTTGACACATCCCTATAAATTTGCAAAGAGCACCAGTTTTCCTGTCGAAACTTTGCTGTTTCGTTGGGTACTCCAGCTTTTCCCAATAAACACTCGACGTCATATTATATAAACGAATATAATTTTTGAAAAATAGTGTTAAACAAACTTCAAACATACATATAATGCTAACGGGAAAAGGCGAAGTGAAAAAATGTTACGATTTCGCCTTCACGTTTTTCGTGTTTCTCGCGTTTTCCCCGTGGCATGCGAGGTCAAATATTTTTGAATTTATTGTGTGTGTGGTTTTTTTTCATTCCTTTTTTAAATTATTTTTTAATAAAATGACACTATGGGATGTTTATATGCCGTCAAAGAAGCATTAGTGATAGATTTTTTTCGGGGGGGGGGGATTTCCATTTGTCATTTATAACTTTAGACTAGACGTTTTCCGCTTTCAAAATACGGACGTGCGCCTTGGCACCCGAGATGCTTTTTTAAAGTCATTGTGTGTGTGCGTTTTTAAATTTACTTTGTTTTAATTATTTTGTTCATAAAATTACACTATGTAATGTTTATATTTCGTCACAGGTGCATTAGCAATAGATTGGGGGAATTTTCATTTTTCTTATTAATAACTTGAGACAAGTTTTAGCCTTATTATTAGATAAAAAGATCCATCAATGAGGACATAACAGTTGACATCTTTATACTTCTAATATTTGCGAGTGAAACTAATTTTTACATTTCGAAATATTAATTTTACTAACCGGAAGTTGAATGGACGGATTGGAGCGATCAGTCCAAATCAATCCGACAGATCAGTCAAATCGTTCCAAATCCGTCAATTGACGGATGGACGGATTGGGAACGATTTGACTGATCTGACTGATTGATAACTGATTGGTGACGGATTTTGGAACGCTGACGGATCGCTGACGGATTGATAAAAGTGTTGCGTCTTCAATCTCAAGTACTGTAAGAAGACAAAGTTTTGTGAATATCTATTATTGTTACTTGTACCTTTATAGCATTTTGAACACAGTCGCTGTATTGTGTTTTCCTTCTAGTCTTAAACTCGGTTATCCAAGTTGTGGGTACATTTGGTTTGTTGTCGGTTGACGCTACAGACTGTAATATGAAGTTATCTTTAGTTCATTTAACTGCGAGTACTTAATAACAATAAAACTTACTTACGAATGTTAAATTTATATCGCTGCTTTTGAGATAAACGACAGAATACACATTTAAACATTTAATACTAGAAAGACTGCTTGGTAAGCATTAAAATCTTTTGTTACACAATCTTGTCAAAACTTAGAAAAATTTATAAAAAGTAACTTTATGACGCTTTTAAATTGTTATGTGTTTTACTGTATGCAAGTAGGTGTTTAAAACTATCAAGTTCCCAGAACACTTTATATGCAACGTCTAATTAAAAAAAATTATTTACACCCTAATATTTTTCAAGCTAATTTATAATTAATGATTTTCCATTATAATTTTCCCTTAGATACATACTTACGTGATCAAAAGGATTGCTAAAACAATTCATAAACATATCCAGTTGTTTTGCTGCGTAATTCTTACAAAATGCATCACACCTCTGTAATATACAAATAATACTGATTCGTACTAAAAATTAGAGACTAGACAACACTTGTGAATATTAAGTTTAATAATTTAAAAAATGTATACTTATACACACGTTGACAGATGCCATGTAATTATAACATCAATACATGAGCCTGAGTATATGTTCCAAGTAGTAAAATACAAAAATATCACAATGAAATTAATCATTTAAAGACCATACCTGGAATCATTTACCATAAAAACAAAGAAAGGACAAATACGGTTTTAAAATACTAAAGCATTATGGGGCGATGTTATTAAAACATAAAAGACTGTAATAAGAAAAAAGAATCGATAATATACATTAGAGAATAAGCCAGGAATATACACAACCATGGTTAAACAAAAGAGGGGACAACAACAAAACAATCGAAAACACAAAACACAAAAATTACAGGGTGATACGAACACAACTAAAACCCTGGGGTGAGTCCAGGCAACTGGACATACGTGTGCACCAGCGCTAACCACCACCGCATAGCCTGGATCAATTTGACAGATCGCAATAACGTACATGCCAAGGAGATGCATAGCAGTGCTTGCCTCTCGGGGTGGTCACACCCGTTACTAACTTGTAGGTGACCGGAATGGACTTTGAACTACGATTAATTTAATGTGATTTGTACATGCAATAACGGTTACTTTGCATACAACAAACATTTTAAGTGCATGTCGTTCGGCTAATTGTGAAATGTCGCTTATTAAAATATGTCAAAACCCACTATGCGTTTCTTTTTTTAGGAGTCTACAAGATATATTTAACACTTTTTGATATAGACATACATTTTGGAATGAACGAACACAACCTATATCTAGAAACAAACCAGTAGAACATTAAAGTCTGCATGACAAGTACGAAACGGGCATTCAGAATCAATGTGACAAGTCAATATCTAATAATGAGAAATACGTAATAATTGAGTTTGTATTAATTAATTCCAAAAAGTCATGTTTATTTGGATCTCTTTGTATTTTTGTAATATATTGGAATCCATAACAGTATGGAAACACAACAGACATGTGGAATCGCAATTTGTAAACGTGGAAATTCCATTGGCGGGTCGTTAAAGTGTACTACCAAAACTAACAAAAATATATATGTCAAGCCAAATTGTTATAGCATAAGTCATATCAGTAATGGTCCAGGTACACAAAGGTTTACAAGATAAATTGTAAAATAGTGCCTTTTATTCACACATGAAAAATTCCCTTGAATTAAATCATGTTGAAAAGTAGTATGTAAGTGGAAAAAAATCAAACTATCAACACTAGAATTTTAAAAGAATTTAGTTTGTTCAGCAGTCTAAAGACATTTCAAAGCTCCAAAAATAATTAACACCACTACTTGTATAATAATTTACATGCATTTTTCGGAGTAGAAGATACTGGTCATGAATTCATTAATACAAAAAGAAAAATATACATACACTAATGAACCAGGCGTTGATGGGTTACAATGACTTATTGAAACAGTTGTTTATATCACAGTACCTTTGCATTAAAAATGAAAAACCTTTATTGAGAACCAGGTCGTTGTATTGGTCAGTACCTCCTTTTATGAAAAACGACTCGTCCGCGCCTTTAATAAATTTAACTATAGATACCCTTTCCTCAAAATTAACGTTTAAAATATAATTGCAGAGAGTTTTGCAAATTTTCAAATTCAGTACTCAATGATGGTGCTGATATGATTATCGGATACACCTGTTACGGAATACTGGTATATGATACCCATCCATTTTCATTAACAAACCAACTCACACACCACAGTTATGGAAGAGTGGGGTTTAGTCTGCCATAACACCCGCGTTAACCCATCATTTCTTAGAAATGTCTGTACCAAGTCGGGACCATTGCTGTAATTGGTATATTTTTGGTTGTTGGTTCTAAAGTTTCTCGGGCTTTAATTTGTGGATTGTCTTTTTTACAGTTGTCTCAGTGTTCAGTATTTTGTTTTTACCTTCATTTGTTACAAAAAGGCCTCGTTGACCGAGTGGTTAAAGTAGTTTGTCTACTATTGACCACGGGTATGTCAACACTGAGATTGCGGGTTCAAGTCTCACTGCGGCAGGGCGCGGCCTACTCCAATCTTAATTGACAAGGATTGTCAATTTTCCTACCAAAGGCTGGTGTGAATATTGAAGTAAAAAGTGTTTCCAATAAGTAATGCATATGATTTTATACCTTAATCACTTCCATCAGTAATTTAATAGCTTCCTCCTCGGTGTTTGTTTCACTTCCTTTCTTTGTGAGGGCAAGTGCTTCCAATGCCATGGTCCATTCTGCATCATAAATCATATGAAATTTTTCTGCCAAACTTGTAGGTCTATTTTTATCACTCAAGTCAGTAAAGTCCGGCTTACCTTCTGTCAGTTGTTTGCTTGCAAAACCGCTAAGTCTGAAAAAAAGGCTGCATTTAATACGGTGTAGGGGTATTTAAACCAAACAGATATACATATATCCAAACTCTAAGCAATCCATGTCTGGAGCATCCGCTTTAAAAAGCAATGATTGGATACCTATATAATGCTGTTTAAGGTCACATTAACGGTCTTAGTTATGCGCTATTTGAAGACAAAGGACAAACAAATTGAATTATTAAAACAATTATTTTGATCACTGTGTAACAATTTGTTTGTGAATTCATTCATGGCAGGCGGAAATTACATTATCAACTCAGAAAATCAGGACATCGTTAAATATAGCAATCAGAACGAATGTTTATTTTGCCAAAATGATTTGACGCAATTAAGACAGTTTGGTTCTTCCAAATTCTTAAAAATAATGAACAATGTGAGGAAATTTTTTGTAAGTGAAAGGATGCATCGGTTAAATAAATTACCGATAAACGGGTAAAAACAAACACTTCCTAAAATTACCAAATAATGAATTGTATTTTTAAACCTACACACATAGAACATTCCTACAGAAACCCCAAAATACTTATGTTTTAATAAAATCAATAAATCAATTTTTGTTGCATTACTATTTTCATCAATGATAAAAGTCTACAATAACAAGTTTATTGAAAATCAACTACAAGCAAAATGATTTTAGTTTATACAACTTCTAACTTCTGATTGTAAAAGTCCTTTCTTAAACGATTGATAACAAACATACTTGGACATTTCAAACCTCTCTTTTCCATTTAAAAGTAAAAGGTTATTTGGTTTTTGGGTTCCAGCAACGACCCCCATAAAGGTTGGTAAAATACTGCATAAATTATTTAAGTACCAACAGACCTAGTTTTAGTGAAATTTAAAAAGAGAATGCGAAAAGTTGACCTTGACCTTGTAAGAGAGCTTTTATCACCTAGATTGAAGACATCATAGAGCAGTTAATTTTAAGAAGGCACGTTATGCATATTTACTACAAGTTGTTAAATAAAAACAAGAACTAAAAGTCAAGGGTCGACTACCATGTAAGATGCAGAAAACATAATCAACACAAAACAAGAACCGAAAAACACAATAAGAACACAATAGACGTCATGGGTTCACTCAGTGACTCCGGACAAGAACGCAGTGGCTGCGCCTTACTATACGAATTACTCATGATCAGGTATAGGAAAAAGTCAAATCAATTAAGAAGAAAAACGATCTAGGAGTGAGCGTAAGTGTCTACTCGTTTTTGAAAGATGGATTACCTATACTATTAATAAGGTCGTAGTGACAGCCATTGAACTTCTGAACGGATAAAATCAACTTAGGCACAACAATCCTTTCTTGAGTAGCCTAAAGGTTACCTTGAATTCTAATACTACACCTCTTTTAAAACTACTGTAACAGAATGCGTTTCAAATTTTTGTTTTAAGTTTCGTACCTTTTTTGCTGTTGTAGTCAGAATTTTTAGTGGGTATGATTAACACTTCTTAAACTTGTTTTTGTATTCTATTTTGTAGTATATTTAACAAGTAAAAACACGTATTATAATAGAATTAAGTACCAACCTAATCCGCAGTTCTTCCGCTTCATTCCGACTTTCTTTCAGTTGTTTCAGTAACATACTTATGTCTTTGAATTGCTCCGAAGCTCTATGACTTAACTCTCTATACATCTCCTCGGGGTAAAAAATACGACCATTTATTTTAAATGACCCATCAGACAAACTCTGGGGAGAGTAATGTTGGTGTCTTTCATACTGACTTTGAGATAAATTTGTATCTAAACCATACACTCCTTGTCCCGGACCAGCAAACGTTTTGTTAAAGTTTTGCCGTGGAGGTTCCTCTTTCTGGAAAATAATACAAAAAATTAAAGAAATTAAACTAAGCGTCTACTGTCTTCTAAATTTTTTTTCGTTTTATCACATGTAGGTGGGTTAATGTTAATTAAAACATGGTTTATTGCGGGCTAAATTAATGTTCGTGCACAGTAGTCATATAGTATTTCAAATCCAAATAATACTATAAATGTCCAATAGAGGCTAAATTTTATTATCTTATAATTCAAAACTTTTCAGTACTAGAAAGATAAATGTACGTGTATTTTAGGCTTTTTTAATCAAGAATCTGAAGAATTTAGACATTATTTCGTCAGATCATAATTCGATGCAAATAGACAAATTTGTTTGTATTGACAAATTCAGAGGAAATCTGGAATTTTAGTAGAGGACCTTACCTACATTCAGAGATTACGATTGCAATGACTTTTCCTAATTTTGCTCAAGGATTCTTACAAATAAGCTTGAACCCTAAATATTCCATAGACACTGTAAAATCTGCATGTGAATTTGACTTAATCCAACACCGAAAAAGATTCGCTTCTTACCCAAAGACACAATAAAAATATATACAAATGAGAAAATGACATGTAAAAGTATTAATCTGATATAATGCATCCAAGGTAGCAATTGCAAAGCGATTCATATATGTAAAGATGGAAATCAACGCATGGCCGTCCACTGTCAACAAATCAGAGTACCGAAATATAGACATATACCACTTTGTAGCCACTAAGATGAGTGGGTTGGCGTGATTTTATAACATTTTAAATGATCAGTACTTTTAGAAGTTTAAACCTTTGGTATAAACGATAACTTATTTCGTTTATATGTCTCTCGACACTTTATTGATTTATTTCCATTTGAGGTGTAGATAGTCTTGGTTTAACGTTTCAGAATTTTGGTAGTAAAAGCTCTACAACATCTCATTCATTTGGATTTAAAATATTGTTTGGGTTCGAGCGCCCCTGATGAGTATTGATTAGACGAAACGCGCTAAATTGTATTAACATTGGTATCTTTGATGGCATTTTACTTGCAACCACAGGGGTTGATGCCGCTGCTGGTAGACTGAAGATTAATTGATTACCAAAAACGCAATAAAAATATATACAAATGAGTGAATGACATGCAAATGTATTAATCGGATATATTGCATCCAATGTAGCAACTGCAAAGCGATTCATATACGTGATGGAAATCAAAGCATGACCGTCCACAAATAAGAGTACCGAACATAGACATATACCAATTTGTAGCCACTTAGATGAGTGCAGTTGCGGTGATTTAATAATATTTCCTTTTTATAAATGCATAGTACTTTGGCGAGAGATTGAGGAAAAGAACTTCGTGAAAAAGTTTAAACCTTTGTTAAAGAAACGATAACTTACTTGTGTCCATATGTCTTATGGACACTTTATTGATTTATCTCCCTTCAATGTGTAGATAGCATTAGTCGGATTTAGAATTTAGATGTTTAGGAATTTTGGTAATAAAAGCTCTACAATATCTCATGCATTTGATTTTAAAATATTGTTGAGGTTCGAGCGCCCCTGATGAGTATTGATTAGACGAAACGCGCGTCTGACGTAGTAAATTCTATTAACATTGGTATCTTCGATGACATTTTTATTTGCAACCACTGGGGTTAATACCGATGCTGGTGGAGTGTTGGTCCCCGAGGGTATCACCAGCCTAGAAGTCACACTTCGGCGCTGATAAAATATCATAGATTTTTTCATTGACATAGTCCTTAGTTAAATTTACTGCGCTGAATTTGAAAAAAAAATATTTCAAATCTAAGGTTTGTTTTTTATTTTCCAAAGTGGTATACCGTTCTGGAATTTTGATGATAAAATCTCTACAACATCTCATTCATTTGGATTTAAAATATTGTTTTGTGTTTGAGCGGCACTGATGAGTCTTGATAAGATGAAACGCGCGTCTGGCGAAGTAAATTATATTAACCTTGGTATTTTTGATGATATTTTGACTAACCTGTACGTTACGTCATTATAACTTTACTTAGTCAAGGTTACTATACTTATTTTTTTACACACTAAAAGAGTGTTTGTAAACATGAAAACGCTAGTGTTAATACAGACACAATGACTCTGTTTGTGTTTTTTCCTTTTATTATACACATGTATAAAACTGTATACAAGTGCAATACTTGTTGCGTCATTCAATAAACGCTGTGATGGTAGCATAACAACGTTTTTTTTAACGTTCTTTAAGATTTTCTACTAAATTTGTTATTTTTTTAATTAGCGCAGCTCTTTTACCTTAAGTTTAACTTGACCTACATCATATATATCCTCAATCGTACGTGACAGGCCTATGTTCTATTAAATTTCATGACCTATTTAAAACCTTCCAAGAGAAAATCAGCTGCCGGGCTAAACCCCACTCTAAAAATAGCACTTTCTTTTCAGAAAATCTTGGTATATAGGTCATGTAGTGAATGTGACAAAACATACTAAACACCATTAGAACAGAGCAAGTTAGGACTCAAAATTTCTCCAATACATTCACCTTTCAGAAAACTTTCATTCATGAAAATCCAGTAAGTAGTTTTAAATATACACTAAGATAACCGGGACTATTTTCTTATATGTTCTAAATTTGATTGGTCCCTTTTAGTTTCTAGAAACCTAAAGGGGTTCAGGACACTAACACTGAAAATAATTTGTATTTAAATTTTCTTTAAACTTGCAATTTTATAGTTTTTAAACAAGTTATCGTAATTTTAATAACACATTTGAGTTTCAGAGCTTTTTTCGAGAAGTTGAGCACTTAAATTTTAAATTTTGTTTTAGTTTCAAAATATATTATACAGAGAAGAGAATAAAAACCATAAAACAAAATAATTTTTTTTAATAATGAAATTGGTATGCATAGTATGTATATATACAAATAATGAAATAATAGGGGTTTCTGAGTTACATTTTTGGCTATTGGGAAATAACTGGTCAAAAAGTATTTTATAATGGTATTTTTGTTAAAAATGTCATTTTTATTATTTTTTGCAATATTAAACTTGTTTATGCGAAAACTTTGTATTTCAACCATTAATAAATTGAAGTAATACTATAGGTATAAGGCAGTCATATATTTTTTTATTTTATGAAAATAGTTTTCAATCAATGACATTATTATATCAGTTTTACCATAAATTTATTTTGAGATGTTCACAAAAATTGCGGATCGTGTCCTGCATCCCCTTATGCAATAGATCGTCTATTGGATATCGTTATGTGAAAGATTAATATACGTCTACAAATTAAGCCCAATACTGTTTTAATTAGATTTTAATACTGTAAAGTTTTGTGCCTCAGCGGGATTCGAACTCACACCGTTGTGATACCAATTCGTCTGCATTATGTCAACCGGTAAAGTCCACTCGGCCAAATCCTCTATATAAAGATATAGCTTCATTAACCGATGAAAATCTAGAGATAGACATAGTACATACGTACTAGAGTGTGACGATGGAATTTTCGTAACCTATACGTATTAATCTGACAGTAATCTAATTCAGCATTTTTGTATTTATTATATAGGATAACAAAGTTACTAGTCATACAGCCACTGTAAGTAAATTATATACAAAACTCTAAAGTATTGGGCGCGTGCTCTGGGTTTATAGTCATGGATTTTTCTCTCGTCCAGAACTTAACTAAAATGACTTTTTAAAAAAAATTTATGGAATATAAATCATCATAATGATTCTCACAGAAAATTAAATATGTGGTGGAACTTTATACTTCATCTTTATGAGTGAAAACAAACTTTGTATGATTGCTTAATTTAAAATTGTTAGCTGCGTGAGTACCGCTGAGACATGGACACTGTAAAAAAGTTAAACTGGACATAAACATTTTACTGTGTGAGTACCGCTCAGCCACGGTCATTATTTATAACGTAAACAAGCTGAACAATTGAGCATGAACACAAAACTTTGTCACCTACTATAACCCATGTCGGTCCTTACTCCTTATAATAGAGTACGTAAATTCAGCTATCTTACACCGCCACCTGAAAGCCAATATAACGTGAAAAAATTATGTACGATGGCATCTCCAGGAACTACCTCTACGTCATATGACAGTCCTCAGATGGACGTGCATGCTAGGCCCCAAGCCTACCTGCCCCCACCGAACATCTACCAACACCCCTTTAGTTCACCTACTCCAACTACGTTTGCCTTACAGCAATCTGATTTACAAAATATAGTCCAACAACTCAAAAATGTTATTCACGAGGAAATCAAAGAATCTTTTGCAAACACAATAAAGCAAGAAGTTGAAAAGGCTCTTAGATAAGCTCTTCAGTCATATGAACACCATATAGATCGTCTCACAGTTGAAAATATTAAACCAAAAGACGATATTGATAGTATTGAACAACATGGGGGAAGGGAACTAATGAGGGTTAGCGACATTGCCGAAAACAAAACAGAACACAGCACAGACATCTTAGTGGATATCGTTAAAAGCATTGACAGCGGATACCAGGAAGGGGACATTCTCCGATCTCATCGTGTGGGCAATCCTGCTAGAAAGGATAAGTTCAATAGGCCATTGCCTCCTCGACAAATTATTGTGCGCCTTAAGGATCCAATGACCAAAAAAGAGGATCGTTAAAGCTAGTAAAAACTTAAATTAAAGTGAGATATATAGTTGAGTTTTCATTAACGAGGACATCACAAAAACTAGAAGTCTCCTGGCCTATAACGCTCGTCAGTTAAAAAACAATCATTACAGCAAACAGCCGTGGACTGTTGATGGCAAGATATTTATTAAAGACAATGCCGACAAATTAGTATTAAAAAAAAGAGTCGGCTCTAAAAAACTACGTCAATGAGCGGTTTCCTCAGCCATGAACCTCCTGTTCCCGACACGAGACGTCAGTTAACAAGACGACGGTGCTACAACTGCGAACATTCAGGGTACCAACCGCACTGCCATCTTTAATCGGTAAAAGCCTTTTCGATGAACTTTATTAAAGTGACTATAGGAATTTTTCGTGGCCAACTTGAAAAACTTTTCTGCCGTAAAACTACCTAACTCTACTTAATATGTCTTAACGTGCCTGATAACACATTTTATGTATTATTTAAATATGGGTATGCATTATATTCATAAATATTTTAATTTCCTTTAATTACTCAAAAGCTGAACAACATTGTCCATTTCGTTTAACCCAACTTTGTATTTCAGCACGTGGCTGATTGTTCACGACATAATTATATGAATTGATGACGATAACTATTCATGAATTCTTCCGCAAACAACAAGCGACGACATTTATGATTGCGAATTGAAAATATTATTTGACTACTTGTTAAATATTGTTTTTGTTATTTCTTTTAATAATATTGAATTTAAAATATAAGAATTGTTTTAAATTGTTGGTTAGATTATTGGATATAGACGACTATGGGTGGGTTTATCGACATCAAGATATCGACAGACATGCATGATTGTAACATTTATGTCACGCTCTACCCGTGTAACAACTGTGCCCATGTAATAATACAGTCGTGAATTAAATAGGTTGAATATGACAACGATAAAAACCGACACAAAGAGGAAGTCAAGGCCTCTCAGTACCTGTTTCACAAAGCAGGAATTACAGTAAGGAAGGATTTCCGACACATCCGTTGTGTATTATTGTTACCTCCACCAAGGGTCCTGGGAAATAGTAATTTTGAATGTTATGCCTTCCCATATTTAAATAATCCATTAACTTGGGGCAGCAATGACTTATTTCGATTCTGATATGAAAATATAGACATTTTATATTTCGCGTTCACATAGGTAAAGGTTTGTTTTGGCTGTTCCAATTTCCGAGATCCTCCCTTGTTACAAAAGAATATAATTTTTTCGAGTAAAATTTGGTAGAAAACCTTTAAGGAAGAAATATAAATTAAAACCAAACTAACATATTTATTAACATTAACAATATAATTTAACAATCAGAAGAAAAAAGTACAAAATTTACACTTCGTTACATCAGTCATCGTGTCTGTGACTTATTGTTGCTGTTTTGCCTACCACATTTTGTCGAGCTTATCCTCCTGTTACAGATCATAAATAGTGCAAATTTAATATTTTTTCCTAGTTTATCGGCATTTTGAAATTCGGCTGTGCATACAGTAAAAAATCGTTTGCGATGTAGGCGGGAAAAGTCTCGAGTTTAGTCCGATTACCACTGAACGTCACGGAAATAGTTGTAAACAACTCAAGGTTCCTTGAAAACACAACGTAGTTATCGTTAAAATAGATTTTTGCGATTGGAGTTTCATAATAGAAAGATACAATATTGAATAATAATACAAACAATAAAAAAACTGCATGACCACACGGGGTGTGATTTTTTAAGCCATATTTTATTAAACATTTAAATAGAGGTTTATTTCCAAGGCGTTTGAAGGACGTCATATTGGAATCCTTATAATGAAGAAACGTACTACGGACAGTTGATGAGAGATATCTTCTGATAATCTGGATTTTTCGTGTTAAAGTATTACATGTTGATGAGAATGCTAACGCTAGATTTCACATTTTCCTTGCTTTTAGTAAAAGTGTATTCAGACTTGATTTTATTCATACTTTTAAATGCACATGGCTGTGACAATACTAATAGGGCTACAAGTGCTCAACCCACAGGGCTGTCCAGCGCGTCGCAAGGTGGCGGGTATGGAAGGTCTTTATATGGTGCATATGTCTTAATATGATGTGCTTCGGAAAAAATATATAATTTAACGCTTCCCTAGTCATGATCTTTATACGCGATAAACATGTGATTCTATATATGTATTGTTTTCGTCGTCATATGATGGGGACGAGTTTAACTGGCTTTCGAGTAAAACACACAGTGGATATTGTATGAATTTGTCGTTCTTAATTTTAATTTCTTTCGCCGCTTTTCTCTCTTCAAGACTTGTGTTTAATTTAAGAAATAATTCACGCAGGCTGTGATTTATCATTGTTTTACAACGGGGTGACCAATTATGTCGTTTTATTTTATCCCGAGCGACAGCGAGCGATAAAATAACGACTTAAATGGTCATCCCGTTGTAAGACAATGATAAATCACAACCTCCGTGAATTATTTCTATTCTAATAAGACAGTTGCGGTACATTTATAATATTTTCGTACCTATAGAAAACATCATTTCCGCCATAAACTGGCTTTTCCGTCAATGTAACATACAATATATTGCAACGGATAATTATAGCGCGTGTCGCTATTTATGATTTATACGTCATACGCAATAGCTTTCCGGTGGGTGGTACAGTTGGAACAGCCTTTTAAAACACGCCCTCCTCAGCGCGTGTTGTTCATACATAAATCATTTTTTTTACCACAGTGGTGGTCTCAAAGCCTTTAAAGCACGTCATATTAGAATTAACGCTAAAAATTAAATGTTTATTTCTACAATTGTTTTTGCTGTAAACTCAGTCTCGGGTTGGTTTAAACCTAAAATCAACTTTACTAGATTATCTTTCGAAACCCTAAACCTTTTCTCAAACGAAACCCCGTACACGTTAGTTAATTTGTTGTGTATTCCGTTGACCACTGAAATCTTACTCGCAACAATAATAATAATATATACAAGTATTAGCTTTCCGCAAACGCTAGCCGTCTCTAAGCTTTATTTTTCGTAGTCAAAAACACGTACTGTTTTAATGTTATTTTGTATTGTTATTATTAACATCACTTCATTATAAGTACTCAGTGTTTAGATAACCGAATCAGGCAACCTCAAAATACAGGTCAGAGGCAGCAATTGAAGCATGCACTATGCTAAGCATCTCTAGATGCATCATTCTATGCGGTAAGATAGTTGATGTGAACCTTGTCAGTAAGCGGGAAAAGAATTAAATTTTTTCTTCTAACCGGAGTCATTTGTTTTTGCGTGTTTCTCCGTTTAAGTTTTATAATATACATTTTATGATAAACATACACAAATCAATGCCACTTTCCGTTTAAAACATTTTAATTCCCATTATCTTGCATATCTTTTTATCGTAACCGATTCGTGATTGCTCGGCTTTTCTCGAGTGGCTACCACACCGAAATTATGCGGAGTTTTCATCCCAAACTTAGCTCTGCTTATTTGTTGAGTATTTCAAGTTTGGTTTGGACTACCACGAATGATATATAGGCTTGGGATAATGAAATGTAAGCAATATGAAATAGAACAACTAGAAAAGATGTAGAGGAAAATCTTGAGGCAAATACAAGGCCTTCCAAACCAAACTTCAAATACTGCAGTCTACCTATTCGTTGGTGCAATTCCATTTACAGATGCATATAGATCGTAATATACTGTCACTCCTTATGAATATAATCAGATGCCCATCATCAGCAGAGTATAATATCTTAATTAGACAACAGTATTTCAATAGAAATAGCACCGAGCTAGTGAAACTAGTTTTAAAGAAATATGGAATGGAGACAATACATGAAGTAATGAAAAACCCTAGATCAAAAAAGGCGTGGAAGAAAGAAGTAAGGAAGGCACAAGAATTATACTGGTCTCAAAAATGTGAGGAAGATATAGCCAAGAAGTCAACCCTTCAATACCTCCAATTACAAAAAAATCCGCAACCACATAATATTTGGGAAGGCGCAGAAAATGTACATAGCAAAATAAGAGAGGCAGAAGTCAAGATCAGCTTGTAACCCAAACATACCTGTTTAATACAACAAGAAAAAGTATGGAGATAGTACTATCAAAACTATATGCTGTCTATGCGGAGATGAGCCGGATGATCTACAACATTTTATTCTCAAGTGTCCAAAGCTGGAAAATATTCGGACAAGGCATCTCCGGAATATCAAAAGCTACCTAGCTAACCTCAGAAACGATTTTTACCAAGGGTTTGTCACCCAAAACAACCTACTTCAACTCATACTGAACTGTACAAACCAACAGCTGCCGTATATCAGTAAGCTGAAAAAACAAGGTTATATAGAATTGGAGGAACTAACCAGGAACGTGTGCTATAACCTACATATGGAAAGAATGAGACAGTTAAAGGGGGAGGGACAGGATTCTCTAAATATATAAACTGTGTATAATCCGATGCTTTTAGTGTTTTTAATAGAAAAATGTAATATTGATACCCTTCTTGTATATATTCTATGAATTAAATAATGACCCCACGCTTGATCAAGTACATCTTATCGTTTTAATTCAAACATCGTGTTTTAGCAGCTAGTTTTAGAAACCGCTATACATGCCCTTTTTTATATCAGAAAGTAACATTTTAGATTAACAATATATGAAAATTTTAGTGCATCTACGACTAGTGCCTGATATTTTACGTAGTGCTGCTTCCTGCCTTTTAGTGCCTTTAGTGCTTTTACGATAAGTGATTTTAGACTGAGTTTAATAACTCTGCATTTAATAACTTATATGTGGATGCCTAACTGTATATAACCCAAATATACACTGTACATAAATGTTCACCTGACTCCGTCATCTATTCGTATTCTAACTGTGATTATATGCACCATACTCGTGTACTGAAGTGCACCACATCTATCAATCCAGAGCATAGAGTGCGCCGACTAACGGCGGTAGTTACCTGAACAAGACAAGACAGTTGGCCAATCGGCAGCTGTCTCCCGATTTAGCCTATTATGATTGCTACCGCCCCATAATCATGAGGGGTTTTCATCCCTAACTTAATTCTGCTTATTTGTTTTCCAATCGGCAACTGTCTCCCGATTTAGCAGCCAATCAAGACGCAGCATTGTTTATCTGTTATCCTTGAGATACGACTGGTTTCCGCAGTTTAGCTTTTGATTATTAAAACCGTCTCGATGCGAGACGGGAATCACTGTATACGTTATGTGTATTATTGTAACAATTTACTGAAATAAATAAATAAAGGAACTATTTGTTGGCTGTTTTTTTGTCTTCCGTCGATAGAAACAATACCCATAAAATCCTCATTCGTTACGTTTGTTTATGCGAGAAGACAAGACTAATTGTAAACATTTTCACAATCGACGTGTCATGTCATTTCGTTATTGCCTGAAGTAAAGCAATCTTGCTCAGCATGTGATTTTAAACAGGCAGTAATTTTTAAACGAGTTGATGTATGCCATTCACGAGAAAAAGGACTTAATATACGATCGACGTGTTGTCTTGTGATTGGAACTATAACTAAGAACGGACTGTTTGTTTATTGTTGTTTGAATTAGTTTCAAGCTTTTATTGGATAAATAACCGCCGACTTTTGACACGAAAACTGGCAATTCTCGCCAATTAAGAAGAGCACACCTGGCGCTTTGAAACTCGAACCTGCAACCTCAGTGTTGACAGGCACGTGATCAATAGTGGATGACTAAATAACTTAGCCACTTTGCCATCAAGACCTCATGACACGGATGCGAACTAGTACATTGAAGAAGTGTACTCTTTTGAAAAAGTATTAACAAGAATTATATTTTGCTTTAATTTATTGAAAACCAAAATTGAGGAGATGCAAACACATATAGTCGTGCTACAGATAAGCATTATGCATGTTTATTAATACTGATGACCACAGCAGAAAAGCGTTGAATAAAAAACTTATTTCTCGGCATGCTTACTCCTCTATAATAATAGATAGGAATTGTCCCTTAAATGTGTTTTCTTATCAACATACCTATTTAAAGCAGTTGTGTGATTTGCATGAATACATGATTCAGAAAGTTTATCATTAATTATTATTTAAAACCATCGTATTTACTAAAAAAATTACAAATAATGTTCTTTTTAAAAAAGTTTTTAAACAAATTGTTGATGTTCAGTGAAATAATTGGTGTCATGTTCAACAGCTAAGACTGTGTACCAAACTTTGCAATATGCAAATTTTCAGTATTGTAGCTTAATCCAGAATAGAAATATTGTATAACTGTAAATATGATCAAATGTATGTAACGTACAAATACACAAAAAGTGTTTTTAAATAAAAAAAATCTTTTAAGAATATAGTTAGCGTGTCTGTGTTATTACACAATTTCATTCAATTTCAATGTGTTACTAGAAATGGTGCGGGGGGGGGGGGGGGCCTCGAACCACAGAGCTGCTCTACGCGTCTCCAGTTAGGGAATAGCATAGACCCTTCGTTGGAGCTGTAAGGTTATAAAACTGGAGACCTCACCACAGACTATTACTACTTTTTCTTTTCTGTATATACATACACTAATACACTGCTTGCCGGATGTTAAGAAATCTTTAAAATTCCATGTTTTATAATGTACCTGTCAATGCATCTCACAAAAACCTGACATATCAAAGCAGCAATTCATCTTTAGCTTACAAGTGGGTTATTTTTGCTCAATAACAAACTTTTAATTATAACAATTACCAATAAGTCTACTTATTATGTCTATTTGCAACTAAATCAATTCTTTTCAAAGCAGAAAATTTACATCTGTGTCCATGACAGTTATAACTTTTCTAAGGGTAGTACAAAGTAATTGTTGTCACAGTATTTATCTGGATTAAACATATTAAAGAATGGGATATTTATTTAACCAACTCTAGACAAGTTATTTATGCTACATGTTTATAGTGTCACATTTTTGTTAAAACTCACCTACGAAATAAACATTTATCTTATTTTATCGAACGACCATTTAATTGGTGATTACAATTTAATTAGCACGTACTAAACATTTCGATATTTGCTCGTGCCAAAGTTTTGTTAATATAATATAGCCTTAATTGTCCACCCTTGATTTTAATTTAATTTTTGAGGTTTTTTTGTTTACAATTTTAATTTAGGTTGATATTTACACAATTAAATATAAATGTGGGGGTAAATGCGTCTTTTATAAAACATATGCAGTAAAGTTTCTAGGAATGCGAACTTGGAAACACATATTTTGAACAAAGATCTAGATAATCTTACCTGTAGTACTGAAATATAATTTTTTTAATAGTAATTAAATTTACATAAAACAGTTGTCAATAAAATCCATGTTCCTATTGGAGGTGCTTATCACTGGGCTGACGGTTGTTCCCACCTTCCCTAGGCGCCAATAGGAATACTGGTGCCCTGTAGCAAGGGTTCAAGTCCAATTATAGCTCATTCCATTATCTATTTCTTGGGTTACTATAATAGGGAGCTATGTAAACGGGTGTCGTTAAAGGTGAGGGAAACAATGGATGGGATTGATAGGTGAGAGCTAGTGGGGGTAGATAAGGATTGGGGAAACAGGGAGGGAAAGGTTTATGGAGGTCGGGATGGTAAGGGGAAAGAGGGATTAAGGTGGTCGAAGGGTTGTGATGGGGTAGGGAACGGGGAAGGGTGAAGTAGGGATTGGGAAAAGGAAGAAGTAAGGGTTGGGCAGGGGAAAGGGGTTGGGCCGGGAAAGGGGAAGTAGAGGTTGGGCAGGGAAAGGGGGTTGGGTAGGGAAAGGGGGAAGGGCAGGGGAAGTTGGGGTTGAGCAGGGAAAGGGGGAAGCACGGGTTGGGCAGGGAAAGGGGTAGTAGGGGTTGGGCAGGGAAAGGGGGTTGTGCGGGGGAAGTAGGGGTTGGGCAGGGAAAGGGGGTTGGGTAAGTAAAGGGGGAAGTAGGGGTGGGAAAGGGGAAAGTAGGGGTGGGGCAGGGAAAGGAAAGGGTTGGGTAGGGGGAAGTGTTGGGTTGGGGAAGGGTTGGGTAGGGGGTGGAAAGAGGGAAGTAAGGGTTGGGGAAGGGTTGGGTAAAGGGGGAAGGGTTGGGTAAGGGGGGGAAGTCGGGTGTTGGGTTGGGTAGGATTGGGAAGGGGAAGGGAGAAGTAGGGGTTGGGGAATGGGGAAGGGGGGTTGGATGGGGAAGGGGAAAGGAAGTAGGGGAGGGGAGGGGTAAGTAGGGTGAGGGAAAGGGTGTGGTTGGGGTGGGGATAGGGGTAATGGGGTGAAGGAGGTAATGGATTAGTTTGAATAGGGGAGGGGGCGAATTGTTGGGGGAGGGGAAGGAAAGGGTGGGGAGGAAGGGAATTGAAGGGAGGGGAATGGGGGAGGGGGTAGTGGGGAGGGAAAGTTGAGGAGAAGGTAGGGGTGGTAAGGGGGATGTCTACGTGCGGAATGGGGTATGGAAGGTAAGGGAATGGAATGTTTGGGAGTAGTAAGGAGGGAAGGGGGAATGTTAGGGGAATGGTGAGGGTGGGAATGGAATGGGAAGGAGAAGGGGAGGGAATGGTTAGGGGATGGGGTAGGAAATGGTAGCGGGAAGGTGTAGGGATGGAATGGTTGGGGAATTTAATTAGGGGAGGGGATGGGAATGTGGTTGGTGGAAGGGGATGGAATGGTTAGGGGGTATGGGCGGAATGTGGTTAGGGGTAGTTGACGGAATGGTTGGGGAGGGAATATGGTTGTGGGAGGTCAGGAAATGGTAAGGGGAAGGGAGGTTGGGGAGGGTATGGTTGGGTGGAAAGCGTGGGAGGGAATGGTTGGGCGGAAGTAGGGAGGGAATGGTTGGTTGGGTTGGAGGTGAGAGAGAACGGTTGTGTAGATGGGGTAGGAACGTACGGTCGGGTGGGTTGGGGAATGAATTGTTAGGGGTTGCGTGGATGAGGTGAAATGGGAAAGGTCATTTGGGTGGAAGGTAGTGGAGAGGGTTTGAGTTTTTGGGTATGGTTATGAGGGTGGCAAAGGAGGGTTGGGTTAGAGGTAAGTGTAAGTTGGGGAAAGAGGTTATTGGAGTGGAAAGGGAGGTTTGATTCTGGATAATTGTTGGATACTAAAAGAGAGAGTGAAGAAAGTCGGTGAGATGGAGGCTATGGTAAAGCGGATATCGTTTTTATATATTGTCGTAGCACAGACTTATTTTAGGTGAGGAAAAGTATTTTTTGGTGGTAGCAGAGTTTCGGAACACATCATTGTTTACCGCATCAGTATTTCTAATGATAATATGTAGCTGTATTTTCATTGCAGAACATCGTACAACACTGCCAAAAGTTTAAACGCTTATCCCAAAAATAAGCACACTGACCTATTAGCGATTTATCCCTACTTTGTTCTTTTTCCATAGTCCTTACCATTTTTCATAACCGTTTGGAAACAGTTTTATTTTTAAAATGACCAGAGAATATTCTGAAATCCCCATCGAGTCAATTGCTACAAATTTCCACAACAAATAACAACAAAATTGATAAGATATTATGCATGAACAAATCATTTTAAGTTTTCCAGCACAAAGCACGCTAAGCTTAATGTTTTTTTATTTGTATAATGAACAATTTAACTACTAGGGTAAAAAATATAAAACAATCATTCGTGTCAACGCTGTCCTGAGATTTAAACGATTGGTTATATTATGTGTATTCATTAGTATTTTATGTCATTAGTTATGGTAAATGATTCTTGGTTTACACTATTGATCTAGTGATAACATAAAAGAATGTGTAGCATAACTTATAATTACGTTCCTAATACGAAGTATGAAAAATATGCAAAATGTTCGAAATACATGTCAAATGAAAGACAAAGTAGTTATTTTTGGCCATTGACTCAGATGGGTTTTGTATAACCTTTCTTTATTATTGGCCCTTTAGCGTGTAGGTACACAGCAGGCCACACGGCATGTTTGACCAAGGACCCTTGTTTCTGGTAAGGCATGTAGATATCTTCACGGAATGTATCGTTTGGTTGTGGCCATTTTAGGACCATAGGAGGTTCCTGTAATGCCATGAGCCACAACACCTCAATTACAGCGTTGACGAACGCCTCTACAGCCGGGGAATTCCGATAGTTATATAGAGGGTTACGTAGCAAGTCACCATCTTTAAATTTCTGAAATAGAAGAAATCGAGTTGTTATATAATTCTCTGAATTATACTCATCAGTAATGGGCGTATCCAGGATTCCAGGATTTGCAATTTGGAAGAGGGCGCGGGAAAAAAACGACAGGAGTGTTTTAAAGCTGACGGATTCGACACATTCAAAAAGATTTTATATGAACTGACCTACAGTGATTAATCTGTTTGTTTGTTAAGTAAAAATGTCACATATAATCAATCAATTAAATCTATACAATACACTAATAAATGTATGTAATAGGTCTGTCTTTAGAAAACTTCATAGCATTCATTTATCGTCTTTCTCTATTTTTGAAAACGGCCGGGCGGCGGGGGGGGGGGGGGCGTATTGTCCTTGGTTCCGCGTCTGTTCGTACCACAATAATTCGTTTCTTTAAGGTTGTAAATAAGCATTACACAATGAATGAAAACAAAAATGTACACTCCAAATAATCCAAGCGAGACAACACCTTTATACTTGTGATTTTGTTTTGAGGGGCGATCTGGTTGAACACCACTTATTAAATAGTATAACCTGGGTATTTTTGACGACATTATTTACCTGAACGGCCTTCATTATTGTGTGTGCATTGTCCACTTTTCTGAGGTGTTTTATTTCCCTAAACAATGATTCTGGTATACGTTTCCGCTGATCATACTGTGTACTGCGTAAATCTAAGATCTGTAAATAAATATAAACCGTAACAATGTTAAGTAAATCGAATAAAACCAAAAGTATATCTGAAAACCAAGTAGAAATTTCCAGAGTCAAATAAACGGATCTTTACAAGTTAAGAAGCGATGCTTTATATGACCTATTCAGCTTCCGCTCAAAACGTTTCCAAAACTTCTAACTATATTATAATTGATTTAGGGAATTTTAAGTTAATTTTCTTATTATTGTGAGTTCTTATACGGTAACGATCGTGGTATTCATACAAACCGTTGCAAATGGATCTTCCAAACCACGTTCAATACTAAACGAGATTTTCTGGAGTTGTTCATTGGCATAGTGTAAACAGAAGTCATATCCACTCTGTAATAACACAGATATATTGATTATTATTAGTATTTTTAAGAATTACCTATGTTAGATGATGTTAGGAAACCGACGTTTGACAACAAATTGAAAGAAAAAAAACAATTACGTCATTTTCAGCAATCGATTTATATTTTGGTTATTTTGAAATTCTAAATTTTAATGTAAAAACGTTGCTGTAAAATAGTTAAATATGTAGTGTTTGTAGACTTTTTAATTACTGGCTAAAATAAGACATGTATGACATGCACCTGAATATAAATATGTCAAAACAATCTTACACTGAAAAAATATATACCTATATGCCTAGATACAAAAGGGGTGTGCTCGATTCTCAATCTAAAAGCTAGAGTTGCTAAAACTGGCTTTAATTTGCTATCAATGAATCAATCAAACAATCAATCAATCAATCAATCAATCAATCAATCAATCAATCAATCAATCAATCAATCAATCGATAAATCAAAAGTACATACTTGCATTCTAATATAACAATACCGGAACAATTATCTGTTCAAGTCTTTTCAAACAATGTAAACAATCTACCTTTACAATATTCATCAATAATGCAATGGCCTCTTCGTCAGCTGAGGGTTTTTTGTTGTAGGTCATTGACTTCATAGCATCTGACCACTCCACTATAAAGATCTTATGGAAGTCTTCCGCTAGTTTGGTGGGGGTGTTTTTGTCTGTATAAATCACTTTAGGTCCACCTTCTTTTAATTCTCTGCTGGCAGTCTTATTTAATCTGCAATAATGAAACCATATTCATGACTTTGCAATGTAATGACCAAAAGAAGTCAGTGTAAACTATATTAGCAATAAAATACAGATAAACAATGTGCGCTAATAAAGTAACAACACATGGAGTTTTAGTTGTATGCTATATACAGCAGAACTCCGACAGATTATGAACTCCATATGCGTAGAAGCCCTTACCCGATACCGACTCTGACCCTCTAGGAGATGTTACATGTACCAAGTTAACTAAGATATTATACGTTTACCTGTTATTCATTCACGTAAAATATGGCTGAATTATGACTGCAGTTAACCTTTATTTTCAACCAATCAAGTAAACAAATAGAAAATTATAATAAATAGAAAAATACCTATGACGTTTTTTACATTCCTCAAACTATATTCCTCACACACGATTTCTACATGTGTGATACACTGTACAAACTTAAAGCAGTAACTTTTATTGTCGACCTGTGTCTACAATTTTTTTATAACTTCATCTTACCGATCTCTTAAATCCTCAATAACTTCGTTACATTCATTGACCTCGTTTTGAAGTTTATTGACAAGTTCGTTTTGTGCCGATATTCGACTGTTTGATTCTTGATACATGGGCTGAGGGTAGTAAATTACACCATTAATTCGTATGGGGGTATTCGGAACTTCTCTGGTTGACGGTGTTCGTTGAACGTCTTTACTCCTTGGTGAAAAATATTCAGGATTCCGACGGGGACTGACGGATTCTGGCACAGGAAGGACTTCTGTTCTTGCCGTTTCTGGACCTTTCTGTTTCAGAAAATGGAAAGTAACTTACTGCGGGTTGGGTGTACTTGACTCCAACCCTTAATTTACAAGGATTGCCAGTTTTCCTGCCGAGTTCTCCGGCTGAACAGCATGTTATAGCTGAACAATTGGTGACAGTGGCGTTAAAGATCATTCGAACAAACACATGTTTTGGACTTAACCTAAGGGAATAGTTTTGCTATAGTATTGTCCGGTTAGGTATAGTCTTCAGACAACATTATAATAAAACCATGTTCCCTACGGAGTAGTTCATAATTAATTTAGTACATAATATTGATTACAGCACAGACTTCCGGCGACTAAGCTTAGTAGTCCAAGTGGTTACTATAATCGACTGTTGTGCAGATTAGTCAAATACTCTTAAAACATAGTTAAGGCTAATTAACCCATTAAAAGTTAAGTTGTTTACATGATATTTACTGATATAGATTGCATGTGTAAAATGATTATACCACGAGTATCATTTACAATACGCTTACGATTAGTCCAGAATCCCTGCCGTCCAAAGCCTGTTTAGACTGTTATAGGGGCGTTAGACGTCAGAGAGCTCTCCATTAGCAAAACAGCGGATTTTTTTTTACACAAGTTCTAGTCGGAACATTTCACTTTATGAAAATTTTCACGTAGTTCAACTGTATACAAATCTTTTTAATTTCTACTATTTTTCTCTATGAAAATAATCATCGATGTGACAACAAAGATAAATGACGACAGTAACTACACATCTCAAAATCAATATTAAAATCATATATGTATAAGCTCCTCTAACTGAATTCAGGTATCAATCATACATTTGATTGAAAACCAAATACACACTTACCGTTATTTTAATATAATGCTCCTTTACATCGTGTAAAAAACTAAACTCTTCAATTGCTTTATGTTGTATCTGCATTCTGTACTTCAGATAAGATTCATTTAAGAGCTTATAAAGCTTACTGTCAGGATAACCTTCGGAGTCTTGTATGGGATCTACCTCTTTCCGAAGATCTCGTCGTTCAACTAAGTATTTGTACTGGAAAAAGGAATATGCATAGATACCATAATCTTCGAGAAAAACTTAAAACATTAATGATTAAATTTAAGTTTACCTCAGCTTGTAAGACCTAAATATTGGATCCAGCTGGCCACTTTTTACAGAAGTTCTTGCGACTTACGACCAGTCACAAATCTTGTGTAACCCTTACAATATGCAAGTCGTACCACCGTTATGCAAAACAGATAGTCACATTGACAAGGTACGCATTTTCCGAGTGAGTCCGTGGGATGCAGACGCTAAAGCTAAGCGATCATTATTGGGAACGTTTTGCACGGAGAGAATCCCCCTAAAACGCTCTATACAGTTAATATATAGGAAGACCGTTACAATGTTATTATCCTTCTCAGGTAGGTTCTATTGATTGTTGTATGCGTGCACAAGTAGGATTAAAAACAACCCGCATTTTTGACGACATATCTGATTTGTGATAATTACGAAGTGATTCACTGATGGTTAACATATAATGTTGTAAAAAAAACATTGGATGTTACTCTTTGGGCATTAAACACCATTCAATCAAATAACATTAAACGAGGTCCTGCATATCGCTACTCTGCCATTGGCTATTTGCTATCTGTTACATTATTACCATACTTGGATCTCTCGTGGACAATTCCTTATCCATCCTAAGAAGATCATAATACTCTCTGACAGCCTGTTCAAACATCCGGGTCTCTACAGGATATTTCAATACTTGCTCGATGCCTGGTCTGGATTTGCATCCGTTCGGAACTTTAATTGATGACATTTTCACTGTAAACAAACCGTAACTAAAAGTATAATGTTTATTGTTGATTTTGAGATTACAAACAAATTTAGAGTAATAACAATAGCGTACTATTTACATCGTGTTATGTGCTTAAGTGTCACTTTTATAGGTAAATAAGTTAAAGATGTATCGGTTCTGTCTGTTTACATGTTATTTATAAAAATTAACCATATACTTACCCTAACTATATTAAAATCCGGTATGTCTTCAAGATTTCTCAGTTTACATATCGTTTGTTACATTTTATTTAAAATAATTGAACTGTAAAAATAACGTTAACAAAGCATAGCATTTGTCATTGTTTCAGTAAGTTTAATTTTTATTCAACCTCATACGTGTACTTCACTGTTATGTACCAAGTTGAATTTTATAAAATTATATAGATAATGCAGACTATACCGCAGATTCAATACAAATAGGTGACATTAAAAAGTTTGGTGGGAGGAACTATTCGAGTGTCAATATTAGTAAACTAGAACATTATTGTCGTATAAAACCCGTTTTAAGCATTAGGAAAAGAAACCTAAGTAAAATGTACTAAAATGATGAAAAAAATATTTACCCTTTTAATAAATCACATCTCGCACACTGAACTAAACAAATAAAATACTGATGACTAACATGCGTACTGACTCAACAGTAGGCGTTCAGCCCCCCCCCCCCCCCCCCTTAATGAAACAGTAGCCGAATAGTACAATTAACCATTTAAAACGTCATTGTGTCAGAGTGACAGTAAAACAGATAAAAACATCGGCCTAATAAGTAGATTTAAATGTTGAGACCGTAAATAGAAAACAGCGCCGACTCAACGACCATAACACGTCCTCATATATTTCAAGGTAATGTAAAAACTAGCTGGAGTAAGCTATTAACATAAATGTCATATTTCATTCAGCCGTCTACTGCAGGTGATACAATTAGATTGTGATGCATAAAGTTAGGGCCAAATGAGTTACATAAGAATACCCCAGTACCTTCAT
Source organism: Limnoperna fortunei (assembly GCA_944474755.1). Taxonomy (NCBI): domain Eukaryota; kingdom Metazoa; phylum Mollusca; class Bivalvia; order Mytilida; family Modiolidae; genus Limnoperna; species Limnoperna fortunei. Next base: position 25,683,889 of record OX104115.1, on the reverse strand, counting down.
TTCTTTCATTTCCTTCATTTCATTTCTTATTTCAGCGTAAAGAGAGGACTTATCATTATTTCAAATTTAACCTAAAAAACTGATAATTTATGTTGCATAAATTAGATCCAAGTGTCACGTGATGTATACTTTGAGTACATTGTATTCAGCTTGGTTCAATAATGTTAATGTATATAGCTTGTTACATTAGGACGGAAAGAATCGAAAATTTACTTCCAATTGTTGAATTCATATCTTAAAGCATAATTTGTCATAAAAATCTAACAAAAAAACATGTATAGACTGCATTTAAAACATAAATGAACACACGTAATATCTCTTTACTGTGGTATATACTATGGAATTTGTATACAATATGAGGCAAAATGTGTCAGTCATTTTTTAGTTCATTTCGTACGTTCTGTAAAGTGGGGTTAACTTTCTTTGTATACTATGTTTAAATCAATTTTCCACTCTTATATATCGAAAGTTGATTGGATTATATTTTTTGGTTGGATAACAAATTACTTCCGCTCCTACAAAGAAGTGTATCAAGTGTATATTAATTATAAATTAATCAATTAATTAAACAATTATAAGGTAAGAATTTAGAGGGAAGCACACTTTGAGGTCATATAATGAGTGATGACATGTTTTCCTGATCAATAATAAATAAGGCCCCAAAATAGAATGCCTGTTTTGAGCAAAATTACATCAACATGAACCCAAGTATATATGCGTCTGGGGGATCGAGACTAGAGAACACCCTTCCCGCAATTAGAATCTGCATCTTCAGTTTTGACAGGCACGTGATTGACAGTAAATGCCTTACTACATAAACCACTCGACTAACAAGTTCACGGCATCGAAATATGTGGATTTGCTATAGTAACACATTGTGATACATGTATTATATAGAAACAGGAGAATGTTACCAGAATTTATTTTTCCAACATAGGATTGATCAGTACAGTAGATTTCCTGGATAAAAAACTCACCTATTCATAGTTTGTAAAATGGTGTGTTATATCTATATAAATATTTCTTATTAAATTTCGTGTTATTTGTTTGGAAATGGCTCGAACGGGTTTGAAAGTGAAAAAAATACCGGCCTTTTATTCATTTCAAAGCAAATGGTTTATGGTTTGATATAAAATTGTTGCTTACGTACCTTTCCGTGTATAAGAGGGTCTATAGAAATGGAAAGACCCGTCGATAAAACGCTTACAAAGGAAGAAAAATGCAATAAATAGAGTTAAGCATAAATTAAAGCTATGGCATATAACAGGTTACTTAAAATGACATTACGGTGGAAAAGAATTGATGATACAAACGTTTGTCTGAATCGTAAATCTAATAGAGTTGTTTGCTTGTTTTGTTTGAATGGTGTTTAATGCCACTTTTTCAACTATGTCAATGCGTCCAGTTTTTATTGGGGTAGGAAGCCGGAGTACCAAGAGAAAACCAACGACCTTCGGAAGGAAAACTGGCAATCCTTGTCAATTAAGTTTGAAGTCGAGTACATATTGCCCTCGAACCCACAACCTCAATGTTGACAGACAACGCTATCAATAGTATACGAACTACCTTAACCACTCTGCCACAGAGGCCCCTTAATCTAATAGATACAAAGTTTACGGGAAATAATGATTCTGTGTATCCCTACAAAATATTAAGATGGATTTCACTTGAAAATATGTAAGAATGACAATATAAGTCAATTACTAATCGGTTTTTAATATTTTTCTAAATTATTTTTTACTTATAAATATATCTCCTTCTTTATGGTTACAAACAGGAGTCTGTGGATAAAACAAATTCTTCTTGACCTAACAGTCATTTACTAAAACATTAGTCTACCTAATGAACGGTTCAACAACAATCTACCATACTATATAATAGTTACATAATAAACAGTTGAACTATTTAAAATACATGTAGACAAAGCAGGCATTCATTTCAATTGTACAACTAAGATCTATAAATAAAATACAAATGTTTATTTTGTATGAAATATAAAATGTAAAATCAACTAAAAAGCAAAGAATACATTGGACGGTGTACAATTTTGGAACGTACATGTAATGTCTCAGTCTATCACAAATACGTGTAAAATAAATATACATATACAATATAAAATATTAAGTTAGTGTAATGTCTTACCGGAGTATCTAAATTATTTAAGATGTAAAAAATCTAATTCCAGAAAAAAAATCTTTGCAGATCTCATGCCCTCAAGATATGCACATACATGTACCAATGGCATTCTTTAAAGGGTCACTTATATTTCTTGGTCAAAATAAATACAGTAAATGTAGATTTCTTTTAAAATATTTGCTTAATTTTTCACAAAAAGTTATGATTGTAAGGACTTTATCTAGCTTTATAACAATTTTAGACAAGAGAATTTTACAAATGAGAAACTACAATATCCATAATTTATCAGTGGTCGTTCATGTTACAATGGGATGTTTCTATCGACTTGCATTTTTCTATCGCGATCGGTATGGTAGAAGAAAAAAGTAAGCCGATACTTTTTAAAAGTAGGCCGATACTTTTAAGACTAAGCATGAAATTTTTTCAATCGCGATGCTTTTAACAAGTATGGCAATGCTTTTAGGAAGTAACGCGATGCTTTTTTATTTCATGCATGAGGTTTTTTCATTGCGATATTTTTTAAAAGTATCGGGATGCTTTAAACAAGTATAGCGATGTTTTAACAAGTAATGCGATGATTTTAAAATGTAACGCGATTCTTTTTTATTTCATAAATGATGTTTTTTCATCGCGATGCTTTTCAAAAGGAAAAATTGAAGTTAAAAGAAGGCAGTGGAAAAATTAAGCGTGAAATGCAACTTGAACGTGGTAAATGTACATTGTATGCAGTCGAAAGAAAGATAATAGGTTATAGACAATTACAATTCATCGACTTGGCGTTAAAACAAGACAGAGGCAATCTCAATAATGTAACGGAAATTGATATCTAGTAGACAGCTCTGTTGACTGATCAAAACTGTAAGGTAGGATACAGTTGTTTAGGTGTACATCTGTTCTGGTCCGGAATATATTATATAGTGATGCGCTGGTCCGAAGTAGTGTAAGGAGCCATAAGAGGTAATCAAGATCTGTTACATACAATTCTGTGAGAGGATATATATGTGTTTTTTGAAATGTGCACACAACTAGAAGAGGCAAACATACTACATCAATGGATTGTCAATGCTGTTTTAAATACTCGCACATAACGGTTTACCAAACTTGACAGAAAAATGCGATCTAATTTACAATCTAATTTAGATGCATAAAAGTTAAGTATTATTTGTAAATTTTAGATTGAAATATCAGAACCTTTGCAAATAGGATTTTGGTGAAGAAACACTGGTCATTGTAGTGGTTTCTTTCCTACAAACTTTTTTATTTTTTTGTCCAAAAACTGAAAAATTACAACATAATTCAAATAACTAATTTTAAGTTTAAATCAATGTTGAAAATTGACAGTCTATATTTAGTATCAGTCTGAATTGCATTAAACTTTGCCTTCCTCCACCAAAAACACTTGACGCCAGTTTTATAAAAATGTTAAACTGCATTATGTAACTGCAGATATTTTGAATTTCTAATAAAGGGATATATGAATTTATTTAGTAAAAATTCTTTACTGTCTAATTTTATACATATTATAATAAAAGGCTAAAGTGTGCATTAGGTTTACAGTTAATTGACAGTTTCAAACACAGGTTGCTTATTTATGATTATATATTGTAAACTACCTGTATTGTTATCTTACCGTCCGACCAAGGGCATTAAGTTGTCGGTGTAGGACGTAAAAAACTCCCCAAGTCATTGTTATCTTGCTCATTTCTAATTACAATACTAACTGTATTGTAGTGGGATACGTAAATCGCTACTGATCAAGCGGTCGTTGCAATAAACATAATATTACATAACATTTATTAAATGGAGTTATACTTACCATAAAGGATATATTTATAAACATCTAAAATCGTCTATAAATTATCAATTAAACCCCCGAATTCGTAATTCAGATGTGCAAATACTAAAGAGTTCGGCCGATATCTATGTGTTGTCGATAAATCTTTTTAAAAAGTTAACGAAGGTTCAAAACTTTGATGTAGAGACACTATAAAACAACAAATTAAAAATTTGAAAAGAAATAAGCCAGATTTAATTATTCTCTTTTTAGTTTTCAAAGATATCTAAAGGGTTTCGAATGTAAGAAAAAAGAATAGAAGATACAGATGAGTATTGACGAAACGACAAGTCAGGAATAGACAAAACCATGGTTTCAAAAGAGTAGACAACATCAAAACAAACAGACACCACGAAAAAGGCGTTACGACTCAGGGGTCATTTGTAATACAGATATGATTAACATGACATGATACATTAGCTTTAAAATAAACTGATTCTATTACAGTCAAGACAAAAAAAAGGGGGGGGGGGTAATTGTCCAATCGTGTGGTTTCCAAATACCATTCTGTTTTCAATTTTGAAATGATAATATATATTACTTAAGAAACGGAGTTAATAAAATTTACATCCTTTAACAGTAAAGAAACTGACGGTATTCTTGCGAACAAGATCACTTTCTTCTTGTGATTATATAAAACATTTGATTTTTTCACATTGTACACCACTATTGCGCATACTCAACTAAAGTCAAGATTGGCACAATTGGTGAAACGATTTTTTTAACAAAAATCAAATCTGTACATGGGATACATTATAGTATTGTGTACAAATACGCTATATCTTTCTCTCAAATGAGGGCAGATGTAGGTTTGTCATAGAGTTTGTGTATTATCATTTTTTACCGAACTTGACATATACTTCGGAAATTTATAACAAGTTGTAAGACTTGAAGGATAAAATTCCTTTTTTAATTAATTACTACCCTTGATGATGCAGTCCAACATGTGTAAAAGTCATTCCAAAACACGCCGTTATGTTTTAAAAACTGTTGAAATTGCATTGACATAAATTCTCAATGATATATGTGGATTTTCAGCAGTTAATAGTCCCATAACTCCCACAAAATTTTGAATCTAATTATTTCCTGACATTGCTACATACCAAGTTTCGGAAAATTTGGTGCATTAGTTTCAGAGGAGTTGGGCTGAAACCATGATTTATGAGAAATTTTCACAACTCACCCAAAATTTAAGTATCAGAATTTACTGGTAATATTGTGACGAAAGTTTATCTTGGCACTGGTTACATATATATTATGATACAAGTTCCATATTTACAAAATGCAATTAATTACAGAGTCATCGAATAAAATCACATCCATCCAACATAACGTTCGTACCCATACTGTCCTTACTTACTAAGCATACAGCGGAGATCCGTCATCACCTTTCATCACATTTCTAGACGCACATGACATTATATGACCTCACTGGCACATACAATTTAAAGGTATGTCAAAGGATGGTGAACCAAAACACAGCTGCGGTCGTAAATAATTATGTAAATCGGCTAGACACTCTGTTACAACTCATCAAGATAATGATTTTAAACAAGAGAATTGACCATTACAAATTGCTGATTAAGATCAAGGTAATTAAAATTATTATAAATTTTGCACTCATGACAATATGCACAACTACATATGGTGTAATGGTTAAAATGTACATACCAAGTTTATTAAAATTTGGTTGAGTAGTTTCAGAGGAATTGAGCGAAATAACTTTCAGAAGGATAGGACAAAAACAATACGTCTCCCCACAAAGTGGAGGAGACATAATGACTTAGTTTGATATAGTACATGGAAGTGGGTGGACATGGGTTCGAAATACCATGATTTTTAATATGGAACTGATAGTGTTAGGTTGAGGGCATGGGGTTTCAACATTCCATGGAATGGGGTAAAACATCTTAGTCCCATTTTGGCTTTCAAATAATTAGATGTGTTTCAAAAAGCAAGATGTGTCAGTTTTCCATGGAAGAGGTTCGAAATTTCATGGTAATTTTGGTTTATAAATGAAAATGATGAAGTGTGTTACAGTATTTAGAAGATGTTCAATACTAGAATGCACCTATTCCTCTACAATTTAATGCTTCTTATAGAACGCGCTTAATGTTTAATAAAACCCCAAAACAAAAATAAAACAAAAATATGTGTCTAAGCAAAATGCGTTGATATCGTCAATAGAAGTCTGGTTTAATTTTTTTTCGAATGAAGCCGAACAGAAAATGCCCCACTCATCTAACAAGAGAATCAGTTGTAGAATGAAGATGCAGGACGCCTAGTTATAAACTCGACAATAGAGACGAAATAAAAATAAAAACACAGGTAATAACACTGAATGAATGTTGTAAATAATAACACGAAGACGTCAAGATTGTTCCACACATGCAAATTAATAGATAGTACCGAGTTTTTACGGTCTCAATAAGCATAGGAAAGGTTTCTCCTGCTATAATGCTCTTATTTGTTTTTGTGGTCGTATAATATAGACACGGTTTACTCGTAATGATTCAGTGTGTTTTATATAGACACGGTTTAATCGTAATGATTCAGTGTGTTTTGAAAAGACACGGCTTACTCGTAATGATTCAGTGTGTTTTATATAGACACGGTTTACTCGTAATGATTCAGTGTGTTTAATATAGACACGGTTTACTCGTAATGATTCAGTGTGTTTTATATAGACACGGTTTACACGTAATGATTCAGTGTGTTTAATATAGACACGGTTTACACGTAATGATTCAGTGTGTTTTATATAGACACGGTTTACTCGTAATGATTCAGTGTGTTTAATATAGACACGGTTTACTCGTAATGATTCAGTGTGTTTTATATAGACACGGTTTACTCGTAATGATTCAGTGTGTTTTATATAGACACGGTTTACTCGTAATGATTCAGTGTGTTTTATATAGACACGGTTTACACGTAATGATTCAGTGTGTTTTATATAGACACGGTTTACACGTAATGATTCAGTGTGTTTTAAAAAGACACGGTTTACACGTAATGATTCAGTGTGTTTTATATAGACACGGTTTACACGTAATGATTCAGTGTGTTTTATATAGACACGGTTTACACGTAATGATTCAGTGTGTTTTAAAAAGACACGGTTTACACGTAATGATTCAGTGTGTTTTATATAGACACGGTTTACACGTAATGATTCAGTGTGTTTTATATAGACACGGTTTACACGTAATGATTCAGTGTGTTTTAAAAAGACACGGTTTACACGTAATGATTCAGTGTGTTTTATATAGACACGGTTTACTCGTAATGATTCAGTGTGTTTTATATAGACACGGTTTACACGTAATGATTCAGTGTGTTTTATATAGACACGGTTTACTCGTAATGATTCAGTGTGTTTAATATAGACACGGTTTACTCGTAATGATTCAGTGTGTTTTAAAAAGACACGGCTTACTCGTAATGATTCAGTGTGTTTTATATAGACACGGTTTACTCGTAATGATTCAGTGCGTTTTATATAGACACGGTTTACACGTAATGATTCAGTGTGTTTTATATAGACACGGTTTACTCGTAATGATTCAGTGTGTTTTATATAGACACGGTTTACACATAATGATACAGTTTGTTTTATATAGACACGGTTTACTCGTAATGATTCAGTGTGTTTTATATAGACACGGTTTACTCGTAATGATTCAGTGTGTTTTATATAGACACGGTTTACTCGTAATGATTCAGTGTGTTTAATATAGACACGGTTTACACGTAATGATTCAGTGTGTTTTAAAAAGACACGGCTTACTCGTAATGATTCAGTGTGTTTTATATAGACACGGTTTACACGTAATGATTCAGTGTGTTTTATATAGACACGGTTTACTCGTAATGATTCAGTGTGTTTAATATAGACACGGTTTACACGTAATGATTCAGTGTGTTTTAAAAAGACACGGCTTACTCGTAATGATTCAGTGTGTTTTATATAGACACGGTTTACTCGTAATGATTCAGTGTGTTTAATATAGACACGGTTTACACGTAATGATTCAGTGTGTTTTATATAGACACGGTTTACTCGTAATGATTCAGTGTGTTTAATATAGACACGGTTTACACGTAATGATTCAGTGTGTTTTATATAGACACGGTTTACTCGTAATGATTCAGTGAGTTTTATATAGATACGGTTTACTCGTAATGATTCAGTGTGTTTTATATAGACACGGTTTACTCGTAATGATTCAGTGTGTTTTATATAGACAAGGTTTACAATGATTCAGTGTGTTTTATATAGACACGGTTTACACGTAATGATTCAGTGTGTTTTATATAGACACTGTTTACTCGTAATGATTCAGTGTGTTTTATATAGACACGGTTTACTCGTAATGATTCAGTGTGTTATATATAGACACGGTGTACAATGATTCAGTGTGTTTTATATAGACACGGTTTACTCGTAATGATTCAGTGAGTTTTATATAGACACGGTTTACTCGTAATGATTCAGTGTGTTTTATATAGACACGGTTTACTCGTAATGATTCAGTGTGTTTTATATAGATAAGGTTTACAATGATTCAGTTTGTTTTATATAGACACGGTTTACACGTAATGATTCAGTGTGTTTTATATAGACACTGTTTACTCGTAATGATTCAGTGTGTTTTATATAGACACGGTTTACTCGTAATGATTCAGTGTGTTTTATATAGACACGGTTTACTCGTAATGATTCAGTGTGTTTTATATAGACACGGTGTACAATGATTCAGTGTGTTTTATATAGACACGGTTTACTCGTAATGATTCAGTGTGTTTTATATAGACACGGTTTACTCGTAATGATTCAGTGTGTTTTATATAGACACGGTTTACACGTAATGATTCAGTTTGTTTTATATAGACACTGTTTACACGTAATGATTCAGTGTGTTTTATATAGACACGGTTTACTCGTAATGATTCAGTGTGTTTTATATAGACACGGTTTACTCGTAATGATTCAGTGTGTTTTATATAGACACGGTTTACTCGTAATGATTCAGTGTGTTATATATAGACACGGTTTACTCGTAATGATTCAGTTTGTTTTATATAGACACGGTTTACTCGTAATGATTCAGTGTGTTTTATATAGACACGGTTTACTCGTAATGATTCAGTGTGTTTTATATAGATAAGGTTTACAATGATTCAGTTTGTTTTATATAGACACGGTTTACACGTAATGATTCAGTGTGTTTTATATAGACACTGTTTACTCGTAATGATTCAGTGTGTTTTATATAGACACGGTTTACTCGTAATGATTCAGTGTGTTTTATATAGACACGGTGTACAATGATTCAGTGTGTTTTATATAGACACGGTTTACTCGTAATGATTCAGTGTGTTTTATATAGACACGGTGTACAATGATTCAGTGTGTTTTATATAGACACGGTTTACTCGTAATGATTCAGTGTGTTTTATATAGATAAGGTTTACAATGATTCAGTTTGTTTTATATAGACACGGTTTACACGTAATGATTCAGTGTGTTTTATATAGACACTGTTTACTCGTAATGATTCAGTGTGTTTTATATAGACACGGTTTACTCGTAATGATTCAGTGTGTTTTATATAGACACGGTGTACAATGATTCAGTGTGTTTTATATAGACACGGTTTACTCGTAATGATTCAGTGTGTTTTATATAGACACGGTGTACAATGATTCAGTGTGTTTTATATAGACACGGTTTACTCGTAATGATTCAGTGTGTTTGATATAGACACGGTTTACTCGTAATGATTCAGTGTGTTTTATATAGACAAGGTTTACAATGATTCAGTGTGTTTTATATAGACACGGTTTACACGTAATGATTCAGTGTGTTTTATATAGACACTGTTTACTCGTAATGATTCAGTGTGTTTTATATAGACATGGTTTACTCGTAATGATTCAGTGTGTTTTATATAGACACGGTGTACAATGATTCAGTGTGTTTTATATAGACACGGTTTACTCGTAATGATTCAGTGTGTTTTATATAGACACTGTTTACTCGTAATGATTCATTGTGTTTTATATAGACACGGTTTACTCGTAATGATTCAGTGTGTTTTATATAGACACGGTGTACAATGATTCAGTGTGTTTTATATAGACACGGTTTACTCGTAATGATTCAGTGTGTTTTATATAGACACGGTGTACAATAATTCAGTGTGTTATATATAGACACGGTTTACTCGTAATGATTCAGTGTTTTATATAGACACGGTTTAATCGTAATGATTCATTGTGTTTTATATAGACACGGTTTACACGTAATGATTCAGTTTGTTTTATATAGACACGGTTTACACGTAATGATTCAGTGTGTTTTATATAGACACGGTTTACTCGTAATGATTCAGTGTGTTTGATATAGACACGGTTTACTCGTAATGATTCAGTGTGTTTTATATAGACAAGGTTTACAATGATTCAGTGTGTTTTATATAGACACGGTTTACACGTAATGATTCAGTGTGTTTTATATAGACACTGTTTACTCGTAATGATTCAGTGTGTTTTATATAGACATGGTTTACTCGTAATGATTCAGTGTGTTTTATATAGACACGGTGTACAATGATTCAGTGTGTTTTATATAGACACGGTTTACTCGTAATGATTCAGTGTGTTTTATATAGACACGGTTTACACGTAATGATTCAGTGTGTTTTATATAGACACGGTGTACAATGATTCAGTGTGTTTTATATAGACACGGTTTACTCGTAATGATTCAGTGTGTTTTATATAGACACGGTTTACTCGTAATGATTCAGTGTGTTTTATATAGACACGGTTTACACGTAATGATTCAGTTTGTTTTATATAGACACGGTTTACTCGTAATGATTCAGTGTGTTTTATATAGACACGGTTTACTCGTAATGATTCAGTGTGTTTTATATAGACACGGTTTACTCGTAATGATTCAGTGTGTTATATATAGACACGGTTTACTCGCAATGATTCAGTGTGTTTTATATAGACACGGTTTACACGTAATGATTCAGTTTGTTTTATATAGACACGGTTTACTCGTAATGATTCAGTTTGTTTAATATAGACACGGTTTACACGTAATGATTCAGTGTGTTTAATATAGACACGGTTTACACATAATGATTCAGTGTGTTTTATATAGACACGGTTTACTCGTAATGATTCAGTGTGTTTTATATAGACACGGTTTACTCGTAATGATTCAGTGTGTTTTATATAGACACGGTTTACTCGTAATGATTCAGTGTGTTTTATATAGACACGGTTTACACGTAATGATTCAGTTTGTTTTATATAGACACGGTTTACACGTAATGATTCATTGTGTTTTATATAGACACGATTTACTCGTAATGATTCAGTGTGTTTTATATAGACACGGTGTACAATGATTCAGTGTGTTTTATATAGACACGGTTTACTCGTAATGATTCAGTGTGTTTTATATAGACACGGTTTACTCGTAATGATTCAGTGTGTTTTATATAGACACGGTTTACACGTAATGATTCAGTTTGTTTTATATAGACACGGTTTACACGTAATGATTCAGTTTGTTTTATATAGACACGGTTTACTCGTAATGATTCAGTGTGTTTTATATAGACACGGTTTACTCGTAATGATTCAGTGTGTTTTATATAGACACGGTTTACTCGTAATGATTCAGTGTGTTATATATAGACACGGTTTACTCGCAATGATTCAGTGTGTTTTATATAGACACGGTTTACACGTAATGATTCAGTTTGTTTTATATAGACACGGTTTACTCGTAATGATTCAGTTTGTTTAATATAGACACGGTTTACACGTAATGATTCAGTGTGTTTAATATAGACACGGTTTACACATAATGATTCAGTGTGTTTTATATAGACACGGTTTACTCGTAATGATTCAGTGTGTTTTATATAGACACGGTTTACTCGTAATGATTCAGTGTGTTTTATATAGACACGGTTTACTCGTAATGATTCAGTGTGTTTTATATAGACACGGTTTACACGTAATGATTCAGTTTGTTTTATATAGACACGGTTTACACGTAATGATTCATTGTGTTTTATATAGACACGATTTACTCGTAATGATTCAGTGTGTTTTATATAGATACGGTTTACACGTAATGATTTAGTTTGTTTTATATAGACACGGTTTACACGTAATGATTCAGTTTGTTTTATATAGACACGGTTTACACGTAATGATTCATTGTGTTTTATATAGACACTGTTTACACGTAATGATTAAGTGTGTTTTATATAGGCACGGTTTACACGTAATGATTCAGTTTGTTTTATATAGACACGGTTTACACGTAATGATTCATTGTGTTTTATATAGACACGATTTACTCGTAATGATTCAGTGTGTTTTATATAGACACGGTTTACACGTAATGATTTAGTTTGTTTTATATAGACACGGTTTACACGTAATGATTCAGTTTGTTTTATATAGACACGGTTTACACGTAATGATTCATTGTGTTTTATATAGACACTGTTTACACGTAATGATTAAGTGTGTTTTATATAGACACGGTTTACTCGTAATGATTCAGTGTGTTTTATATAGACACGGTTTACTCGTAATGATTCAGTGTGTTTTATATAGACACGGTTTACTCGTAATGATTCAGTGAGTTTTATATAGACACGGTTTACTCGTAATGATTCAGTGTGTTTTTTATAGACACGGTTTACTCGTAATGATTCAGTGTGTTTTATAAAGACAAGGTTTACAATGATTCAGTGTGTTTTATATAGACACGGTTTACACGTAATGATTCAGTGTGTTTTATATAGACACTGTTTACTCGCAATGATTCAGTGTGTTTTATATAGACACGGTTTACTCGTAATGATTCAGTGTGTTTTATATAGACACGGTGTACAATGATTCAGTGTGTTTTATATAGACACGGTTTACTCGTAATGATTCAGTGTGTTTTATATAGACACGGTTTACTCGTAATGATTCAGTGTGTTTTATATAGACACGGTTTACTCGTAATGATTCAGTGTGTTTTATATAGACACGGTGTACAATGATTCAGTGTGTTTTATATAGACACGGTTTACTCGTAATGATTCAGTGTGTTTTATATAGACACGGTTTACTCGTAATGATTCAGTGTGTTTTATATAGACACGGTTTACACGTAATGATTCAGTTTGTTTTATATAGACACGGTTTACACGTAATGATTCAGTGTGTTTTATATAGACACGGTTTACTCGTAATGATTCAGTGTGTTTTATATAGACACGGTTTACTCGTAATGATTCAGTGTGTTTTATATAGACACGGTTTACTCGTAATGATTCAGTGTGTTATATGTAGACACGGTTTACTCGTAATGATTCAGTGTGTTTTATATAGACAAGGTTTACACGTAATGATTCAGTTTGTTTTATATAGACACGGTTTACACGTAATGATTCAATTTGTTTAATATAGGCACGGTTTACACGTAATGATTCAGTGTGTTTAATATAGACACGGTTTACACATAATGATTCAGTGTGTTTTATATAGACACGGTTTACTCGTAATGATTCAGTGTGTTTTATATAGACACGGTTTACTCGTAATGATTCAGTGTGTTTTATATAGACACGGTTTACTCGTAATGATTCAGCGTGTTTTATCGTATTGCAGCTTTCAGCAAGTGGTCGCAAAATATGTGTTTGTTGTTATTGTGTAATGTCAAATTTCAGTGACACAAATTTTGTATATCATTCCACATTGTATATCAATAGAAAATCTGTAACTTTTTATTTATTCATTCATGCATATACATGTAACAATTCTTTAAATTAAATATAAATCACTGATTACTATTATAACAGAGTCACATCGGCTTGGCGTATCCTTTGTTCATCACAGCTCCACCTTCATGAAGAAGAACTGCTGGCCATACTGCAAATGATACCCTGTCTCCTTTATGTGCATAATGGTTGAACAGATTTGTATTAAATTTGTCACCACGCTCGGGCCATATTAATATCATTGAAGGATCTGATGTGACCATTAGCCACAAAAGTTCAACACATTTGTCCACGTACTTCACAAATTCTGGACATTTTTGGTATTTATTGCACTCTTTTGAATGCTCTTTAAATTTCTGAAAAATAATTTGTATCAGATGTGCGAATGAATTAAAATCATTATTAATATCCAGATGAAAAAGTTCGAATTCGATAAGGAATCCGTAATTTACAGATTTTGATAATAAAACTATACAACAAACTACTTATAAGAATCAGAAGCTCGTGTAAGCTTGTAGTTGCTGACACGGCTCTTACACTATGTTGTCGTTCGATACAAACACTATGTTGTCGTTCGATACAAACAAAAATTATTAAAGTAGATTTTTACTCATGAATGCATATCAAACAGGGACTAACGGTGGCACTCTGCGTTAGATGATAATATACCTAATAGGCATTTGTAAAATACCTAGCTATTTAAAAGCAAAATTAACAAGACCATAATTTTGGCAAAACTATAGCGGCTACATTTTTTATGTTGTCAGTAAAGTATCCATACTGAAAATAAGGTTGGTCACATAGTTCCGAAGTGGCACATAAAAAGCACCCAAAAAAAGACTGGTTAAACAAAACCATCTGATTTATGGAAAATAATGTTAACTCATTTAGGCAAAATTACCATATTGTTAAATGTTCCTCTGGTTTATCTTCTGTTAAAAAATAAAAAAATCTGTTTTCGGCAAAATGTTTTAGTTAAGTAACGGTTGGCATATTGGATCTAGGGTGAGATAATACAGGGATCATCCTTGCTAAGTAAAGTTTTTCATGATGCTTTAGAGATTAATAACGCTTAATAATATTGAAAAATGGGCGCCACTTAAAAATGAAGCTAACACGAAGCTAACATTTACTTTTATCTATCTAAGCTGTCAAAATGTTTATAAATAAGTTTACAAGTTGTATTATTACCTGTGTTAAATTAAGCACAGGTTCCATGCAGTTTTCCCGTCGCAATACCAGTATTTGTCTTTCTAATTTTTTAACAATGTCTTTGTGTACCTCATTTTCTTTTCCCTTAATCTGAAATAAATCAACATCAAACAGGAATTGACAGATGATATTGTTTTTAACTGGTTTCTGAATATATATAAACGTTATTAACCTGATTTCTTCGTATATGAGAAGGTACCACAAAGATTAAAATTTACGTACCGGGTATTTCTATGTAAACCAACTTCAGTTTAGTCCGGTTTGGAGATCCATATTTAATTTTAACTGCTATGACTTATTACAATGTTTCTTGGTATTCGGAACACATGTACCGTATCGTTTACCAGAACCTGTCAATACACTTTAACGTGTAGTTTTGATATAGGGATAAGGGAATCAGTCTTAACAGTACATAATGGTTGAATAATTTCTGTCCATCTTTATTACACAGTCAATTCATAATATCGTTTCGTCAGCAAAAAGTGTACTGATACATTGTTTTGACGTCGATTCTCGTTGGAAAAAAACAACAATCTATTTTTTGTACTTTACATTGCACTCTCAATTAATTTGAGCCCTTTAATGTTGTTACTTAAATATTAAATTTTTTTTTACAAAACCATGTATATATGACACTATTGAAACATTCATTTAATCACAATTTATACACAGTGGTCTTGTTGAAAAGTAGTTGACCTTTTTTAATTGATGTTATGTATAATTATTTAACTTAAAGACTCTATGAGCAGTGAATCAACATCTGTCTAAAAAGCTGGTGTTGTTCTAGCCACTAAAGCCTTCAATAATTTTTTCTTCCTTTTCGCTACTAATGCCAAAACTGCATACGGGCTTACAGATTAACGATGCATCGAAGGGAGAGCCAAATGTTCTACAACAACTATTTCTTAATAAATAACCTATATTCTAACAGTGTCAAAAATGGGCTGAGAAATATGTGAAACTAGCTACTGAAGAATCGGTATAAATCAGACAACCTAAATATGAAATTCTTTAATTCTCGTCACGAAAACAACAATTTCTTTACAAATAGACATCACGTTTGTACAATGTAGATATTGTGTTTGATTCACGCCTAATTTGCTTCTTTATTCAAACGAAGCAAACAACTTCTCGTAATTCGATCTATCTCTTGAAACTATTTCATTAGCAGATGGCAATTGTTAGTCACAAAGAGTTTGCCTAAGCATTTCTGGTCGTTTATTTTGAGGCCGATCATACAATAATTGTGTGGGCGGAATAATCTATACCTACTAATATTGTTGGGTACCTTAACTGTTTTCGTCTGGTTCGTGACCTCATATTATTATTTACAATGATAACATGTTTGATGGTAGGCCGAGAGTCCTCTGCCTTACAACGCTTTTTTGCGTTGGACGAAAGAGAGCTCTCCATAAGCAAAACAGCGGATTTTGTGACACGGGTCTGAGTAGGCATATTTCATCGTGTAGATGTTATGATACATTTTCGTCCAGTTAAACTATATATAATTCGCTTCTTTAAACATTTTGCTATATGAATATAATCATCATACTTCAATCACGCTGATTTAAGCAGTGGATTTAAGTCACGCTGTTGTCACGTGACTTTCTGTTCAACATGAAAGCGAAATGTCAGAATGTAAGGGCATCGATGGAAATTAGCTTAGAAATGGACTTAAATCAACTTTATTGAAGGTATAATTAATATATTCATAGAGAAAATTGTCTTAAGACATTGACATTTTATACAATATATCATCCCTTACTGCTTTAGGTGTACAAGGCTTCAAAAGATTCATTACAATATTTGATGTCTGTTCTTTAATGACGTCATTACAGAAGTTGTATATATCCTGTAACGAAAGTTGTTCATTATTAGTTATTATGAACTGACCTACATCTACATAATAATTAACCGTATATTCAAATAACAGCTCATTTAAACAGTATATACCTCTACATGCTGTTGTGAAACCTATTTCAGATATCACAGACAGTTCGGGGTTTGTCATCTTCAACATGTACTTAAGGAAAAAGGTTTTAATGAGGAGTTACTTGAAGAAAAGGATGAAACTAACTACACCTTTTTTAGAATTGAAATTTCTTATTTTTACAATTTCGTATGATGTGAACATTTCACAGCTTATACTTCATTCTAGAGCCTGCGATCGGTATTTCAATTTTCTGGACCGCTTACTGCTGTTGAATACTAAGTTACTCAAACGGTTTGTTGTACCTAAGTTGATGTTATCCCTTCAGAAGTTCTATGGTCGTCACCATAGGTAGTCTTTCCTTATGCTCTGGATTCGACTTTCCTATACATTACTATGAGTACCTCGACGGGTGTCATATTAGAGACAGGCGCTGCTTAGTGGTCAAGAGCACCTGAGTGCACCAGAGCTTTTAATTGGGTTGTGATTACACACTTTTTGTTTGTATGTTTATGGTTTTTGTTTATGCAGATTTGTAATTGTCCCGTCATTTTCGGCTCTTGTTGTTCGGGTCGGTTTCCTTGCTATTTGTCGTATTTTTATTCTTGGACTTTTCGGAAGTTTTCGGATAAATTCTAAGAACAAAACTGCAACTTAGTCAATATTCGGTATGTTGTTCCGAACATTCAGAAGGCATATGCATTTTCAAAAGACGATAATTGACAGTTTTGGTTCAACAAAACTCTTTACTTTGCTAGATATTATTTTTAGCACTAAAATACTATTGCGTGCAGATAGACAATCATTGGTTATCATTTAACATAACTACTTTGACCATATTCATCAGTAAAACGATAGCTTCTTCTTCATTTTTGACCCCTGTTTTCTTTGATGATAATACTTCTAACGCATTTGTCCATTCTTCATCATAGGCAGTGTGAAATCTTTCAGCAATTTTGATTGGTCTATTTTTGTCACTTAAATCTGTGAAGTTTGGATTTCCTTCTGTCAGCTGCTTGCTAGCGAATCCGCTTAACCTATCGATACATAAAATATATAAAATTAATAATAATGCTTTTATTCAACGTATGCAACACAGTACTATCAGTTTTTGGGGAGTTCGGTTCACTCACTTTTGGTTTTTGTGATGCTGTTGGTTGCTGTCTCAATCCAGATTTTTTCAGTCTTGTGATTTTCAATTTTTATTTATTACTAACCTTTCCTTTATATTATATTTTAAAATAAATTAGTCTATTCAATAACTGACTTTTGATTGACTATAATAGTGTCTATCAGAGGATGGCAGACAATAGTCATCGTAATGAAGACACCCACCTTTCGATGTATTACATTACTCCACTGAAACTAAGTTTGTGTTTTGATCTTGTTCAGTTTATACTAAAGTTTGAATTTACTGATAATTATTAGCTGCAAAAAAATATGTTCTCCGTTGAGGGATAACAAAACTTGTTTTGCTTCACAAACCACAACGGTGTCAGTTATAATGCAGGGAACTTTTATCTGCTAGCACACCTTTTCTGACTGCTGCGTTTTAGTGCTTTCTTAATGGGACAAGTCATTTGTTGGTAGGCTAAGTTCCAGATTTGATTACCAGTCCCTTCAGTAAGCTCCGTTGCTGACACGAATATTGTTGATTTCTTTACTGATGATATCTAATTTTATCATCATGAAATTACAAAAATTATTTTTGATGTGATTGGGTTTACCAGGAGTGTTTGAGCTATTTAAAATATATGTGGACTTCTAATATTTTGCCACCACTAAATCTTGAAGAAATTCGCGTCTGCCGTAAGGAATTTGAAAATCTTTGTATATATGATGAAATTTAACTAAAATGCTAATGCATAATGGAGCTGGAATTTTATAAACCTTTTTAAATGGGCCTTTTCATGCAATGTGCACATCTTTTACATATATCATATAATATCCGCTCCTTGGAATCCGCTTTTTAGTTATTACGTATGCTATATTTAGTTAAGATAACATTCTCAAATGCACGTGACGGCGATATGATAAGTAATCAATTATTACAAAATTTTACAACTTACGAAACGCTCTTAGAATATTGCAACATTATTTGATTACTTGAAATGAAATTGTGGTGACGTGCTCCATCAACATAAAGATACATTTTCCTTTTTTTCATATCCTTATTCTTATAAATTGGGCCAATCTATGAAATTCTTTAAGAAGCGCGAGGAGTAGATCATCGCAGGCGTGGAAAATATAGACTGCTTCTGGTCAAAGTCGTGAGAATGACACAATCCTTCCATTAGTGGAAGATCCGACTTACTCAAATGAGTATGATAGTACCTATTTCTTTTGTAAACGAACAAATTATACGATTCTACGATAACGATAGGGCCTCGGTGGCCGAGTGGTCAAGGTAGTTCGTCTACTATTGATCACGTGGTATGTCAACACTGAGATTGGGGGTTCGATTCTCACTGCGGGCAGGGTGTACTCGACTCCAATATTAATTGACAAGGATTGCCAGTTTTCCTACCGCAGGTCGGGGATATCGTAAAGACTCTCCCTTTTTAAATATTCCACACCCGATGGTAACGACCAATACAGAAACGTTTAGCAAGAACGTTGTTCTGCTACCATTACAACATTTTTAATGGATGATGATGCAACGAGTACAAACGACTGTGCGTTACAAGATCTGTTTTAGGTCATCTGTATCAGACATAGACCATTTAGTGAAGAATAAACGCATCTTACCCTGACATTTTTCTCGATCTTCTACATGTATTTAGAAAGTATGTCACGTATATTGGACGATGTTAAGGCATCATTGTTTGGTCCTCTTATGATACAAAATTTGTCGACTTTTTCGAAACTTTATTTTAAAAAAAAGTACAACATACCTTCCCACAAGTCAGGGGTTCCGAGTCCGTGTTCGCTCTATCGACATAATACAGCGAACACCGAATACCTGACGGAGGATGCTGCAGTAAAAATCTCACAAGCTTTTCAATAGAAAATCCACTTCATCGTATTGTCATTCGATCCTTGTCGAGTTACTCGTATAATTTATAGGATAATCATTTGGGCGGAGTGAATATTAGAAATTTGATCAAGAGTGCCGCTAAATGCATCTAATTAAACGAGTGCGCAGAACTTCTTTCGCGCACGAGTTTTATCTGAAGCGCTTTGCGACACGAGCGACCATATTTTTGGTATTCATTGCGCCTAATTGATTATTTCTATTACATTTATCAATTTTGTTTTGTTCAATGTTAGTGATTTATGTAAATGTTATCAACGGCGGATAAATATCTGTACAACATTTTGGTGAGAAGTGCAAAAAATGATTATTTTTACATGAGATAGAGAATGCTGGAAACATTAAGTGCCGAGATTGGAACACATTGTGCTCATGTATGGTAAAAGTCGACAGTCATTATTCGAAACACAAATATCAATTCTCCAGCTTACGTCCCAATAAAAAAAATGGAAGTCGTGATAATGCTAACAAATGCTAACTAGAGGCTCCCAGGAGCCTGTATCGCTCACCTGAACCTGAAACCAAACAACCCTTTTTTATCCAGCTTTTCTTTGCTATAAGGAATTTGCCCAACACTTCTGCAAAAATCATTACTTTTGACCTTTTAAGGGAATTAACTCCTATAAGGAGCTTTTGATGCTTAGAAGGAGAAGGGAGGTTCACTTCAAATTTGCTGTACCTGTTATACTTTTTTAACTATCAGTCGAAAACTCTCTCGACTCCCCCCCTCCCCCCCTTCTTTCATTTTTTCTATTTTAAGCCAACGTAGCTATGTAGGTAGTCAGGTGTCATGATTTGCACAATTTTGGTAGAGGACGTCCTAAAGATGATGTGTGCAATGTTTCAAACTAGTCCTTTCATTGGTTCAATAGGAGAAGATTTTTTAAAATCAAGTAAAATTGATTAAAAAAATGTTCAAGGAGAATAATTCCTAAACAGTTCATCAGACAATCTTGACCCTTAAGTCATTTTTGTAGCCCTTATAGAGCAGAACAATTAAGCAATGCTAACTTTTTCTCTAGTTCTAATAATTTTCAAGATTTTGAGGCAAAAATGTAAAAAAAAATCAATTTCGACAAATAAAGGGGAATAACTCTTAAACGGTTAATCAGACAATCTTGACCCTTAAGTCATTTTTGTAGCCGTCATAGATCAGAACAATTAAGCAATGCTAACTTTTTCTCTAGTTCTAATAATTTTCAAGATTTTGAGGCAAAAATATCAATTTTGACAATTAAAGGGCAATAACTCCTACAAGTAGTCATCATACAACTTTGACCCAATTTGGTGTTTTGTAGAGCTTTAGATGCTGAAGAAGGAAGGTCTCTTCGGTTTTCCTGTA
Source organism: Limnoperna fortunei (assembly GCA_944474755.1). Classification (NCBI taxonomy): domain Eukaryota; kingdom Metazoa; phylum Mollusca; class Bivalvia; order Mytilida; family Modiolidae; genus Limnoperna; species Limnoperna fortunei. The sequence goes on along the minus strand of OX104115.1, from coordinate 25,662,586 downwards.
TCTGTTATACTTTTTGAAATATAAGCAAAAAACTATATTTTGACCCCCCTGTTCTATTTTAGCCATGGCGGCCATGTTGGTTGGTCTGAGGCCATGATTTGTGCAAACTTAGTAGAGGACATTTTACTGATGATGTGTGCAAAGTTTCAAAGCAATCCCTTCAGTGGTTTTGGAGAAGAAGATTTTTGAAGAAAAGTTAACGACGACGACGACGACGGACGACGACGGACGCCAAATGATGGCAATAGCTCACATGACCCTTCGGGTCAGGTGGGCTAAAAATGGCATAAAAACCTGAAACAAACACACATCATTCAATATAAGAATAAATGACGTTACCTTCTACTTAGGTCTTCTATGGTTGCTGTATTTTCCAGTTCTTTTTTTCGAAGGGCTTTAATTTCTTCTCCTTGTGATTCAACTAATTGTCGCAATTGTAAGTTTTCTTCCTCAAAGTCCTTTCTACTCCGATGACCCTGGTCTAACACCGAATCTACACTTTGTTGTCTTCCGGATACATATACAGTACTTGAACCTCTAAGCGGGCCCCTTCGTCCAGGTGTAAGATTCACGACTAACGTTTGCGGTAAATTAGATCGTAATTGTATTTTTTCTTCTGGCTATAAAAATGATTTAGGATTTGTCGTTATTTTGTAAATGGTTAAATATAACTTGTATTTCTCTGAGCTACTGCTCTCCAAAATCCCACCTATCGACGACATTTCAGTGTTGCATCATTTTATAATTGCTGATAAAAATGAGACACAAATGGTTACGGACAGACACATGACACTAACACACACACACATACTAACAAACACAAACACTTACACATACATACTGAAAACAATATACCCCTATCCACAATGGGGAGCGGGATATAAAGATAATTACAAATATAATTTAAAAAGCGTTAATGTAAGCTAAATAAGCTAATTTAAACTGTCTGACACTGAGAAATTGTGACGGCTTCCAATTGTAATTGTGGGTAGTTTTTCAACGGTTCCTCTAAAAATTTTGACAAAATTCTTTATTGATCGGACAAGATTTTAAAAATGTAAACCATGCTATGATGGACTAAAATTTAACTTTTTAAAAATTTTCGTGTTAATATGAAAAACATATCAACATACATTCTTGGTTTAAATGTTGCATGGTTATATTGAGTTTCCGGGTAGTCACCAGAATTTCTCATGGGGCAAGTCATCTTCATTGTATGGTGCTTCATTGATAAAACCAGAGACTCTCAAGTGCATGTAACACTTATTTGATTTACCAGAAGCTCTTTCAAGGAGATATGAATTTTCTTGCAATTTTGTTTTTAAATGCTTACGTGAGACGATTTCTGAAAGTGAGCTGTTTCAATGCATTTCCCATATGGTCTTATATTAATGTGTTTCATCTTGGATCTGACATCGGCAACAAAAACTCAAAATATTCAAGACCGGCTGAGGTAAATTTCTACATATCACAATTTTTCTTTCTGCCAAGCGATTTTTAGAAAACAAAATTTTTAAAATTTCAACCAATCAGAACGAATTAGCAACCCTAGCAGCCATGTTGAATTTCCAATCGCCTTGAAAAACTCTAAATTTTATGGTATCTACCCAGGTTGGATTTATTTAAAACAGGAACGGCTTTTGAGAAGCCGGTTGTATGTTTTCCTATAGGGTCCTAAAGTTAAGCTATGTTCTACGTTGGCGGCCATTTTCGAGATGATAGACACAAATATTTAAAACTTTGTAGAGGACCATCTGAGGTACATTTCAAAAAGATAGATGCATTACCAGCTCTGACAGTCATGCTGAATCTTCAATCGCCAAAAAAACCCTCAAAATTATAAAAGCATAATCCTTTATTCATTAATGCGTCCAATCGAAATGAAAAAATGTAAATAATAAATGAACTACCCTAGTTTCATTTCTTCACAATTCGGTTAAAATGTGTGGAATATTATCTAAAAATCCTTTTGTATGCTTTTCTCATAGGGTCCTATGTTGTTTTTGTTTCACGTTTGCGGCCATCTTGGAGTTAGGATTATCACAAAAATCTCAAACTTTAATGACCGTCTTGGAACATTTTATCATAAAAACCCTTTTTTCTGTCAACCGGTTTGTCAGAAAGCAAATTGTTAAATTTCAGACAATCAGAACGCATTAGCAACCATTTTGAATTTCCAATCGGCTAAAAAATCGCAACAGTGAGAAATCTACCATTGCTTAGAAGAAACCGTTTGCATGTTTTTCTTATATGCTCTTTGTTTATATATTCTTTTACGGTGGCAGGCATCTTGAAGTTAGGATCGGCGCCAAAACTCAAAATCAGTAGAGGACCGTCTGATGTACATTTCTACAATATCTCAGTTCTTTTTGCCAAGTGGCTTTTCAGACATGTTTTTAAAGGCACATAACTCAAACTTATAAGGTACATGTATATTTATACATTATCACACTTCATTCTGTTAAGCGGTTTAGCAGAAAACGTATTTTTACCGTTCAGCCAATAAGAACGCATCATCAACCTTCGAAGCCATTTTTAATTTCCGATCGGCACGACAAACTTAAAATAATACAAGAAATATCCCAGATTCATTTCAACATAATTTGGTGTATATGTGTGAAACGGTTTCTTAGAAGAAGTGCATACCCACACTATCACAAATCAATTTGCCATCCGGTTTGAGAAAAGATGATTTTTGAAATTTCAGCTAATCAGAACACTGGCAGCCATGTTAAATTATTTGATCAGGTCTTTCACTAAAATGTTATGTAAAAACACGCAAATTAACATTCCTGCCATGTTTGGTTACAATTTTCATGTGGTTTTGTAGAAGAAGGTAAAAATGGCAGACGACGATGAAAAACGCCACGATAAGAACAGCTCATATGGCCTTTTAGGTCATGATTAGTTGAGCTAAAATCCCCATCAAAGTAATATACGAGATCCGGAATTGCTTCAATGTATGTGCACTGTGCCGTTGACTTTCATGTTAGCGACCTAATATTGTAGCGACACGTCGTATTGTTGTGTTGATCACTTGTGGCGCAAAATTTTACGATCCTTCAATAAACAAAGGTATAGACGAATGGACAACGCAACTATATAGTCCCCTGAATTTATTTTTTAAAAAACATAAAAAGCTCAACATGAAAACTAAGATGTTTAAAAAAAAGAATTTTAACAAAACAAGAAAAACTGTTTAACAAAACATTTTGTAGAGAGCTGTTGAAAATCACGGGTATTTTTTATATCTATGTAGGCGCGAAATATACAATTGATGAATTTTATATTTGAATGGAAATAATTAAGTTTATGCCTTTATTTTATTGATTATTTAAATATGTTCAGGCATTTTTCCTTTCGGTAATGCTTGTGGCAGAATATTCATGAATATAATGCCTATACTCATATCAAATAATCAATAAAATCTGGGCAGTAATGAATAGGATCTTAATTAATAGCACGATTTTAATTTTTAATAAAGTTAGAGATTGAAGATTTGTACCTGTGTTCTGTTTTTCTGGTCAACTTTTTGGTATTCCTGATTGACACTAAATAGGTACCAGTATTCCCCAAGGGCCTCCTTGTATTTTGATGATGTATTTCGTTCACTCAATGCTTTCCACAATAATGTCTTCTCTACCATCGGATCTTGTGGTCTCTCCCCTCTATATTTCTGTCTGAAACTTGCAAACTGAAAAAGAACACTCGTGTGTAAATACTTCAATAAAGACATAATATTTCTATTTGTATCATCCTTGTCTCACAGAAAACATTTTGCATTCGTCTCATAATGTAGGAAAATATCCAAACTGATATTTATCAGAATAAATCGGTTATTATTGTATTAATGTGTGAAATGCAATAATACAAAATGACCTATTAGGAATAAAAAAATATAAAGTAATCACGTCTCGATTTCTTTCCTTACCCTTTTAAAAAGAAACCATACATAAGACATAGTGGTCTACGAAGCATGTTTAGTCATCCACTAATTGTTATCAAGTGTGTCTATACCGGCGTTACGAGATCGATTAAAACAAGTGTTGGTCGAGCAACCTCTTAATTGACCAGGGTTGGCATTTTGCCATCAGACGTTCAAGGATTTTAAGCAACATTGTGTAAGGTTTTCTCCATATATGGTCGTGATATTGCATAAACTATTATATAAACAAACCACAGCAATTCTACTCCATATAGAACGGGGGTAAATTATGTCAGCAAACAACACAAACAAAATGATCGCAATCAAAGTGAGGATAAGATGCTAGCACAAAGTTTCGTTGAAAATTATATTTCTGAAACCCTTTTTAAATCGTTTATACCGGTATAATTATACAACCAATATTGATAAGGAAACCCCTAAATAAATAGGACAATAGGTGATGTAGACATGGAACACGAGGCTCAGTACAGTCTGAAGCACTCACCTGATAAAATATGAAATGAAGATGGCATTTACCTTATATTGAATTGAGTCGTGTAATGGCAGATATTTTAAAATTATCCAATGAATCGCTGTATGGCTTCAACTGGTTCAATTGTTTTAGGTGTTGTAAGAATTTGACTCTATGAATTTGAGCTAAATTAATTCCTGCAATGGCAGTCGTTTTGGATTTCTGATAAAAACACATATTAAACTTTGAAGACTACCCTCCAATGAATGTTCAAGTACAATATGGCTTTAAACCGCTTTGCAGTTTCTTAAAAAGATGGCATTTGGAAATTCTTCCTACCGACCCGGTTAAACCAGGTCGGTATTCGTGACTAAATGAGATTTCTGATCAGCATCAACATATATAAATATTATAGAACCATCCAACAATTATTGCTAAAACTTGTGTTCAATTGGTTCACTAGATTCAGAAAAGGCCTTTTAACATTTTGCCAATAGAGTCTAAGGTTAAACTAGTCCCAAGTTGGCGGCCATTTTAGATTGTCAATCAAAATATAAAAAATTTTTTTAGGGATTATTTAATGAACATTCACGTACAAAATGGCTTCTTTCAATTTGCAGTTTCTGAGAAGAAGGTATTTGAACATTTTTACCTTTGTCAGACTTAGTCCTGCGGTAATTGTTTATACCTTAATGATTTGCATACAAGACATAAACTACTAATAAGTTGTGTTTCGATTGGCCGTCCGTTTCAAAGAAGGAAAAAAAATTAATGTAGTGTCCTATGTCAAAATAAGTCCTGCGATGGCGGTCATGTTGAATTTCCAATTGTCATAAACAACATAAACTTTATAGAAGACCATAGTGCCGATAAGTTTTATTTTAAATAGTTCTCACATTACAGAGAACAATAACAATCCTTTTAAAACTTTTTACCATAAATAAAACAAGATCAACTTTGTAAAGAAACATAATATGAATGTAGGCACAGCCTTAATGCGAGCATCGCACATTGTTCATGTTGTTACTTCAGAGCCCCCTAACAGTGCCTCTACATTCCATTGATGACGTGACGTCGTATCTAATGTGTTGGTGACGTCACAAAACTCAATTTCACAAATACAGCGTTTCAGATTGAAAAAAATTTGTCTGGCATTTTTGTAGTAATTTAAAAAATAAACACTTTAATTTAATCGATGTCAAAATTATTTTTGTCTACTTTTAAATTATATATTTTTTCGTTCGTCTACAATATTTTCTTCGGATAGCTCAGCTACCATCTGAAATGGATTTGTTCATATGGATCACGTGACTTTTTTTACACACACGCATGTAACCGTATAGCTCGCATCTGCGATGCTCGCTATAATTAAAGTGTGGTTTCAGTTCGCTATAGTCCAGCGCTTTCAGGGAAGAAAGTTGAAATATGCAAGTTTACTACAGACGATGCTTCCGAACAACGACGACGCAGATTGATGACATTAGCTCAAATGGCCGGAAACAAACAAGGTCAGAATATAAGAAATTAAACCCTTTAGCTCACCTTTTAACAGATTTTTTTTGTTGAAGTCCAACAAACTGCCGAAAACTAATACAAAATTGAATTATGTGAACAAACAATTACACATTATTTCTAATATGTTTATAAAATGATACCTCTGATTCATATTTCATCTTAAAATTTGCTTCACTCTGTAGCAGAAATATATAGTAATCTTCCACATTTTTATCATACTGATAAAACTCTAATATCTGGTCAATATTAGGTAGACTTGTTAAGCTGTCAGGTATTTTATATTTCATTTCTAAAAATAAAAAAAACTAATTAACTTAAACAAAGCTAATTATATTTTTAGCTTTTTTATAATGATTGCGAATTACACAGTTAAGTGAAATTAATTATTACCCCAAAATAATTTAGGAGCCTCGCTGGCCAATTGGTTAGGGTGATTCTAAGGTAGTTAGTCATCCATTATTGATTGTTTGTTTGTTTGTTTGTTTGTTGTTTAACGCCACTTTCAGCAATTTTTTCAGCTATATCATGGCGTCCAGTTTTTATTGGGGGAGGAAGTCGGAGTAAACCCCCGACCTTCGGTAGGAAAACTGGCAATCCTTGTCAATTAAGATTGGAGTCGAACGCACCCTGTCCGCAGTGACAATCGAACCCGCAATCTCAGTGTTGACAGACCACGTGATCAATAGTAGACGAACTACCTTAACCACTAAGCCACCGGGGCCCCTCCATTATTGATCACGTATCTGTTAACAATGAGGTTGAGGATTCGAGGTCGGAGGTTTTGCCTTGGTATTCCTCCTCCAATAAAAGCTGGACGCCACGATATAGATGAACAATTGGTGAAAGCGGCGTTAACACATTTTCAACAATTGCACGCAATAATTAAGATTATTTAAAACATTTTCATTAATTAAACGACATAATAAGATAATTGTATGTATCATCAGGGAGTGGAGATAAGCATAAGTAGACAGTAATTTGCTTATAAAATACATGTGTTTGATTTATAGGTTGGTTTTCTTGATGTAATATTTATAAACATTGTGTTGGCTGGGAGTCTGGGTATATGTGTTTTAAATCACACTATATGGACGCATACTAGCAGTTTATTTAAAAAAAACATATGCGTAGCAAAGAAATAAGTCATTAACAAATTTAAACGATCACGTGTTAGAACGTAAAAGGTTAACTGTTATGAAAATTATACTCGGTTATTAAAATCGACTGAGTGTACTCCCAAAAGCCCGGAGTAAGCATGGTGGGAGTCCCTTTATCAATCTTTACACACTGAAAACAAAAACTAACATACATTACATGATAAAGTTCCACTAAAATACGATATTTGTGTTAGTCAAATTTTCGCCAACCGCGTGAATCCGATGTATGCAAAATTCTTTTCAAATTTGAGGGACATATACCATATCATGTATCATAATATGTATGACATATTGGATGGAGGGTCGTCTCTAAGGACAAATGTATGGAAAGACCAAGTAACCTCAATTTTTTGTTTCAATTGTCGCATTTGATATAAAAAATATTTTAAATTTGTTAATTGAACAAAATTAACCGTGAGCGTTTTGGGTAAATCTCATTACAATAAACTACATGTAAGATAATGGCTATCCAGAACATTCTTTACACCCAATTTCCAACAAAATGTGTATTTTTTAGCCAACTCCTACATCAATAATCGGTGCAATCGGCTAATAAAAAATGCCTTATTAAAAATTATTAAACAATATTCCCATAAAAGTTCATTTGTACTGGGCCCAGTATTTACATGTATACATGTATGTATAAGTAATACAAACGAACATGCAACTATGCAGGATAAATATAAGCAGCTATTCACCGTAGTCTACACTGCATTACCAACGAACAGTAAGCAAGAATAGTAAATTAATATAAAAAGGAGTCTGGTTTAATGATATGGAAACGTCATAATATTTACCGTTTCTTGCAAAAAAGCCTGGCAAATAAAATAGTTTATATGTGTAGTTCACGTTAAATCATAACGACCCCAGATATCTTTATTTGGTAGATACATATCTAACTTCATTTGTCCGGATTTCCTCCTACATTATACTCCATTGTTACTTTTTGTTTTTGTTACCAAAACGAGGGACTTAGCAGTGCTTAGGGACTTCTTTTCCACAAAATTGTTCACAACGTAAATCTTTAACCTCAAATTCTCGTAGAAATTAAATGCATTTTTATACTTAAAATAAATGTAAATAATAATACGTGTAATATTACAAAATTCCTATTAATACAAGCCTCCAATAAAGGGGAAAATAATCAATAAATTTCAGTTCACAACGATATTATGATGGTAGTTTTTTAAACTGACCTATCTCTAAAAGTTAAATATATACGAAGAGTCAAGTCAACAAAGCTGATGTAAATGATAAAAAAGATGCAGTTTAATCTGCAACAATAACAAATTGTCTATGACATAACTACAGGAAACATATTTACCACGAAAAAACAACAATTAAGGGTCGCATATATGAGAAATAAGCTCAGTAAAATAAAAGTAAAATAAATGAAACATAAAATTCCTTATTCTAAAGTATTTATAGCATGCAGAAACTGAACATAAACAAACAAACATTACCGATGTGTATGTGTCCTTTGCCAATGTGTATGTGTAGGGGTTCAGTAAAGGAGACACTTATCTATACACTGTCTAGTATATAATGTTATAGTAGAAATTTCTTTGATTACACCAAAACCGTTAAATCGTGTTGTACAATTTTATTTGTAAGAAATAACCAACTGAGAAAAGAAATATTAATAATTATATTCTTATGGAGTGTATACACTCAGTTACATGATGCTGAATGTGGCGAATTTATTCCGCAGTTAGTTTGTGATTTGCCGACAAAAAAGCGAGGGTACGATTATGCATTCTAGATCTTGACGCACATTGTTAATTGCGACGCAATCGGTATATTTTTGAACTAAAAGACGCTAACCATGGTAACGAATGATAATTCAAGACAAACATGCAATCTGATTGGACAAAAATAGTAATAAATTCTGCGTAAGAACAATTTAATTGTATATTATGAAAAGCTTCCCTATTTGCATTTCTCAAGTATTATTTACATCGGAATTTCACAACAATTGGTGGTCGTAATTAAACTTTATATAAAGAAAATGATTTTTATGCTAAAGGAGGCAAATTAGAACTGATATAAAATAATTACATGACAAAAACCATACGTATTTTGTCTGGGGTAGAAGTATTTTTGATTTGTTGACAATTTTATCGGTAATTTGGACATTTTCCCTTTGATGTGTACCGGTGATATAGTCAGTAACAACGTACTGGCATTAATCACCGAATTTATCGGGTCGGTAGCCTGCGGAGGAATCAATTATTGATTACGTCACAGTAACTAACATAATGTTCAAAAATAAGCAAACATGAAAGCAGGGTAAAATAAAAACCGATCTAACCCCCCCCCCCCAATAATACAAACACAACGCGACCACCAGAGCTCGTTAACAATAATTTGAACAAAAGCAAGTGACAATCCCGAATTCCTGTTCATTCACCACAAGAACTTGCGAATAACCTCGCCATTTGGGGGAGGGTGGGGTAGGGTTAATCCGACAAATCACAAAACTGTAATAGGATTATTACGGCAGGAAAATTAGGCCTACAAAAGAACATACAACTCATCGCATATGCATGGGAATTACAATTGAAACTTCCAAATAAATGATGTGTAAATCGTATCTCCCCTAGCCACTGCAAAGTACTGAAAATTAAAAAGCAGGGTAAAGTAAAAAACGATCTAACATCCCCCCCCCCCAATAATACAAACACAACGCGGCCACCAGAGCTCCGTTTTCGCAGTTACCTTCCGTTAACAATAATACAGTTCAAATAAGGAACGTTATCACGGCTTAACGTACTAGCTCTAGGTTCGCCCTACTGGCTCACCTGATACTGGCGTGATAAAGCCTGTATCGCAAACAAAATGTCCTATATTCCCTATTTATCTGTTAACAACTTCAGTGAAGTTTTTACGCCATATTTTCATCATGTGACCTCCTCACTCACACACACACCCTCTCACACACACACGAAAATAAAAAAGATGCTGTTTTGAAAGTTTAGCAGGTTAACTAACTTTGTTTTCGAGTTAATATATACAATACATCGCAAAAAATTAAAAAACCGTCATGACTACGAGATATACATCGAAAGGTTGTTTTATTATTATTGGCAATTGTAGTCTTAAACATCTGAAAAACTTTTTATGGGGATATTTGAATCTTTTATTGTTATCTCTATGATTTATAAATGTATGTCTTATTTTTTGCGTCCGTCGTCATTCACGTGCAGCCAGGAGAAGAAGCTTTAATTGCTAAGTCTCTTTTTTATAATAGCTGATTGTCTACAAACATGTTTGAAAAATCCACAATGAATACAACAATGCAACCTTTTCATATTATAGTCTAATATTATTTTGATTGGAAACAGTTCGAAGGAAAACGTAAATGTTTCTTGTCTATTTCGTTTGATACATGTGTTCTGTGTCCGTTCTATTTTAGACACATCTATAAGAGTTAAAGGCAGGTCTTGAAAAAATATTGTATTTATTGTAGCAAAACTAGAGATAGGCGAGTTCAGGCACCAAAGAGTTGTATGTTTCCTGTTAAATTTCTAAAAATAGAAGTTTAATCCAGTTGTTGTTTATTCACATCTATTAAAACTGAAATACTAACAGTAGATTTTTGAAGTGTCAGTAGAATGTTTATAGAAAAGAAATGCATATTATCGTGACTATGTGGTGTCATCCTTGTTATAAAAATATAGAATAAAATATGTTTATTTCCTTATTACCGGGCTTTTACGCGCAGACATAATGAATTACAACAATAAGCATTCAGGTAAGACAAAACACGTAATAGACCGATATCATTTCATACCGCTTTCAGAATAATATACAATAAATAATTTGAATTGAACTGTTGACTAAGACGAGCGTAATATCAATATAGCAACTACAATACGAAAGAGGAGCCAGCTGAGAAAAAATATCATTCACTGTCATATTCATTTATATACATAAATACAATTAAAATTTAATATCGCCATTGCTCACAACCCAATCTAACAGCAAGCAATTTAGAATCAAGATTTCTAAGACGTGGATATGTTGTAAACAATTTATTACTAGTTTTCGCATAATACTATCATAAACTGGGCAAATAAACAAAAAATAGTCTCCATCTTCAATACAGTTTTTTGACAGCCTCTTTCACTACATGGAAAAATTACTTGTTTACCCATATAATTTGTTTCCAGTTTCTATTCTAAGTGAATGATTATTGACTCTTAATTTGGTCCGAGTTTGCGGTTTTCTTTTATTTTATATTTAAACAACGTTCATATCAATAGGTTGATTTGTAATTAAAAAAAGGATTTAATTTACCATGATTTTGATTATACGAAATTTTTATGTCTTTCCAGTATTTAAAAAAATGTTTAATTCTCATTTTAATAGCATATTTTAAATTGATATTTCATGTATAGTAAAATCATGACAACTACATAATTTGCTATATTATTGATTCAGTTAGGTGTACTTTGAATGACAATAAAGGACATATATTGGAACATTTTTTGTATGGTTTGATACGCATGCAGACATTTCAGAATATTTTAAAACCTATTTTACGATATTTTTTCTTAACAACCTAGAGGTTTTGATCTACAGTGCTGTATCATAGCGTCATTAAAGGATGCGAAATTTAAATTATTATCGCCAGGGCGGCGATATATTTGTATTCACTTTCGTTGCTAACGATGGATAAAGGAGAAAATATTTCGAAGTACCCTTAGTTACAATAAATGAACAGAATTTTGCTATAAGAATGTCAATCATTTAACTTGAGTGAAAAATAACGATAATATATGAGGTTCGACTGCAAAAATGCTTCAGTGATATCAAAATTTCATGTAATAATAAATTTTGTTGGTATTCTATTTACGGAAGTTAATAAAGCAGGGAGACCATTTTTATCCTGGTACTATGTCTTTCGGTGATATCTCTATCGACGAGCGTAACTATGAAAAATCGGAAACCAGAATAAAAGGCTATTTTGTGTATATAATTCCGGTAGTACGCCGACATTTGTTACATTCAATAAATAAATGTTATGTCAATAATTTCATTGTATTACGTTGTTATTTGTTTTAATTCAAGTATATTCATTATTCAATATATGAGAAAAGATTAAACGTGCGCAAATTTAGAAATCACCAATTTAAGCTAGCCTCAACCTAAGGACTTAGCTTTAAATAGAACCTTATGGGGGAAAAGTTCAAATGCCTTCTTTTTTAAAATTTCAATTCTTTCTAAGCGAATATTCATTAAATAGTTCTTAGAAAGTGTATGTTTTTAGTTGGATTAAAAATATGAGATGCCTGCAAGAAAGCTTTATATGATGCATACAAACAAACTGTGATTATTTATGCTTAAGTCTGGTCCTTTGCACGTAAAATTTTTTTTAATTCAACCTAATATTTAGATTATCTTCTCTTTTAGTTGCCATATTGTCAAGATGATCTGTATTTTGCATTGCAGATAGAAAAACAAATATTTAAAGGTTGAAAAGTTTGATTACAATACAGCTTCTAAGCCACGCATTAAAGGTACAGCAAATGCCACTATTGGGTCTAAAGTACATGATCATGTACGACTTAAACAAAATATTGACTTAAAGCTTTGACGCATTACAACATCATATATTATACATGTAATTGCAAAGAACATAAAAAAAATCTTTGAAACATAGATATAAACATTAAAATTATTATCAAATCATTCTGACAAACGTGTGCATAATGCAGAATAAATCGGCGGCGAACTGATGCTTTGCATCAAAATTTTTCTTGTTGTATGTGTATTATGGTAAGGTGTTGTCGATAGATACATATGGTGGCTTATTTCTGACATCCACACAATTTTGGTCGACACAGTTTTATCTCGACAAGTCGTGATATTATCATACCAAATTACGATAAATATCTCGTTATGTCGACTTTTTTCTCTTTTTATTGTGACTGGTCGAGATAATACTATCTCGCTATTTTATGAAAAAGTCGAGATATTTTTCTCGTTTTCGTGATTTTTTTTATCCTGAACTGACTGTTTCTGCCATCCACATAATATTTTGTCAACAAAAATTTATAGTGACTTATCGTGACAGTCGACATAATATGATAACACAGAAATTGGCAAGGTAGTTATGGTGGATTATTTCCCTTGACTTCAATTTAACTGACATTATCTAGAGGCTTTATCATAAATATTGACAATTTACAGATCTGGGAAAAATATTTTAATTTTTGATGGAGTTATGATCTATGGTTTTTGTAAATTATATATGTTTTTTCATCAGGTAAACTTTAGGTTTCCTGAGGAGAAACAGTTAAACGTTGTGTCATTGTTTGTTACTGTGTCAAATATTCAAAGTGAATCTGCTTTATATTTTAAGTTTTAACTTATGTTGTGTCCACATTCTATCCCACTGTTCTGTACTCCGAAAGATATTTGGGGTTTCTCAAAGCAAATCATGGACTTAGATATTAGATGACAAGGGGTTACTTATCTCTTTTCCACTACTCATCCTAAACCATTCAATAGATTTTCATGGGCATTTTGCTCATGTTCATCTTAAATTTAAAAATCTGATTTATTTTTGGGGAGTCTGTGGGGATGTATTTATTTAAGAGCTGCAGCTTTTTCACCCAAAGGGTCAAGTGAGCGTTTTTCATCACTTGTTGTCCGTCTGTTGTAAGTCAAACTTGTCAAAAATCAGCTCCTTTGAAACTGTTAGCCAAATGCAACCAAACTAGGTATGATTCTTCTCTATAGTGTCCTTTTAAAATTATAGTTCCTATTTTTGATGTGTCAAAAAAAATTGCCACTGTTGCTTAAAATAGAAAATTGGGTAAAATCACAAAAGAAGGCTTATAACTAAAAAAACCCACTATAATAGAAAAAAATCTTAGGGGTCCCAGGATCTTCAGAATGAAAAGCTCTACACATTTCTTCATTTAGTCAAACTTGTCAGATGACCCCGTTTAGGAGTTATGGCCCTTTAAGGTAAATATTCAACTGGATGAGATCTGATTGCCAAATGAAACCTCCGTTTTTCTTTGGGACACAATGGTCCGGCAGTCATTCAACAGCATATTGCTGTAGAACACAAACGGGAAAAAAAAGTAATCATCTTGGTACAATTCAAAACAATTTTAATCAGAAAAGATATCCTGAACAACACTTAAAATTTAAAGTTAAACTTCAAATTTTTCAACATGAGATTGTTATCTAAAGGCACAACTGTTACGAGTCCGTATAAGGCACAAATTATTATAATCCCGATTCAAATGTTGGTAACGAAGACAACAATGAAGGGTAAAAACAATTTGGTATTATATGTAGCTTTTGCGTAACTAATTATTAGGGAGATGTATAAACCATATGCAGGTGAAGAAGAAATGTTACTTTATCTAGTTGTCCTGTACCGTGTCTACTCTAGCATAATGCATGATAATTATCTGTTTACTGTGCGACTCTAAATTTGTAGTTCCTCAGGTTCACCAAATTCACATTTAAGTAAAAGATTAGTATTTTCTTTGGAAGGTGGCTCGTTTATTTGTTTTTTGACTTGTTCAATGTATTCCACGCATGTATATCTTTTATATTCTACAAAATTGCATTTCTGTATAACTATGTCTAGTAAAACTCATTCATTCCCTTTATTCAGAAGGTGACTTGTACCGTTTCACACTTAATTATGTTTGACAAAACTGCTTATTGTCTACCAAGTGAATGTTTTGTCAGGTTCGTATAAAATGTTCCAGTTGTGGCTTTCTTAGCATGACAAAGCAAGCAACGGCTTGTTTAATGCATGTTTTATACGACATATTTAATATGACCTTTAGAAAATGCTTTTGGAACAGATACCTAGTATATAAGAATACTTCAATAGTTAACAGGTGCAAAGGTGTGTAGGTAACTTCATTTCTGTCAGACAAGTACATGTAGACTCAAATGTGAGTCAAGAAACTTGTCAATTTCAATGAAAAAAATCCCTTTTAGTAATAGGCCACATAACTGAGTAATCGACCGAGTCATTACTATAAGAACTCGAGGCATATGAACTTTAATCGTTCACCAGACAGCATTGGTCAACTGTATGTAGCAACTTGCAAGCATTCCTCTGGCATTTACATAAAGGAGGGAACATCAAAGACAAATATTTTTCATGTACAAGGACTGAAACTGTTATAACAATAAAAATTACGACAATGTTCCAGGCAATAAATTTTGATACGCCTGACGCGCGTTTTATTTATTAAAACTCGTCAGAGACATTTTAGTCAAAAGTTTGCGAATCCAAGACCAACATATAAACATGAAGAGAATTAATTTTATAAACAAATTAAAATCTACCGAAAAGGAAGCCAGACCACAACAAAGATCAACCTGTGTCTGGGAGTAAAAGAGCAAGAGTCATCGGACAACTTCAATCCAGTTGAAATGAAGATCTCAAACATCTTTTTTCTATCTGCTATATATTACATTACATTCTATAGGTCATTTACATAAACAATGTTCATTTTTATGTTAAAGGTGCATTAACTCCTATAAGAGACAGACTTCAGGTCAATTACAAAGCAAAGCAATGCTTTATATTACCATTACTTGCTCATTTAGGACAAAACCATTACTCAAATTTGCTGATGAATACACATTACAAGCCAATCACATAACACATTAATTACAGCTTTTGTTCAGGAGTGGAAAAATCTTCAGTTGCTTATTTGAAAATGCATTTGTCTTGCACAAGTGTTAGATGTGAAAAAATGCTAAAAGTTTAGATATTTTATTAAAAAATAAATGTCGGTCGTTGTATGCAAAGCTAGTTTTGCACTTACTGACTTTGTGTACAAGAAACAAAAATTCGCAAACTAAGGAGACCAAAGAAACATCCGTAAAAAATATTCCGCCATCTGTATTACAGTATGTATGTGTTGCATATTTAATGTTACCGTATAAGTGGTTTTTTTCGCGGTGATTTTATTTTCGCTATATTCGCGGTAAATGTTGGAACGCGAAAATTAAAACGTACTAAATATTATGACAAATGATAGAGTTATTCATTTTGATCACGGACCGCGAATATTACATTATGCCAAAATAAGCTCACACAGTTTTTTTTACAAAAATGCTAAATGTTCCCCACGCGAAAAAAAACCAATTATACGGTATTTTGGAAAACACATTGAATAGTTTCCATTTAAATCCTTATAATATTTTGTTTTGAAATTTTTTTTTATTTACTTGGCCAGGTCATTCGGTGCATCAACACTGAGTTCAAAAATTTTATGCATTTCCCACCAAATGTCCATTTACTCAATATATGTTATTGTATATCATTAATTGCAAGTATAAATTCGTAAAATAATTCAACCGCATCATCTTTTGTGCGGTTTGGAAATACAAGTGCCTTTTGTAATATAACAGCTATGGCTACTGCATTAAATTCTTCGCAGACACCATTGATTGGAGAAACCTGCATTTGTTAACTGCTGTTGGATTCCATCAATGTTTGCAGGTAAGGGCATTCTAAAATCTCTGCTACCATACATTTCTGGCTGGAAGTACAAACGTCTGGTTTACCAAATGGACCGATTGCAGTTCTACTACGTCGGATCCTATGTTCATTCCAATAACGCTGAGTGTTTTTCAATTCAACATCTATCAATGGCATGAAACAGAATTGGACGCATTCTAAATGAATCATGTCTGAAGTGTCAAGTATTCCGTACTCGGCCATTCCTTTCAACACATCTATCCAACTTTGCGCACACATACTTCCGAGGTTTCTCCAGAATCTCTCTATACGTGAATTTCGATTAGAAGAACCATACACAATGCTTGATAAACCTTCAAAAGAATCTCCATGTTGCCATCGGAGCGCATACTGAAGATCACGGACAATGGAATTTTCCGTACCCCTGTCCGAATATATAAAAGAAGGAACACCATTTATCTCTCGAATGTAGTTCAGATAAAAATTGGCAATATATAGTGGATTCTTATTTGAGTTACATGCTTAAGGCCAAACAACTCGACGCGAGAACCCGTCGATTGCGGCGTGTATTGATATACCAAATGGTTTTAGTTTGTCCCAACCATCCATATGTATAGCAAAAATAGGCCCACTGTTTAGCAGCCAATCCAGAAAAATGGGCACTATTAGAAACAAAAACATGGACAAAAATAAAGTATTTAATTTCTTTAAATTGTTAATATTGTTTGCTTGTAGACTATCTACAGTATACACTGGCAGATTTTCACACACACAATATTAATAGTTTTGAAATTATACTCTGTTAAACTTGGGTACCATTTTTTTAGTTACGGAAGTTACAGTGTGCCTCCTACAAGTGTCTAAAATTTTTCTGACTTTATAAATCCATTTAATTTGTTAGAAAGTATCAATAATTGATAGATATTAGATAACAAGATACTTATTCATTGTTTGCAAAGACAACGGGCATAAACATTGAATAATCAAGAGTAAAACGAATATTTATTTATAAACGGACATCATACAACACCATGAAATAACAATTGTAATTAATCAGATGTTTCCAATCAATATTACGCTTTTTACTATGTCTATAGAAACGTGTTCAGAAAAAAATTTATAAGAGAACCATGAATTAGAATTTTACACCATAACATTTTTTATGAGCACATAATTTGTTACGGAAGTTATGCTGTTATAGAATCTTTAAAAATGTTTTAAATTGTAAAAACTTTAATATTATTTAAGTTAAAAGTTTTGGAATTTGGCTTTTTAAACTTTTGGAATAATTTGTACATCTAAAAAATAATTCTAAAAAAATATATATGCTAAAACCACGAAAAAATAAATAAAAAATCTAATTTTTAGTCTAGATCCATCATCAAATTCAAATTGCAGTGGACAGCGGTGTTCTCTAATAAATAAAATAACAAAATGTATCAAATTACTTTGATATTTTATTATTTTTTGCGCTTAGACACATGAATAAAGTTCTTTTGTGTTATTATGATATTTCTTATCTCCGTAACATTGGCGACTTTTGACATCCGTAACGACGACAGGAGAGAAAAAGTATGATTAAAATGGAATATTGTGTTAAGACTAAGATAGTTATAGCATATACTACGTATTTAAATAATATAAATTATTAAAATTTATTGTCTTGATTGGGAAGAATTATTGAACGTGATTATGCAAGGTGAAGCTATATTCGTCTGACATCCATAACGTTAATTATTTTGTGGATAGTTCCTCAGATGCAGCAAAACCTTAATTTTATAGGGGCTTTTCTCACAACTTCAAAATTATGCGAAAACATATATATATATAATACATTTTTCGGTGTCATTATAGAACAGAATGTATTTCATCTGACCTCCGTAACATTTTACCAGTGTTAACGTAAATCAGTATAATTTTTTCTTTTACTTGCAATATGACGTCATTATCATTCCAAATGATTTTCCTGATCTTCAACGACAAATTTGTCTAAAAACTTATAACAAAACATGTAATCATCACTTCGGCTTATATAATGCATAGCAATATAAAAAAACTATACTTGATTTTGTCTTCTGTCCAAATTTTTGGCACTAAAATCGCTTTTGTCATAATTAGTTCTTGTCGTCTGCATATACCGGTGGCAAACAAAATAATACACTTTGTTAAAAGTAAGATATTTCCAGTTCTTTTTCTGTAGAAAGATCTATTGTTATGGATGTCAGAGGTAACGGATTTTAGAACACAAATTATTTTTGGAAAAAATAATAAGATGAATCTGGATTTGTACAAAATAAATTTATTAAGTAGTTTTATTCTATATAGCGTACCGAATCCCAATGAATGATCTCCATTCATTCTTGCACTTACTTATTTAAAAAAAATGCGTTATGTAGGTCAGAGCCTTAAATGTGACATTCAAAATATATTAATGTTTTGATTGTAGTTTTGAAATCGACTTATATCATTAATAATTTAATAAAGGTTCTTATTCTTTGTCTAATTTCAACTTATAAACAAGAGTATTATCTTCTAATTTTCGCTAATAAAGGTTTTTTATGCTGATCTAGATTATTGTTACGGATGTTGTGTACAGTTTGGCGACAACAATTTAAAATCGAACACAAAGATAGATTCTTGTTGATATTTTCTATACTAATGCGGTTGGAATCTATATAGTTATCTGTAACTTTTCCAGAAAAAAACTTCCACATTTCATATTTAAAATCTTCGTATTCACCCATCGTTTTTCTGTTATTACCGATGCGACACAGAAAAATTGCATTTTCCGGTACATTTCCAGCCCCAGTAAGACAAAATGTCTATCAAAAAATGATAAGTTCTTAATTTGTTTTTCTTCTCTTGACCATAGTCTAAAGAATGAAAGCATAAAAACATTTTATTATAATATTATAATTGCACAACCAGCAAGCGACATGCAGTCGAATTTGAACGAAAAAAGGAGGCCCATTTTTCTGGAATGAGTTGACGGCGTCTCAGTACATGATGACCGCGAGCACGCACACCATCTTCATCGAGAACATTAAGTACAATCCTCACGGTTTCTAATGAGGCATATAAATCGTGATCCAGTAGTCTACGTCTTATAAGTCTATATCCAACATTACGCCCTGAACTAGCCAGTTCTTCCCGAATGGCTGTGATGATTTCTTCTAGTGGTGATTCGTTATTTCGTCTCATCAAATTCGATCTTCTTAATATGCGATGAATTTGTCGCTCACTAATTGCTGTACCATGACAAACAGTTAGGAATCCTATTATTTCTTTAATAGAGTAACCAGCTAGATAGTAAAAAGCTATGAAGCTATCTCGATCTAATGCATTTTGTGCTTGCACATTATTTAATAGGTCTCCAACGTATCCGAACATTTCCATATTCATGCTGAAAAATAAGAATTATGCATGAAGGTAATAACAAAATACAAAACACCAAGAATATTTTAAAACACAAACCCACAAATCAAAGTTAAAGAAACTGGCGAGTTCGAAGATCAACTGCCACAATCGTGTGAGCACCACAATGGTCCTAACTTGGTACAGGCATTTCAA
This sequence comes from Limnoperna fortunei, assembly GCA_944474755.1. Taxonomy (NCBI): domain Eukaryota; kingdom Metazoa; phylum Mollusca; class Bivalvia; order Mytilida; family Modiolidae; genus Limnoperna; species Limnoperna fortunei. The sequence goes on along the minus strand of OX104115.1, from coordinate 25,642,472 downwards.
AAGAAATGATGGATTAATTAAACCAGGTTTTACGGCATGCATAAAATTTTCCTCTTAAGCATAAAAGAAAAAACCTACCATGCCTACATATATGATTGTTTCACATTTCATGCGAAGCACAGTTTTGTTCATCATACCCTAAAGAACAACTACACCAAGTTTGGTTGCGATCCGACGTACGGACGGACGACGGACGCCAATAGCTCACATTCAGTTATGTCATTGGGATGTTGTTTTCGTGGATGCCTCGGACCACGAAATTAAAAATCCAACGAAGAATCAAACTTTATTAACAGATGGGAACTTGGGAACAACGATCTGAAAATGTCCGAGATCGGACATTTATTTGTAAATTTAATATGATTTTGTGGTTCGATCCATTACTAATGTTCAGCTCAAAATCCATCTTAATGATTATGTTACAGGTTTCATGTTCGAATTGTGTTTTATTAAATGTAGGTATTATTTAACTGTAAAGCCTACGAAGAAACATCGACTTCCGGTCAAGGTGGGATATATGAGGTGTTCATCTTCGATGTTAAAAAGTAACAAATTATTATCGGAATTATGAGTTTAGTTGCTCCTTTGAACATAAGTTAAAATAACAAATAAAATATTTAAAAGATACGCTATACTTTATCTTTATTAGTGCATATCAATGACACGCTATATCAAATGGATGTTGTGATAATACCGATCGTGGCACAAATGACATTAAATTACACCTTTGTATTTATTGCTACTCAACACATGAAGTGACAAATGCCCTTCGGCTAGGAATGCTTCTATAGATAACAATTAGAGAATTAAATAGACTCAAAGTAGTTTTTATTGCAATTAAACAATTAATTAATACATTACCGTGTTTATAATTAGCTATTGATTTTCGTGTTATTAATTTTACATTGGTTACCACGCGCGTAAACAACATCATGTAATGAAACTGTTTTGTCTTCTTTATATGTTGATGTTATCAACAGTGTAAATGATTCTGCTGTAATCATTTATTTTGATCGCTACCTCACTTTTTGCATTTTCGGAAACCGTCAGTCCACGAATTTAAGAACCCACGAACATGTAAAATTTCACCAAAGCACGAAAATTGATAGCCACGAATTTAAGTACTTTCACAGTATTAGCTCGTCTGTCACCGGCTACTTTTAAATTAACTATTTGTGAAATCTTCATAAATTTCCATTTGAAGTACATATGTATTTTCAGTACTTCCATGCATTCTTCGTAAATTATACAAAAGAGTGGAATGCGTCGGTGATTGTTCATAAAAAAATGAGTCAGACAGCGAATTTTCCAGTTTCTAAATATAGACGAATTTATTTTGTTATTTTAATCCGATAATCAAAATTTGTATTTCTAAAATCAGAAACGGTTTCAAATTCCGGTAAATACGGAAACGATCTGTACAACTTTTTCCTTAAACGAAGGAATGATGATTCAAGGTTCACCACACTAGGAGAAGTGCGCGACAAAGCCGTCCTTCTGGGACCTGAAGGCGCCTTAAAAGCGAAGTTCAAGGGGCCCTGTCATTAATCTCCCTCAAGTCGCCCGATTGTAACAGAAGATACTTGTAGATCTGGTCCTACTAATTCTTCCAGACTACAACTTTATCGCAAATATATTTCCAATAAAAACTGCATAGAATTTTCATATTTTAACTTTTTCAAACGATTGACGTGTTGCAAATTGATTACGCGCCATTTGTTTATTTACCGGATACATTTAATAACCGGAATTGATCATTGAGAAAACGTAAATTACAACGGCCCATAAAGAAAAATAGTAACCGTTTGATAAACAAACACTTTTAATTGGGTTGAAACTTAAAGTTCTTTCAAAATGTATTATATTTTGATGCAATTGATATAATAAACATATATAGTCATAACTGACTGCATGGTAATTTCTGTAGATGGGTGTCCCTTTAAGCAGCTTGGTTTCAGCTTTGTGCAAATTGAAGTGTGCTGAACAGAAGAATTATCTCTGGCTTTATTGAAATGCAGGGTTTGAAATAAGCACTCACCCACGAGCCAATCGTACCTAAAATTTGCTGTGGGCTACTAGAATGTTTACTTTTTTGTATAGAACCATATGGATAGACTACTTAAAATTCAGTTGTGGTCTACCAAGCCAAAAATCTTTAGTTAAAACCCTGAAATGTATAATGTTTATGTCTACATCTATACACATATTTTTAATTGATCTATTTTTATTTATTAATACCATGTATGACCACAAGTACTAAAGTAGATAGAAAAATAGTTGCTATATCTGGTGATTTGTTCAATGATTAATATATGGTAAAGGTATGTGCTGTCTGATTTTATTGTTTACTATTAATAATATCACAAGAGAAATGCACGTAATCTGGGAAAACCAAAATTATAAATAATTTGATTATAGATACAGTATAAGGCAATTGGCTTTCTCACGGTGCATATCAGGTGAGCCCGTTACGGCGAACCTGAGATATCACAGTGAGAAAGCCACTACCAAAAACCAAATGCCTTATATTCGTTTATCGGTAATTTATAGCCAACATTATATCTTTGTGAAATCCATAAATAAAATTTTAAAAGCGTTAAAATTAATCTGAAACAACAACAATTTCAAACGGAATATTTTGTTGGAGTGATCTGGTTAAAACGTTGTACTGCGGTTGTTTTTAGGGCCAACGTCATTCAAAAGCATGGTGGCTTATTGAATTGACTGTTTTATCAATGGACGATCGTTCAATAATTTGGATTTACAAGTGTAAGATAAGAGGCTTAATCGGTAAGTACCCTTACTTATTGATATGAAAAACAGCAATTTGTAATTTTTGAGGCGATACTGATAGAAAATAGCTAGTAAAGCAACCGATATGCATGATTTGATGCCTCGCCGAGTATAGGTCAATGCAAATAAAGCCAAGTTTACATATATATGATTGAATTATTATGAAGAAAAACAAAACAATTAACAGAACAAGCACTATGTCAATCGCTTTCATTGTCCGAAACGATTACACGTGTTCTTTTCTTAGGAACAGGTTGTTCATTTTCCTTATTGCTCCCAAAATACATGTTGTTGCACCTTGTATAATGGTTTCAGATGGGAATATGAAGGGCAAGTTAAATTTAGCTTCAACATTAGTTGTATAAGTATTTCTGTCGTTATCAGTCAAGCTGTCATTATTTGTAGCGCTATTACATGTCACGGTGGTACACGAAAGATCTGAAACTGGTACAACAGGTTAAGAACTGACAGATTCACTAGGATGAGATCCAGTTGGTTTTAAAATGTTGTTGTTCGATGATACAGTTTTTGAACTGGAAAGTATTGCAGACATTTTTTGTTGCGTTTTCAAACTGTTTTTTGCATAATTGTTAATGCTTTCAACAGACTTGTGTCCTGTGTGATGTTGAATGGATGTGAATAGGTATGCCCTCATCTAAGAGTCGAGTAGCTGCTGTTTTGCGACCAGAGTGGTTTGTTATTTTCCTGTTCGTGCCAATATTTGATCTTTGCACAGCCTTTTTTCATTAAGGAATTTAGTGTTTTTTCTCCAAGAGGTTGATTTTTTGCATTTTTGTACTGTATACTCCTAAATAAAAGGGTGCCTCAGTGTCACAATTTGGTCTATGAGAACGATACTGAAACGATAAATGATAAATATGAGAGTGTATGTTGTGGTAACTGTGTTGAAAATCAATTACAACTAGCTTTATTATTGTTTTTTTTTCAATGTTGTTAAAATCCAATTTCAGCAGTTTTTCAGCTATATTATTGCATCCATTTTTTAGGGGGGGGGCTGAAGAGAGCTCCTGACCTTCGGATTATTCTTGTCATTTAAGACTTTTGAGTCAATTACGCATTACACACAGTGAGACATATGAACCCACAATCTCTGTGTTGACAGACAACATGATTAATAGTAGACAAACTACCATAACCACTCTGCCACCGAGGCCCCAGCCTACAGTTGTAATTATTAATGGAGTATTTGTTTGTTTGGTACTTTCCTGTAATTTTTCAGCTATATTGTGTCATTCAATTTTTATTTTGTAATCATTAAGTAATAAATAAATAGTCCTGTTTGTTTTAATGGTTTCATAGTGCAACTTTCTGCATAGTCTTGCACAAGTTATTGGTAATGTATTTCATTTTGAAAAATGCTTATAAAAAGACTAAGTTCAGGTTATGCTTTTGCTGGCCATGTTTATTATACATGTACATGGAGGACTTTAAAAATACCTTGCATTGAATTGTAACGGCAATATTTGTTCCATGTCGTGCAATGTGAGAAATCCTATTTCAATCTTTTATTATTCATAGTCTTGTGCATATTCATTATAATACCTGTATAAATGTGTGAAAAGGTAACAGTTTGAATTTGTGCATCTTTCCAGGTACTGATTAGTGCTATGTTATCTGATAGAATTATAGTACTCTTTAGTCATTGGATAGGTTTCAATTGTGCATTTATGAAACATCAGCTGATCCTACTTGTACTTAATGAATTTGCAAAGACTATTAAAGGGATGGAAATGTATACATATTTAGAAATGACTGATATGTACTTGTATAATTGTAATGTACCTTTAAATATACGGAGACATGGCATTTGCGCTCACCTCCAGGGTTACTCCATGATTTTGGTGCATAAGCGCGAGTGTTTTTAATATTAGAACTATCTCTTGTTTTTGTAAGTCTTTCATTATAAATTAAATCCCATTAGGGTCTGTTTCAAGTTTAATGTCTCCCCATTTCAGCTGCCTATGCTCGTGGGATACTCTCAGACCAAAATGGACTGTGTTAATGTACCAAATGGTTCTTAGAAGACTGTCGGCATCACCTATTCCAAAACCACCTGAATTAAACAGTTCATCCTCATCTTCGGACTCCAAGGCTTCGGCGTCAGTTGGCCGATTTCCGAACCCATTTCCTTTAAATGTTTGTTTTTGGCTGTGAGACAATCTCTACTTTTGTGAAATTCCTTAGATTTAACTAGATCATAGCCATAATCGGTAAGTCTTAAAAATCTATTTAACATACACTGAAAGAATTCTTGAAGGTACTTATCAAGTTCAATTGGTGGAATAGTGTTAATTTGTCGAAATTCTGTTTTAACACTGATAAGAAATTCATGAAAAGTTTTGACAGCACAATTCATTTTTCTCTTGTGTTTTTATTTTCCCTCTCCTCTATAAAACTGACCCTATCACTTTCATTAAATTTTTCAAATCTGGATGTAAACTTTTCTTTACTTATTGCTAATGCATCGAAATTGTCTTCAGAAAGGTCTTTCAGTAAATTTTCTAGGGCAGGGTCATTAATATTTGAAAGTTGCAAATCCAAACTATCATCCAGAAAGTCAATTTCACTTATGTCATGTGGGGGATTCAGTGAAATGAATGGTACCACTGCTGTATGTGACTTTTTTGGTTCCTGTAGAGAAGGAATATGAATTATGGAGTTTTCAGTTGATGATTCTGCAATGTTAACTTAGATTTGTCCACATGATATAAACTGGTAATAGTTAAAGGACGGTATAGAATATTGCAAGTCAAATTTGGAACTGGAGCATCAGTTTTCAATTCAAAAGGATTAAAATCATCGTTAAATACGTCACCGTATGGATCCATTTCCAAAACAGACGAATTTTAACAAGTCCTGTGAGGGCGAGAATGTTGGATTTCTATAAAATTGTGTATTATTTTATTATTGTTTGGGGAAAGGGATGTAATTTTAGATTTTGTTTTTTATTCCATCTTGTTTTTATACTATTTTATCATTCTGTCACCTTATCGTGTCCGCGTTGTTTACATTGGTAACGAGAACGACATTTTGACAGGTCGCATGACCTAATTCAGTTTTTACTGTGACGTAGAAACAGATTCCTCCTGCCCAGTAATGAACTGCCTGATATTTTCTGTATCACGGCTAGTATGTTGAGACAAGCATTATCAGTTGGTACACATCAAAGGAAAATTACACAAATTACCGATAAATAGGTATTTCCGTTGACAGGTTTTTTCAGTTCTGCTTGTTTACAGTGACAGAAATTAACGGTCGCCCACTCGCCCACGGCGACTAAATTGTCAGCTGGGCGATTAAAATCTTGTTTCAAAGGAGCCCAGCTGGCGACTAAATTCTCAATGAGGACCTGGGCGAGAGAAACTTGTTGATAAGGGGGCCAAACCTCTCTGACGAAGCTTTTTTTAAATAATAAAGCATTTTATTAACGTACATGTTTACCGGAAACAAAAGTTACTTAAACTGATCCCGAATTTCGAAACCCAGTCGCGAAACGCGGAATATTTCGTGTTTTTTCCGTAACAGATCGTAACTACAATCATTTTCTGTTTTCCGATATGCAATCGTCGATGTGGAAATTTGTGAAAGGGGGCAATCCTCCGGATAAAAAAAGAAAAAAGGATGACAAGGAGGAATATTATAAGGAATATGAAGCCTCTAAACGATCGAGAACGTTACTTAAGACTTGAGGGTGAGAGAGAGGGGAATGAAGCACAAGAGGTAGAGAATGAGATTCAGGTGTTAGATGAGGAGAGTGAGAAGGGTGAGACAAGTAGTGAAAGAGAAAAGGAGGACTATGTAAATAAGTTATTAGATGAAATGGAGAGAATTAAAAATAAACTGGGGCATGATGATGATGAGGAAGGGGAAACAGATTCTGAGGTAGAAAACGAACTGAATGAGGATTGTGTATATAAAAAACTTTTGTAAAAATAAAGATGTACTTAAAAATTTATTAAATTTTTGAGGGTGCGTGCCTTTTACACGAATTGTTCATTCTCAATGGTGACACCTGGGCTACTACATTTTGATCTGGGCTCCTAAATTTTAAAATGTAGGGGCCCAGGTGGCTACTGGCTAAAAAAGTTAAGTTCTGTCCCTGGTTTATGTGCATTTTTACTTCCGAATTTAAATATCGAACCAAAACCCAAACATTTTACGGTTGACTTATGTGGTGCAAGTTTTAATATTTATGCATTCTAAAATGTGGGTACACTGTTCTTTTATCACATGTAATTTTCTAATTTTCGGCCTTTTGTTAACGTCCGTCCACACTGGGCTACATATTTTACCAGTTTTCAATATTAATTGCTCTAAACTTTACTTAATTGTCCGTTAGCCATGTGCTATGTTATGCTTAACGTCGTAATGTGACATTAAGATTTACAATAAGAATTTTAGGGTTATTAAGGGCGGTTTTTTTTAGTTTATCACGGTCCAAATAACAATTAACTTATTTAATTTTAATAGGTTCTTCATTGGATTTTTGAGTAATTGACAAGGATGACTGCATATTTGTAAAAACAATATCCTATCTAAATTGTTTTAATGACTTTTTTGGTCTTATTTCCAAGTTCTCCAGACTCATAACAAATGTATGAAATACAGACAGTGGAATCCCACTCGAATATGAAATGCTATGAAGTGTAAAATAAACGACCCAATCATAAAACGTTCGTTCACACTATTAAAGCACTCTGTTCAGTCACGTGGGTAGGGTAAAATAAAAGATAGAAGAATCAACAAAAACTTGATGAAAACATGAGTGTAGCTTTAAATTAACCAGAGGGTGTTAGTCGATAAGAAACAAGTACAAACAAATGAACACATTTAATTTATTAATAACCTGTTTTATATCTGCAATCAGAGTAAAATGGAGGGAAATGAAAGTAGTAATATTTCTGTCGACGGCTGTTGATAATTCCATATTTTGAACTCTCAATTAACAAATTAGAAAACGTCGGACCAATTCCTATTATTTTACTTTATTCATACGTTTATCGGTATTGAACACAATTTAGATTTCACCCAAACGTCTTCATTGTGATTTTCTAAATTTTGAGAGAAATGTATCCAAAATTCAAACTGAACAGAACAATTCTTCCTTATTTTTGACCCAATATTTTTTCTGAATTCAATTTTATGTATACATAAATATGCCCAATTCGCTGCAAAAGGTGTAAATGACCACAAGAACAAAGTTAAAACTAATAAAGAACAGAACATTTTTGTCTCTGATTTTGTGTGGTTTGTTATATGTAAATAAAACATTTTTATATTTTGCATGTTTTCTTTTGGACCTTGATGTATTTCAGGAAATATTACAATCTTGCATTATTTACAAATAATTTATGATCAGTAACACGAAGATGTTATAACTGAATTTTTCATACGTGTTGTATTGCTTCATTGAAAATGTCTGTCAGGCTGGTCGACCTGTGTAGCCTGACGAAATGTTACATCATTTACCACCTAGAGATGTTGATAATGCATTGATTTTATCATGTGATCGCTGGTTTATAAAAAAATCATATTCAGAATAACATTTAAAGTAACGTAACTTAAAAAAACAATCATGTATTTTTTATCACTGCTTTTGGACTGACTAAATATATACATTCTTGGTTTTTCTACTAAATATGGGTTCCTGGTTTGTATGTTTGATATTGTTTTCCTTTTTAGTAAAGTAAGAAAGTTAAGTATCTGCAGAAATAGGTCCTGTTTAAAATTTCTGGAAGGTCATGCCAAAATTTAAGATGTCGTGTACGTATAGGTCCATTGAGCCTGAATAATCCTAATAGTTTTTGTTCTGAATCTGGTGATTCCACTTTTTTACAAGTATTTTTCGGCCATAAACAGTGGTAACTTTGTCGGCCATTTTCCATCTTTGTTAATGATGATATATATGAATACTTATGGCGGGTATTTGATCTCCTAAATGTAGCTCTCCGCTTGTAATTTTATCTCTTTTTGAGCCGTTGAACTGGGCGAGAGGAAGGGATGGACAACCTCTTAAGAAGTTATTGTTTGGGCGCCGAACTCTGTGAAAGTAATCGCGCTTACTGATCTGCCTATGTTTGTTAAATTAAAAAAAAACGTCTACCCCATTTTGTTTGGCATAATGACATAACACCTTCCCAGCATTTCCTGTTCGAACTCCACTGAAATTTTTGACATTATATTTTCTTGCAAGAGCTGTCCAGCTTATTGTTCTGTCGGTGGAAGAGATTGAACTTGAAGAAAAAAACTGTCATAAATGTAGCCAGAAAGTTGTCCAGTATTTGTTTTTAGGTCGTCTCAATTCGCTCTTTTCAAGAGAAAATCGTTTTTCCAAGTTACCGTTTTTTCAAAACAAAGAAAGTATCAAGTCTCTCGTTTTTGCATTGAGTTTTTAACATTGAGGATGAAAGAAAGTCGGTTGTATTATCATTTTTTTTTCAAATTTGAGTCATTTGGCTCATGTTTTTACGTCAAGCTACACTTATTATGTTTTTCCTATGAAGTTAGTTTGATGTTAATTTGTAATTTTACAAACAAATTCTTGAAAGTAATTTGTATAGCAGTTTCGATTACTTCCAATATGTTTAGCATTTTTAGTTGTGTTTTCGGCAACATGAAATGCCTTAAAGTCGATTCATTTTCAACTATTTGTTGTGGCAATTCAGATATTTTCGGTAGCTGATTGATAAAGAACTGAATGTTCAATATTGTATTAGCATGCTGTGCACTCGTTTAATTGATGCGACTTTTTTGTACATTAAAACAATTTACACCAAACATTTGAACTTTCCACCTCTTTTGTTGCTATTATTTGTAATATTTTGAATTTGTTTAATATCTTTGTAATCCTGGAAGCATATATTTGCGTTACTTATATGATATGTGCATTTTAGAATAGATTTTCATGGACGCATGATAAAAATCATGTCTAACTTTTAAAGAGAGTTCATTAGGTTGTATTTCATTTATTGTTTGTATTACACCAGTGTATAGTATGTATGTTTTAGTTGACGACATAATTATTTATGTATAGTTGAACAAATTATTTTTTTTAATCTTTTTAAAGTACAATTATTAACATTTAAAGGACAAATTCTGTTCGTTGTTTGCATTATTGATGTTTTTGTCAAATTTGGGTACTTTTAAGAAAATTTGGAATCAGATGAAATGGTTAACTTCGTCACATTATTCATGTTAATTGCTATAATTCTTTTCCCTCCATGGTGTTGAATATTAAAATACAACCAGTGATGGGTTGGAGTCTAGAAATAGTAAAAGTTTTTTTAATTAAATATGGGAAATAAAAATAAAGTTGGTAGATGTCATCGGTAGCTTTTTTTGCTTTTGTTTTAATATTGGCGAATTATGTGGCTCAAGGATATGTGTTGTGTATAAATGCATGTATACATCAACCAGAAGGAGACATTGCACTGAAACACTGTTTATAGTTTATTTACATGCAAGTTAATTATAATGAGTGTTAAATTAAACTAGTCAACAGACATTTTCTTTGCTCCTGTCAGTAGCCTCAAAATTATGTATATCTAAAAGAAAAAGAAAAAAGTTATAATGTGTCAACTGATTTAATACACAAAAAATCATGTTCATAAAAAAACTTAAAAGATATTGACAGTCATTGAAATTTAAATGTTCGAAAAAGCGTCATCGTAACTTTATTGCATATCCGGATTTTATATGGAACGTACCGGAACCGGTGAAGTCATAAAAACGTTTAAATATGTGAATTTCAATCGCCGAATAAGGCACAAAGTTTTAATAAAATTTTACAGGTAGGCAGATGGTGATGACCGTTTGTTCAATCTCGCTGCACTAGATTACCTGATGCATATTTTCAAATGACTTAACACACACTGTCCTTCAGGTAAAAGGGGGTAATATACACACTTGGGAAGTGGTCTTGAAAAGTTATTTGTATATTATAGTAATAGCACATGGTTTTGCTTTTGTGCTGTCATGTCATTCTGAACACAACACTACCTGAACAAACTGTATTGTATCTTGTGCACCAGACGAATTTTGAGATACATAACATACGCGACAGCTCTGTTGTGACAAATTTTAACATTTTTCGAAGAAGTCTTTTCCTCATCTATACCCGTACAGTTCTATTTTCAAATTAGCCATGTTTCGGCAGCCGTCACACCTCAGAATTTTATCAAATCAAAAACGTAAAATGCAAGGAAATTTGTGCAATATTATTTTGGATTCTGGTGGCTATTTTAAACATCAAACGTTGTAGAAGACTATGCATTAAATATTGTATTGCTTATATGATTGATTTATTGATGTTATAGTGGAAACTATGAAGATGTAGCTGTTTGACTTTGTTAGTCCTTTGGTTTCCGATCAAAACGCAATCTCAATTATAACAAGTCTAGAATACAGATTCATGTATAGTTTTATAAACTGTATAGTTTCCGTAAGATACCACTTTGACATATCACATAGGGCCAAATTTGGGCCAAAGTTATTCTGAGATGGTAATCATATTTAATTTTCGATCGCCATAAAACATTTCAGATATTTATTAAGTAACCTCTTTTTTTCCAGAGACCTGGTGGTTTCAGAAAATAGTATATATAGACCTGTTTAGACGACACCTATTTAAAATATATAAACATAGACTTTGCAAACGAAAGTGAAACTGTGCATTACGGATGAAGCTAGATTTTATTTTATGTAAAAGTATCAATAAAAAGTCTTAAAAGGGTCATCAATGTATGTTTAGCTATGTATTGTGATGAAAGCCATCATGGATTTAAGATCCTTCAGACTGACTTCCGGTTTCTATCCAACTCGCGTGTTGTGTTCTTTTTTAAAATTATGTTCCCTGAGTTGATACGGATAGTTAAATATTATTGTTAATGCTATGAATCGGTAACGAGAATTCGTGTTGATACAAATATACAGATAATATTGAGTCTTAATTCGTTTAGATTCACCCTTTTATCATTCAACTCCATACCTCTCATAACTATACTCTATCTCTTTTCTACTCCATTGATTTACTACCACTAGCCAATAACATGAACTCTATCTTTTGAATACCGCTATTTTATCAATATTCTTTAACGCTAATCTAACTCTTTTCAGTCGAAGCTAATACAACACTTTGATTTTCTACTCTAACAATTCCGTAGCCCACTCACAAATCTTACGAAAAAAAAACCAAATTTAAAAAATTCGTTCAATAGGCTCTCCACTTAATGCAATTCAGTGAACCTACTTGCATTAAGTGACCTTGAAATTACAACTCAAAAAACATTAGTAAGTCGTCTTTCGAATAATAACATTTGAACGATAAACTATTCTGACAGATTAAAATAGGAAAGGTCATTTTGTGGAACATTATGTCCTTGATCCTCTGTGAAATAAATTTGATTTATTTCACAATATAAACGAATACAATAAAAGAACATTAAGATATGTTTGGAAAAAAGTAATAAAATAGAACGACAGTGAGCACTGACCTTTTCTGTTTGCATAAATGTCATTAAAACTGATTATTAAAAAATAGAAATGATTACTGCCTGGTTTAATATTTCGTATAAGTGGACTGGTTGATTTTGGCTGTTTTATTGATTGTAAATTGATTGATTGATTGGTTGTTGTTTTACGACAGAAACTTTATTTTAGCTATATTCAGAACGTGAAAATTATTATCATTAAATTATTTGCAGGACATCCCCCCTCAATACTAAAACGGGGTCTCGTACAATAATATGAGAAAATATTGATAAAAATAGTAATTAAAGCAATAAAAAGTATGAATCATCACAAATGCCAGTAGAATTAAATTTTGTCAAATAAAATAATTTCTTTTGAAAACTTCAAAATTGTGTCGCCTGCTACATTTTAAAATAAATTAAAATGCGTTTTCACAAAATAGAAACGTTCGCAAATGTGGGTCATGTCCGCACATTCCATCAAGGCGTGCTTAATCACGGCAGGTAATCGTCTTCATGCGCCACGAAATGCGATGAAAAGAAATTCGGGAGAGCGAATTCCGGTTATTCAAGAGAGTGATAACAAATCGTAGTTTTGACACGACGAGGTAAGGAATTTCGCTGTATTCATGATATTATTATCTATTATAGACAAACCTGCGATGTGATTCTGTGGCCAATACATTCTTAGATTCACGAAGACACAATGCAACAGGAAAAAAAGACCTGAATTATTAATGTATTTCAATGAAGTTAATCTTAAGACCAAGATCCTGCCCATTATTTTGGAGGACGAATATTTGAGTTGCTGATCTTACGTTTTGTTCTTCCTTATATGTTTTGACTGGGAGACCGACTGTGCCATACGAGTTCAATGTACCCGGGAATTTCCTAGCTAAGTTTGGCAGAGTTTCGTGGACACATGTGGACACAGAAACCCTGACTTGTGAGGATGGAAAATCTCCCCACAATTCTTCAAATAAATCAAAGTAAAACAAAGTCATTTTTTCTTTCTTGAAACCTGTGCATGTTTTTGTAGCAATGATTAGAGATAGGCGGTTCGGTTCACTACCCTTGTCCCCACCCGTCATGGTGTGCCAATAATGGCGATGCTTTGACCATGTGGACTGCCAGCAAAAAGCACCACGTGTTCCAAGAGTTGTATACTCAAAACAGCCGAATTTTGCAGCAAACACACGCCTCGTGCCCGGTTTTACCTGAAGAATCAAACGTTTAAAATTCTGTCGACTTGATTAACCCATGAGCCACCGACTTCTTAACAGCCTGTAACTAAACACATTTGATATCAAGATTCACAAGATATGATCAAGTGATGTAAGAAGAATGATGACAAGCTTGTAAAGGGCTCGGCGTGGACAGCCGATTGACCGAACCGGGTCCATTCGGCCTCTCGTTTAGTTGAAGCAAGGTTCAAAGTTATGTGTTGAGAATCTAAACCCACTCATCCGAAATAATAGACGCAGATGTTATCTTCCGACTACCAGGATCCCGTTCTCCACCATCACGGGTAGCAACACACGGCAAACATGTCTCTATAAAGCTGAAGAAGATTTGCCATACAGCCACCGCCTTCTTTGTAAAACATGTAAGGAAATTGTCTGTTTAATTGTAAACACAATTCCTGATATAGCTTAAAAAAATAAAATTAATAGAATAGCCTAAATGAGAAGGATGACGTGACATGCAAATTCATCAAAGTCAGGGCTGACTCAATTTCTCGTCTAGAAAATGTAAGGGTTCAGCGCAGCACGGGAACGTTTAGCGGCCTAGAGAAAACCGGTCCTGTAGTCGACATGGGTCGCAACACACGGCATATGTTGCTCTGTTAGTAGCCTTTTATTACAAGCTATCAAAGATAAGGGCCTTTTCTCCAGTGCTCGCAAAGGGTCGGATTTTTAACTTAAATTTTGAACATAGATTGGAATATTCGTAAGACAGATAAGTTAATATTATATGTTATTCCGGTCTTAGACAGGGTATATAATGTTACATTCACGGCTTAGGATTTATATTCCATGAGCCGAAGGCGAATGGAATATACGTCCTAAGCCGTGAATGTGACATTATATACCCTGTCTAAGACCGGAATAACTATTATATTATAGCTCACATCTTAAATTAGGAATATTTTACTTGAAAAACAATATTTAAGAAAGAACTAGGTCTATGTATCGTAAATTTTTTTGGATACGTGATCAAGTTATACGTATTTGTTTGGAAAATATACGTTTCAAGTGAACGCATAATATTTGAAAAAAAAATGCATTTTTATTAATAGTTTTTATAACACAAAATTACACTCTGGAATTGGGCAAATTACGTTATTATTGATACAATCAAAATATAGACGATTCGAGGCCCATTCGGGATTTATAACTAAAGTTTATATAAAAACAAACTATATTTTTGTTGAACATTAAATTAATAAAAATAAGAAAACATTACTATGTATTAAATTAAATTTATCTTCTTTACAATATAAATCGTCTTCTGTTCAATAAATAACCCAATTGTATCCTGAAACTGGGAAGTGTCAAGGTAAAAGTTTGCGAAGCACCAAATTCAATATCGCAATGTTGGTGGAGCTTGTATTGGTTTTGATTGATGTGTGGATGTCGACGTTAATAAGTGAATTAAAATAAGAAAACTAGTTATTGACGGTAATGTCACTTTGATGCCATTAAATTGAATATCATTGGATTTTGGACGATGGAAATCAAAATGAATATCAACGATTTTGACGATGTCTTGACTGAAGAGTGCATGATGATGCAGTGTAGGTACTTACATGTATTTATTAACTTTTAGTGCGCTTGAGATCAAGTTTCGCGTTTGTTGTTTTGTGCATTGACACACTTTTATAGAGGACACTAAAATCATACAGGATTTGTGACCTGAGACTGACAGTATTGACCCAGAACCACCCCCTTTTTCCGTGCCTTCTATCGCTGATATTTGAGTAGATTTGTTTCTTAATTTACTTCCCTTATGTTATTTAAACAAATATATTACATATCATTTTATTTACGTCATTTAAAACATGTTCGGGTTAGATATTGTTTCATTTTGTTACTTTTTCAATCGAAGCGGAACGAAGGCGGCCATGATGATTTGTTTTCCCAGGGGCCCCATACGGGTTAAAAATATGCTTTATGTATACGGCTGTAGACGTATACATAGCCTGATGTATACGGCTTGCTAACCAATCAGAATGCAAGGTTTTTATGTGAGCTATAATATTTTTCTTTGTATCTGTATTTGTTTTAATAAACATTGTATTTTATAAATATTCAAATTGTAATGTAAATAGGTCTGTTGTTGGCCGAATTAAGAAGATATTTCTGAACCATGTTTTCACTTAATGATGTTTCGCGTACTAATTCACTCCAAAATTATTGTGCGACGCGATGTTTAGATTGACCGTTTTAACTTCACTATTTTATTTGTCCACACTCTCATACTTACGGTACCTCATTTTAGATTAAGGGTTTTCAAACTTTGACACGCGATTCAGTCAGACCAGGACTGGATAAAACACCAGTATACTATGCTTAATGTTTTTAAATAGGCATTATAAAGTTTAATTAATCTCCTTATAATACAGTCAAACTTTTAACAATGACTGGTTTTAAAAAAACCCTCCTGCAAGAAGATCAAGTGTTGACTGTTATTGTGAATGCTGACGCAGTTTACATATTTGGATTTTACGAATTTATTCCAAAGCGGGATTATTCCAACGAAAGATACAGATTTAACTTGAAAATCAATATATTAAGTGATTCTTAACTGACAAGTATAATTTTGGTTAGAATGAAAATTATGGTCATCGTTACCCTAATACACTATTTGAATCCCGTTTTATGTTTTAAGTCGTGTTTACATTTCCAGTTATATTCACGTATAAGCTTGACTTGAAAAACCATTCACATGAATAATATAATAATTTCACATTTCACGTACAAATGCGCTTGTTCAACAAACCTTCCTCTAAATTTCTCCAACTCTAATGAAGTTTTGTCCAACTCTTTCTTAATAGATTCTTTTTCGTCTATAAGTTTATTAGTTTTATTTGCCATTTCTTTGAAATCTCTCTGAAATTGTTCATTTCCTTTTCGTAGTTCGCTGAAACAAATATGGTTGCTGCTTATGCTCATAAATCTAGAAATTGAAACAACGCAAACTTCAAACATCAAAGTAAGAGGACTATTCATACATGTTAATTTAGTTTAAACATATTTTATTGATAGTATCAAACATGTTTAAGAATAATTAGAACAAAATATAACAATGGGATTCGGAAACAAGCAAATATTTATATTAATCAGTCTCCGTTATAATACAAACAATTTATTATATTAAGCAAATATAATGCATGTTTATTAAATACCATCCTTTTCACCATCAAAATATGTGTGAAGAATATAAATAATCGTTCGTAAAGTATATAGTATTAAATATGCACTGTAAATATGACAATAGGATCGACAAAGATACAAGGTATTGAAGGAAAATGAAGTAATTGTTCAAATGCAGTTTATCAGAAGCGTTTGCTCTGAACAATATATTTTTGAACGTTTAAATACATGAGTATTTTTATCTGAGAAAAAAGTATGTGACCCATACAATAATAAGTTTATATCGAGTATTAAGTATATGTAAGGTGCGTAGCTGATCATGTTGAACTATGGTTTATCAAAAATGAGTGTAAAACATTCAAATGATACTGTTTGTACTTGTTTTTATTTCCCATTCCAATAAAAAAATTTAAAAAAAAACAATAAACGCGCTGCTGGCAGATTTAACCATGAATTATTATGTTAATTATGATATCCCTATTACAGTTCGGCATATTTTGGTTTATTGTTCTATGCCGACTTCCTGTTTACGCGTTTTTGACCTGAAAAATTTCGCAACGCGTCAAAATTTTTTTCTCAAAAAACGTAAGTCCTAGAGACTTGGAACTACTACCATTGATCCTTAGTGACATATGTTACATTTAAAAATGTCAAGGTCAAAGGTCAAAAGTCAAGGTCAAAGGTCATCATAGGTCTTGTTAGCATTATATGTCACAAACCATAAAAGATAGAAGCAGACAATAAATGGGAAAAATACTCCTCTTATTGAGACCTTCATTTGGTATATTTTCGAGTTACTGCCCTTGACGTGTTTCGGTTAATCGCTTTTTTGATTAAAACTTGAAAACGGTTAGGGATAATATAGTAAACATTTGTGTTTAAGATGATCAGCAGGAAAAGAGCTTCGATTTGAGCCAAAGGTCAAATGTCATACGTCAAGGTCATACCATAGCAACAAGTTGACCGTCATAAAAAGTCCTTAGCAACAATATATTTTTAGAATCAGAATGATGTTCTTTACTTATATATGTCATTTTATGACCGGAAGTGGCCTTTTGTCCCTAGGAACGGAATGAAAGTCCTTAACAACCATCTATTTTTTGGCTTGGGACCACTTTCTTTACTAAAAAAAACTAATATTTATGACTGGATGTGACATTTTGTGCTATAGCAAGATAAAAATCCCTTAGCATCACCTTAATTTTCTGACTTAAGAGGAACAGTGGGAAAGACCTTCTCATTTGTTCTCAGAACAAATGGCAGTTTAATTTATTTTGTTATTCGCTTTACATGTAGTCTAATAGAGCTAATCCCAATAATCTATAATTATGTGAACAAAATATTATTTTACATGTGTTTCTAAAGGTTTCGCCTATAATTTTCATTATAACTCTTAGTCCTACAATAAAATAAGTAGCGAGGATTATATCAGGTTTATCAGGTTATATATACTCACTCAAAAAAGAAACGCAATATCGAATAAATTTTTTGCAAATAATTTTTTGGCGGACAAAAAACCTATAAATATTCAAATATATATATATATATATATATATATATATATATATATATATATTCAAATATATGTCACAAACCATAAAAGATAGAAGCAGACAATAAATGGGAAAAATACTCCTCTTATTGAGACCTTCATTTGGTATATTTTCGAGTTACTGCCCTTGACGTGTTTCGGTTAATCGCTAATATTATATTTATATTATAATATTAAGATTGATATTGACACTGAAGAAGGCCATCAGTTGGTCGAAAATTTTGTCATATTTATTAATAGAATCATTTTTTAGTAGAAACATCTTTAAATTTGTATCGTTGCATAATTCTCTAGACTTATATATATATATATATATATATATATATATATATATATAATTAATCTATAAATAGCAACAACAATCTCGTTTAATAAGTGCTGGATCAGTCAGATGCAGACTGATACAATTACAAATAAAAATAATATAGTTGTCTAATAAAAATAATTATAACAACACTACTATGTACAAATAATATATATATGGAACGCAATATTTCGCTCTACCAAAGAGCTTCATCAGGCGTTGACTGAATCAAAAATTCAAACAATAGAAAATGTTTTTGTTGTTCACTTTATACAAAAAATCTATACTGATGCTGACATCTAAAATATTTTTGTTGTTCATATTACTGTTGGGTCATAAACATTTTTAGTATTCTACCTGTGGATTACGTTCGTTCAATCCATCAGGTTCTAGCGTTTTTAATTGATGTATCCAAAATGTTTCTCGAAGTCTTCTGGTTGATGTATTCCACTTTGGGTTTTGATCAATAATTTGGAATTTTACAGTATCAAAAGATTGGCCTGTAGTTTTAAGGTGGCGAGTTAGTGGACAATTTCTGTTTTTCGTGAAAAAGGAACGATGGTTGTTAAGTCGCATATTGAAAGCTGTCTCTGTTTCTCTAACATACTGGATGTTACAAATCCCGCAGGTCAGTATGTAAATACAATTGCTGGATTTACAGGAACAATTGGAGTATATTGTAAAGCTTTCGTTGGTTGTTGTGCTTCGAAAGGTGCTAGCGACGTTTGCTGCTTTACAGCATTTGCAATTACTGCGATTGCATGGATTGTATCCACCAGGTTTTGAAGGAGAGTTCATTTTGACTCTAGCATTTACAATAATATCTTTTAGACTGTTTGGTCGACGGTATGCCATTATAGGTGGTTCAGGGAAAAGCTTTTTTAAATTCGGATCATTTTCGATAAGGTTCCAATGTTTCCTTAAAACATTTGAAATGTTTTTTAAGTCAGGGTGGTATGTGACGACTAATGGTATTCTGCTGTTTGTTATATTTTTATCTTTGTAATTCAGCAACGAATCTCTGGAAACATTGTGAGCTTTTCCAAATGCCTCGGCGATGTTTTTGTTTTTATAGCCTCTTTTGAGTAAATGTTTACGGAGCTCATTTAAACGATGGTTTTGGGTGTTTTCTGTTGGGTGGCAACTTTTGGGGGATAAAAATTGATGTTTGTCTGTTGCTTTCGTGTGAAGATCTGTTGTCATCATTCCGTTTTGGATGGAGGTAGTAGTGTCGAGAAAGGATATTTTGTGACCAGAGAATTCGAAAGTAAATTTGATGGTGGGATGAAAATTGTTGCAATAGTTAAAAAAATCTATTAAATGTTCTTGACTTTCATTCCATTTAATGTCAATGTCATCAATGAAACGGAACCATGACAATGGTTAATATGGTGCACCAGACAGAAGCTGTTTTTCAAGATTTCCCATAAATATATTGGCATAAGAGGGTGCCATTTTGGTTCCCATGCTAGTACCACTCACTTGGATGTAGTGTTCGTCATTAAAAACAAAATTGTTGTTCTCAAGGACGAGAGTGAGCAATTTAACAAGACATCCTGTTGGGGATATTTTTCTTGTCTGGTGTTCCATACAGCTTCACAGCAAGCAATTCCTTCATTTTGTGGTATGTTTGTATACAAAGATGACACGTCCATAGTAGCAAGCAATGTGTTTTGAGGTAGAGGATTTAGGGACTGCATTTTTTTCAGATAATCTGTTGTATCTTGGATATGGGACGGAAGGGCTTTTACAAATGGTCTTAGATGGTGATCGACAAATTCCGAAATCTTTTCCGTGGGGTGTCCATTAGCAGATACAATGGGTCTTCCAGGAACGCCTTCTTTGTGTAGTTTGGGTAGAAGATGGAATCTACCCGCAGAGCAGTTTTCAGGCATTAAATATTCAAATGTGCCATTATCGATGTGACCTTCTTTATTCATTTTGGATAAGGTGGACTGTATTTCCTTTGTTATAGCGCGTGTTCGCACTCAACGTTTAATTGAATCCATGCCAAGAAGAGTAAGGGATGTGTTACAAGCAAATGGTGGGCACAAGAGATACTGACATTTTGCGTGATTTATTGACAATTTTCGAAAGGATGTTATATCCCATGGTAAAAGAACTCATAAACAAGAAGTGTGCCAATATTTTCTGTATCAATTATTTATATGATAAATTGTTCAAATAATATATGAATAATTCCCATTTTTTGTATGTTGCGTTTCTTTTTGAGTGAGTAGATATAATGTAAATAGAACAGAAAGGCAGTGATATTGTTATGACGGAAATTCGCCCTTTTTATCGTCCCAAAAATAAGGGACGAACCCCGTCATACACTTTCGTTCGGCTCACATTTTCATCGATGTTACTTAAACGGATTGTGGGGTCTAGCTTGGAGCAAGAGGTACGTTCTATAAATGAAAATTGAAATGGATGAACACAGAGGTTGAAACAGCTGGAATCTTAATAATTGATAATATTTCATACAATAAATTTTGACCAAAATATAAAATATTTGAATCAGAAATATTAACCACTAAATAACTATTTTGTTTTCCCATAAATTTAATTCCTTTTAGTCTCTTTATTTTATTCATTTTAAATTTACACAAATTTTATATTTACCAAATACTGTTGAAATATTAAGTTAATTGCAATAAATAAATTTTTAGTTTGTTTTATCCCAATTATCCTTTATATTTTATTTTTAATTTAATTTTTAAATATAAGTTGCCAATGAAATGATTTAATATATCATATTTTAAATAAAATAAATTGTACTCACCTATAAATGAAAATTGAAATGGATGAACACAGAGGTTGAAACAGCTGGAATCTGATAAAATCGCCCAACGCTCTTGGTTTTATAGTGCCGAGCGAGTCTCTCTAATTTCCAGACTGTCGAGCATCTCTGGGCATCCATTCCGTGAAGGTGAGATTCTGCATATCTGATGAAATTGAAACTTTACGTAATATTCCAAAATATTGTTGCTATTAATTTTGAATTTCCTTTGCAATTTAATTATTGTTTTATTTAATATTAGAATGCATAAAAATTTGTTTTAATTCTAAGATAATTTAAGCAATTATTTAATTCTTCATAATTAATTAGTTACTTCTTATGTAAGATATTTTTCATTACTTATTCATGAATGTCTTCTTCCTACTTGAAATTTTGTCTTTCTTTTGAATTTGATTGGTTGTTTGGAGGAATATTGAATTTTGGTTCAAGTCCAAATGTGTCGTAAAAACTATCCGGAGAAGTTTGTTCCAGTTACAAGACAATTCTTTTAATTAAATCTGATGCTATTATTTTCCATAAAATGTTGTTTGAATTTTCATTTGTCTGATGACCTACATTAAGATTTAATACATCAATGATTATCGTAGTTGGAAATGCTTTTGAAATTTTACCCATTGATGATTATAACAGTTGGAAAGTTTTTGCAGATAGATATTTGATTACTGAATATTATTAGAAAATTGTTTTCGATTGCCATTAACATGACGTTTTAGATTAATGACTATTTTTCATTGCAAATTAATACTAAAAATAATTGTCATTTATTGCTTTTTTTATTTCTCTCAAGGCAAGATTGATGCCTTTTTTCATTTTGATATTATTACAAAAATTACTTAAAATGACATCACAACAATATCAAAACCGCATGAGTGTAAGATAATGGTTTATATGTGTTTTATCATATATTTCCAATGCATAAAACTAATAACGAAAGCTAAATGTCAAAGAAATGATATAAATTTCAGTTGCTAAGAAGTTTACAAAAAGAAACAAAATGTGTTACTTGTAAGTAACAAATAATGTAAGAACCATATGACGGATTAGCAGGGTGGGTCTCTAAATAGACACGCACTGAGTAACTTAGTACCAAGTTCATTCTTATTCCTTAACAAGTATACCTTCCTTAATTAGAATTTTGATCCTGTTCAAAATATAAGAATTTTTTTCTTTTCGACATATGTACATCAAATATTAAAAGTAGTTAAAGGCTATTTCATATCGAATCAATCAGATGTAGAAATTTGTTTGTTTGAATATTATCCAACGAACTGTTTACAGAATACAATGGTAGTTCTCCAAGTTGTTCATGAAAGCAGAATATTTTCAATTAGCACATATATGTACGAATACTCAGGGCTGCCTTGAAGTCTTTTTGTCGTTACATGCAACCGAAAACGCTACCCAAATGTATGGTGTTGTTTAAATATCATGTTGAGGATATTTTTTGCTAACATGATGCCAAAGAGTTACACAAACATATTATTAACTTAAATTAACAAGTTTTACATTGATTGGCTTCAAGCTGAAATAGAAGGCTCTGAAAGTTCTGCGTCGCTCATCTGGCAAATTAGTGATGACGGATCATAATGAAAGATCATTCGTACATATTCACATAATGTGTATTGTTTGTTCCGTTAAATGTTGTTTACGCCACATCAGCAATTTTCAACTTTATCATGGCGTTCACTTTTTTACCCGGGAAAACAGCCGTAGGACCCGACAAAAACCCAGACATTCAGATGTAAACAATCTTGTTCATTTAAATTAGAGTAAAGCACACTCTGTCGCTATAATTGAACCGAAACTTTAAAGTTGATGGGCCTGTGATCAATAGTAGAGGACTAGCAAACTTAACCACTTCGCCACCGAAGAAATACCATTACAATTAAAAGAACTAAATACAAAGCCAAGACAAACTGAAAATTCACGAACACCGCGCGAAATAAACTCTCTGTAAAATTGGACCTGAGTTGTCGTATGTTTACAAAAATATGCATTTTCATCAATCGGAAATATGATCGGATTTTATCAAGGACAAAATGCTACATATGAGCAAATAATGCAGATAAATGTATCCTGCTCAAATGTTAAAATGTTTTTCATACAAAATTAGACTAACCAAACAACATGGGTTTATAAGGACAACGAATACTTATAAAGATTTAGACTTTGAAAGCACTTGACTTAATTTCATAACAAATATGTAAATGCATTACCCATAAAATAAAAAAAAACGCTCCAACAGAACCAGAATCACACGCGGCCTTATTTCCACAAAACTATATAAACCGTCAATACAAATACAAGACTTCGAATCCAATGAAAATATATCAAGGAAAAAACGAGATGTTTATAATAACGGAAGACAGTTGTACAAACTAAGACATTTACTCAAATATTATGCTATATAGTTGAACGTATCCATATATATGTTACTATCTGTATTGATTTCTTAAATTAAGCTGACGGCAAGGCTGTACGCTCAATCTTTATCTTCCATAGAAGATTGTTACATAGACTTTATGAACTGCAACAATTTGCGTAATAATATTATTCGAAGTAAATAAAAACTACAGCACTAAAGGAAAAACAAAAGTAATGTTCGTCATCATTGATTTTGTTATTGTGACAGTAACATATTATCACTCATAATAAAAGATTATCAGTGTTTTATAAATGCATGTGTGCATAATACAAATTTTAATGGTGTTGTTTTTAAACAGTCTATGGTCTTCAGTGTAAACGAAACTAGAATTTGTGTTGGCTCCAGATAAGATATATCAGAGACCTGCATATGATGAAGTATGCATAAGCGACATAATGTGAAATTTTCAGAAACAATGTAATCATATTATAATCCGTTCTTCTTTGAGATGTAAAATAAAGTCAGAATAACATACACCTGTAATCCTTATGCCATACGTATCGCTGGTATAGAGATAGCGTTATTATCTTTATTGATTTACATGTTTGTTTGATTAGGATGATGCACTGATTGTAAGGCAGTGTGGGGTTAGCTATTCAAACCATTAGTTTTTATACACTGTTCCATATAGAATATTGATCTTTGTCTTTTAACAACATGGTTTGAAGAGCTAGCCACACTCTGCCTTAAAATCAGTGCATTATGTCAATTAAAAGTAGCGGGTGATTTTATCTGATAAGCACACGATCGCAGGTGTTTGTCTTTCCTATGCCTAATATTTTGGTCGCGTTGAAATGCGTTTTGAAATTGAATCAAACCAAATGCTAAGATTATTTTCGTCTGTCATATTAGCAAAACCACCCGAACAATGTGTTGGACAAATATAAGGTATTCGCCAATATGAAAATTATCATGAACGAATAGAAACTTTTCCTACCTGTTTTCAATTTCTGTTTTATGTTTTGCGTCCATCGTTCTTTTAAGGGTTACTTCAATGCACTTTATATCTTCCTTCAAGCTATGAAGCTCTTTTTCTTTTTCTGCCGACCAACTTGCATCTTTAATAGGAGCCTGTGCCATAACTAGGTGTTTGTCGTTTTGTACTATATCTTTGCTGGACAATCTGATGGAATAATAAGCAATACTATTTAAATGAAATTGGAAATGAATAATGGTAATAATTAAAGAATCAAAGGAATTAACGTTTACCACATGTACCTTAATAACTCTTCTAGAGCATATGGACTCCTCCGGTTTTTATTGGGTTCTTTTATTTGAACTTATGGTTAAATTTTTACAAACGTTTGCAGTTTTGACGATACCTATTTGCGTGGTTTCGAGTTATTGTCCGTACAGAAAAACAAAGATGTAGTATTTTGTCGAGTACTGAAAATCGTCTTTTAATAATAGTAAATAATGGAAAATATTTTGCTTCATGCTTTCTGTTAGAAAACAATAAAGTTGAACAAGTTGCAAACATAAGAATAATATTAACGACAGATGTAAGAAGATATATTTTGTAACCCTACGCTTATATTAAAATAATTGCCATTTTAAGTTTTTAATTAATATGTATACCAGTGCAGTGTATTCAATAAATTATACAAAGTTACTTAAGATATAATGTAAGCGGAATTGCGTTTGAAATTAACTATTATTATTATTATTATTAATTTTATTAAAGAAATAATTTTTATTTTTGAACATTTTATACGATATTACATGTTAGAAAAAATAGAAATATTTCCTTGTAATTTATTTAAGAACACAAAACTGCATGAAATGTACGAAATTTTAATTTTAAAACCAACAAAATTATATTTCCCGGTACAGCGGATGAACATCTATATTAACCGTCTCATCAACTGCATCGGCCATATTTAATTATTAAGAAAATCTCACATTACATCTATCGATAAAAAATGTTACAATATAAAGAGTTAAAACTTTTGATTCAGTGGCGACCAAATAAATACAGTTATTAAAGGACGAGTAAGAGATAAAACCTTATGACATGAAGTTGACAGGCGGCTAATTGTTGTGTATTGGCACGCTATACAGATCCATTTGGTGTGTTTGGAACTAATGCAAGCGAAGCAGATGCAGTTGAAACAGGGTTATACTCACGTTGCAACTACGAACTTGAGATTTGTTTATGTGCCAACTCATATGCATTATGTGTCGGACGTCATTCATGACCTGAATTGCCGTAGCGCGTAAACAATGAGCTGTAAATGTATCACTACATTTAGAATTCTTTACGATGTCAGCCGTAAAACTACTGGACATGTATTTCTTCAGAGAATTTTTCGAATACCACACTTGCTTATCATGGTCAATACCTAACGACTGGATCACGTCTTGTAGAGCAGCTGTGGTGGTCCCTATCAGTGTCTACAGATCTACATCCCTCCAAAAATGTTATCATCGCATACACTTTTATTAAAACTTCCTTATTTTCCGTCTCACTCATATCGGTATAGGAAAATCCAAGATAAAAGAATGCCATTTTTTTCTTTACAAATAAGCAGACGACGGAACCGAGTGTACATTATTTAGCATGCGTTAGCAGCGTTTTATTTGTAAAACAGACTTATCATAAAAATGAACAACCAAAATTTAGTTTTATCTATCTTTTATTTATCATAATCATGAGAGAAATTGTGGGATTTAACCGAGCACAAATAAATATTGTAATTATTTATGTCAATATACATATAAAAGTAGTGCATTGAAAGGGGCGTGGCCTATACGAACCCATATTATACAATTTATTACAAATAATTGAACAAATCAAATTACGTTAAATTTTGTTAACTATTAAAATTTAAACCAATAAAAAACAAATATAACATGGTTAAGGATAGGATAGTAAGTTGAAGACTCAATGCAGACACAGAGACTAACTAACTACGATTGAGACTTTCTGGTTTTAAATCAAATGTTTATATCAATAATATCTTTAAGAAGTTCAGTAATTGGCACCGATTGAAATTTTTTGTGAGAGTAAGATCCCAGGAAATTTTTATTGTTAGGAAACTGATTGTCATGTAAGCGATTTCACAACTACACTTCGTGTTAAATTTGTTGTTAAAATTTAAATTAAATAAATCGGGATTCGAAAACGCATATCTGGTGTGTCAGTTTTATAACTTTGTTTGTTTTATGTTACGACATTTAATAAATTACTTGTACAGCATGTATCTGGATATGTAAAAAAGGTATATGCTCTCCTGACAAAATGATTCTCCGTATTGCATTGGAAGGAAAAAAGTTATTAACCGTGTAGCCTTTTATCATAATTGAGTAATCAATATATTTATCATGCCGATTGAAGCATATTCAGGCGAATTTTCTACGAAAGCCCAGAAGGCTCATTCGAAATTCGAGATTCAAGATTCGAAACTCGAAATTCGAGATTCGAAATTCGAAATTCGAGATTCGATTATATTTATTTGGTGTTTTAACAGTCGACATATTTGTCAACGAATGACTTGTTCACATGGTTTTGTTAAAAAAAATCTAATTTATTAGTTTTATTTGTTATTGTATCAAATTAATTCAGTTCACAATAACATCTTGATTTTACAAATCAAGAAACCCAAACAAAACTTGGTGTGTAGGAAGTACACCATATGTAGTTTTGCATGTTACCAGGGCATTTCGGCCCTCAAAATTTGGATGAGGGCTATCAGGGGTGGATCCAGAGGCGGGGGCTCCCTTTTGACGGAAAAATTTGGTTGGATATATAGGAAATCATTGAAGCATGACCAAAGTGGCCCCCATGGCCAGTCAGTGGCCCCCCTTTTCGAAATTTTGGATCCGCCACAGGCTTATTTTGGCCCTTTGAACTTAGAAAAGTGCTGAAAATACCCATTGATTATCTTTTCAGCACAAATCCTCTGAAACTACTCAGTACTATACAAAATTTTATGAAACTTGGTATGTAACTAGTACACCATATATGTAGTGCATATTATCAGGAATTGTTGATTCCTAAATTTATCTGGTAGTTATGAATCTTTGAACTTAGAAATTTTCAGTAATCCTCAATAATCATGGTTTTCGCTTTAACTCCTCTAAAACTACTCAACCAAATTTTATGTAGTCTCGATATAACCAAGGAATTCTGATCGGTAGAGATTATGTCACACGCAATCTGATTTGCTAAAACTATATTGAATTTCGAATTTGGAATTTCGATTCTCGAATTTCGAATGAGCCTTCTGGGCTTTCGTAATTTTCCGTATTATTTTATAAAACATGTTATTTGCTCATTTAAATCTTTTTTTAGCTGGTAAGTATGTTATTTTCAGTTGTGAAGTAATTAATTAAAAATAACATACGCAAACTATGCATGTGACGACAATATGAACAAAAATCAATTATATAAAATTATTCAACTAAACAATCTCATTGTGGTAACCTGCTCAGTAAACAAAAGAATATATTTTAATGACAACAAAACAATTTTTTATACTTTGCTTGTAGAACATTCAGTTAGTCTATACAGTTTCTTAAAGAAGAGTCGGGAGGAGACAAGGAATGCTTACGTTAGAGGATATCGAGGTCAAATGGGACATGAAGTTACCTTCTGTTTAGGTCTTCTATTGTTGCTGTATTGTCCAATTCTTTTTTCCGAAGGGCTTTAATTTCTGCTCCTTGTGATACAACTACCTGTCGCAATTGTAAGATTTCTTCCTCTAAATCTTCTCTACTTGTCTAAAAAACAAGGTAAAAGATCGAAAATGAATCTGCTTCATTGATGCACTGTAACCATGAGCTTCGATGTAGTGACCGGAATTTTGGACAGGACACATCGTGTTGATTGTATGATCACTTGTACTGCATTATTTAAACAGCCGTCCATTAACAGAAGGATAGTCGTCATGAATGCTGCACTGAATAAATGCACATAATCGATTCACTCGTATACTAACAAATTCTCTTTGTGGGAAATATTTTGCAATGAGATATGTCAGACTGGTTAATAAAGGAGTCAATACATGGTTTAATCTCATTCATTTATGTGCATTTTATTCAATACAAAGTGCCTGTGATACTAAATGAAAAGTCCGAGGACAAGCAAGACAACCAAGAGAAACTGGCGGGAATATTTGACTGTAAAGCTATTTATGGAAAGATATGTTTACAGTAATAACAAAGTTTGCATGTGGAACATAATAATCCAATCACAAAAAGCCAATTACAACGGAATATAATAACTATTGTTAATTAATGGCAATATATTCTGACTTTGAATGAAAGTTAGAGATTAATGATCTTTACCTGTCTTTTGTATTTCTCGTCCACTTTTTGGTACTCCTGATTGACAATAAATAGGTACCAATATTCCATAACAGCCTCGTTGTATGTTGATGATGTATTTCGATCACACAATGCTTTCCACAAGACTGTCTTCTCTACCATCGGATCGTTTGGTCTCGTTGATCTATAGCTTTGACTGAAACTCTCAAACTGAAAAGGAATGATTACACTAGTGTTTAAGTACTTTAATAAAGACATCAGGGTCCTTGTAGTTCTATATCAAAAAACCTCCCATTTCAAGTTTATATTTATCATTTTCATCTGTCTTTTATATGTTTGAAATGCGAGATTTTATCTACCAATTGAATTTTCTCGGAGCACAATTTTTTCTTGTCAGTATATTTTAACACCTCAAATATAATAAATCTAACATCAACACAAAGACTATACCCTGTTTTTAATACATTAAACCATGTTCAATCAAGTTATCTATGTTTGAATTTTCGAGGCAAAATTTTCACTGGGACATTTTGAATTTAACTGTTAACCAAAATTACGGAACCAAGTAAGATTCAATGGCGGAACGAATGTGAAATATTGGTATCAAGATCAAATATAAGTGAAAAACATTAGTTCCGTCAAAACAAATCCATAAGATAGATTCAATTGGGGCGGCCATTCAATGTAAAGGGAGGGAAGGGGTATGTCAAATAAAGCTTCAAACTTGACTTTAAACATCCACGATATATATGGAATATAAGACATTTTGTTTGTGATACAGACTTTATCACGGCAATGATAATGTCTGTATCACAAACAAAATGCCCTATATTCCTTTTATCGGTAATTTTTAAAAGAAGCATTTTTGTCAATTTAGGACATATTTTTTAAGGAACTACTTTTTTTGTCGAAGTGATCTGTGAAAAACGTTGTGCTACGTTATTTAGCGTCAACGTCATTCCACCGGAATGTGGCGTAATAAATTGACGTTTTTTCACAGATCCTCAGTACGGTTAGTCATTTTTTATCGTTTATATAATAGTTTGTGAATTATAATTTTTTATATATTTTACAGTTGATTATAATATGGGGTCTCAAATTTTGTGTTTTTGCTCTTTGACGAACCGTATTATTTCAAATTTATGTTGCCAACGTTTTTGACCGATTTTATATATGAACTGCGTTATGAATGCGTGTCAGTTTCACATTTTATTGTTTTCTATATTTTGTATATTATATCGTGATCATTTCTGGTAACTGTTTGGTGCTGTGTTATTTTTAAATAATTATCAGTACTTTGAAGTTGCCAGGGGAGATACGATTTACACATCATTTATTTAGAAATTCAAATTGTAATTATGTTCAATGCATTGATGTTCAGTATGTGATGAGTTTGTGGTAGGTTCTTGTGTACGTCGAATTGTACTGCCGTAATAATCCTATAGTAAGTGTTGACGCATTCTGGAGACGTTTTTTGCGTGACAAATGAAAATTGTTTACCGCGTATGGATCAGCTTATGCTCCTTTTGTAGATCAAGAAGGGTACTTTTTTTTAAATCAACAATTATTTCCTAGAGATATTAAGCGTTTTGAAATAAGGCGGTTTAAAAAAATTTTATCGGGCTATTTTTCATACTAAAATTTCACATTAATTAGAACCACCTTTTTATTGAGAAAAAGATTTTCATATACTAGTATATGCAAGCAATCAGTGGGGTCATCATGTGGTACTTCTCTCCTGTTGCTTTTTTTATACAATATAATGTTTACTTAATTATCAATGCAGTAATTTTGTTGTGTCAGGCTGCTACTGCCTCTTAGTGCTCTGTTCCTAACTTTCTCTAAAGTGGTCTTGCAATTTTTATGCTGTGGTCTGGTTGTAATATTTTTGAAATTATTCAATGTGTCTATTTTATTTGAAGAAATTTGTCAATGATGGCTTAATACCTGTACATGTCAAAAGTTGCCCCAAAGCCTCAACCATCACAAATTCAATATACAGCCTTGTTTTTTCTCAGCTGTTTTGGTTGGCAGGGGCTTATCCAGAAGGTTAAGTGATATGCAGGCAGTGGTGTGAAAATTTTAAAGAATATATATTATTTTTTTTATTAAAAAAATCTTTAAAAATCATCTTTTCTTCAGTTTAGGGTAGGCATCTATTTGACACCTTCCCAACCCAATCTATAATTGCTGGCTTTTACAGTTGATGTGACAAATGTGACTTAAAATTTTAACGGACTGACAGACGAACAGACAGAGGTAAAGCAGTATACCCTGTATTCTTTGGAGTAGGGAATATATGTTTTTTCAAAACTGTATATTAAATCATTAAATATTAAAGTCAACAAGATTAGTACACAACAGAAATGTAGCAATATGCTCTCTCCTTTTGCTACTGAGAAAAGTTAAATAGTGTTGTCCAATGACTCTTAGATTGAAATTGTGTTGAGGTATGCTTATCATGTTTAACATAACATCAAAGTTTTATCCGAATCAAATGAGGTCATTGTAAATTTATGAGGGAAAAGTCCCATAACATGATAACTCATATTAACCTACTTACCATTCCCGCACAGTTTCATTTGACATCCAATTCAGGATGAGTTACAGATACTTCAAGTGTACGACGAACAGAAAAGTACATGTAAACTTCAAGTTCAACTGGGGCCATCTTATATTGATCACTTGGTCTGTAAACACCGAGGTTGTGTGTTTGTGTCTCACTGTGGACAGGGTGTGCTGGACTCCAATCTTAATTGACACGTTTGCAGTCTTTCTACAGAAGGTGGGGTTTTCTCACTTTGTACATGGTATGTACACGACTAAAAACTGGACGCCATGATATATAGGAAAATTTCGCAGAAAGCCACATAAAACATTATTCAAGTTAAACCTTTATTGATAGGGGTATAAATGTAGATTATCACACATTCTTCAATAAATTATTCAATATATAAATAATCAGTATGTAAAATATTTCAGCCACATACTGAAGTACACAGTACTTAAACCAGAAATAAAATCTAACAGGCAGATTAAAGGAACATACTGAAATAAAACACTGCATAGTAACAAGAAATTAAGCTCCATTCATTTAGAAATTAAAACTAGTTTCGGTAAGAAATTAAATAGTAAACATGATGTTTACTTGTATATGAAATGAACATTTTCACAATGGAAATTTTAAAAATGAAAAGAAATGAAAAAACATGTCGGAGACGATAGCCTGACCAAAGAGAAAAAACAGTTAAAAACAAAATTGTATGAAATTTCAAATTTAATCAAGCTTAAATAAACTGTGGTTCATATTTTTAAATAGCAAAAATATGTGATTTTCAAACATTTTTTAATCATGAAATAACAATTTATCTTATCTTTCTTCCCCAAATAATATTTGATCTAGTTTAATTTGATACATCGTTTACATTAAGTTTATATATCTTCATACAGTTACAAGTTCTGCAGCGCATCTGAAACCTTTAGATATTTGTGACATTGGTTAAAATAAAGATACTGTGTCTCATATACATATAGTCAACACAAATTCAGTAACATTGTATCTGTTTTGTACTCTATACACAGTAAATGAAATCCTACAATATATAGTCAGGCCTTCGGCTTGATAACCACTAACTTCAGGATCTTCATGTTTCCTACAATTAATAAAAAGACACAAGTAACAGAACAAATGTGTTGTTTACCAAGCAACAAAATATAAATGTTTCATGTCAGATGGTTAGTAAATGATTCTGAATCAAAATCTTCAATAGGGATGATGACAGTGGTACAGTATTCATCAAATGAACTCATAATGATTAACAATCCTATAAATATTTTCATCAAAATTTGTGTCTCACTGTGAGCAGTGTGTGCTCGATTTAATTGACAAGGCTTGCCAGTTTTCCTATTGAAGGCGAGGGGTTTACTCAGGGTACTCTGGCTTCCTCCCACAATAAAATATTGCTAAAAAATTGCTGAAAGTGGTGTTAAAACACCATTCAAACAAAAAAAAACAAGCAACATTAACCAAAGGTGAATATTTAAAATTGTTATACACAACTACATGCATAATGTGCAAGTTGGTGAGCACAAACTTGAATGCAAGGGCATAGGTATGTTTGAATGTCCTGTTGAAAATCTTAAATTGTAGCTGCGGAATCGTAGCTCATCAGGTCATTTGACATTTTTTTATTTGGCGGACTTATATATCCGCCAAATCAAAAATATCCAAAGGACCTAAAGAGCTACGATTCCGCAACTACTTATATTGTAACTTAAATAAGGTCTGATTTTTCCAATATAAATACAAAAACATTGCAATACAATTATACATACTACAACTATAAATTTTCATTCAATTATTTATTTCCCATTCATTGTAGACCCATTGATGGCTTTGGGCTGTTTTTTGCTCACTGGTTGGGTTGTGCTATTTGACATATTCCCCATTTAATTATATTCTATATTTTACCTTGCAAACATCACAAAACCAGGTATCACCGTCTTCGTGTCCATTGTAACTATTACAACCCCTATGGTACCATTTTTATTATCACACCTTTCTCTGTCTCAAGTATCCTTGGTAATGGTATGCATTTAATTTTGTTTCCTAATCCGCTGACAACCGGTTTTACTCCCATGATCAACTTCAAGGTAGCGCCATAGCGGAACACGCAAGGGCAACCAGTTCTTTCGACTTGCCAGCTGTTCCCGTCATTGTAAAAACTGCTGCAACACTGGTACCGTCCACCATTTAAAGGTGTCAATCGATACGGTGTCTAATTTCTCAGCCATCAGCAATATGGCTTTTGTTTTCTCACATGTTTCTAACAAGAGATCCGCTCAAAACCTGGATTGTTTATCTTCCGAACTCGCTTATACTACATGTCATTTTTGAACCGTTAAAACAAAAAGTCGCTGTAGGGGGTCCATAATACAAGCAGACTGTTGTGTTCTTTTTTTTGGGAAGGGGGGGGGGCGGGGATTTAGATAGTGTTTTCATTTTATCTCGTTGTTTATTTTTGAACATTCTGTTATTTAATGTGACGTAATCATTGTTAGATTCCTCCGCATTCTACTGACCCGATAAATTCGGTGATAAATGCCAGTACGTTGGTACTGACTTTATTACCGGTAATGTACAAATTAACGATAAACTAAGGTAAGACAATTTTTATAAGATTTATATATTTTTCTTTGAGTTAAGCGTAGTTTGCATGGGTTCCCAAATTTTTTCATACCAAACTTAACTTAAACATTCCGCACGATTTTCATGCGAGTTCGCGCACGCAAAAAATGTCTTTAAAAATGAAACGTCGCACTTCACTATAAACATAAAATATCAATATCCGATCATTCGTATCAGGAGGGAAGTCACTTCAAACATGCGATGGGAGAATTTTCCCGTACTTGAGTCCCGATACGGATGCTTTACATGTAAAGTCTTTGTGAGTTCAAGATGTGATTAATTTGGCGCGAAATTTAAAACAAAAGAGAAAAAAAGTGCCATTATAAAACCAACATTACGTATGGATGAAATCGCTGCCAGAATATAAACAATATTTCATATACTGACACAAGATTATAACTGCATGGTAAGATGCTCAAAGATTATCGGTGAATATAAATTTCCTCTGCAACATTATCTACGCCTTAATTTTTGAAGTGACTTCCGTCCCGATACGAATTGTGATTGATTGGATGTTTGCTTTACGTCCAGCAAGAAGTATTTCAGCTATAATCAGGACGGGAACAAGTTAACAAACAATACATCAATTAAAAAAGGGGTGGGATGAGACACAGGGAATAAATACAATTTTGACTGCCACTGGAAAAGTACGATCGGAGAATTTAGCCTTTTGTAGCGGCTACAATGAGCCTACTCTTTTTTGGAAATCTACAAAAGGAATCTTTATCCTGCAAGGAGCGTGGCACCTTCCAAACACGTTACCCAATATGGTCCGCGGCCAGGCTTTCCCTATTATGACCTGTCCACCCACAACAAGACGCTTGGTAGAAGAAAACACCAATTTCTAATAAAATACGATGTAACATAGTGAAGTTAATTTGTAGTTCTCAAAAGAATATTAAACGGACATGACTCATTCCTGACTGGACACTCGGAGCGGTATACTTATTTAATAAAACGTGGGGATTCCAGTAAATTAAACTTGTGCTGTTTTTAGAACTTGGATAAGATTCATGCCTCGTTTTAATATAATAAAGAGAAATGTATTATATTTCTAAGGGCAATAGTTCACAATGAGACAATGTCAAACTAGTTACCAAACGAGTGAAACTCATTTATTGGCATTTTATTCAATAAAAAAAAATTATTCTGGCCCCAAGTGCATTTGGAAGAGATGTCAGCATGATGTAGGATAAAATTCCGCGAGAAAATAGACCGCCAACTCTTCAGGTCGCATGCACTAACTTCTGTTCCAAAACAATATGGGGTCGAAATTATTTAAATAAAAACAATTACACATTATCAATTTATGTAAAAAAATTATAAAAAATCGTATATAGGATATCCTATATTTGATTTGTTATATACCTCTGATTTATATTTCGTCTCAAAATTGGCTGCATTCTGTAACAGAGATATATAGTAATCTTCTATTTCTGTACAATAGTGATAATACCGTAATATCTGGTCAATACCGGGCAAGCCTCTTAAGCTGCCAGGTATCTTATATGCCATTTCTGAAAATAAAAAATACTAGTAAACGTTAACATATCAAATTATATGTTTCACTTTTTTATAGTTTTATAAAACTATGAATGCTGGTTACAAACTCAAGTAAGCCTAAATATTAGCATACCTACTTTATTTAGGGGGCTCTGTGGCATATTGGTTAAGATAGTTAGTTCTCGACTCCAATCTTGAATTTGCAGGAATTGAAAGGTGCCAAAGGTCGGGGTTTTCTCTGGGTATTCCACCTACCCTTTTCCCTTTGTTTAAACATATTTATTCAAGAAAATTGAAATGGATTGGATAGCAGGCATAGCCTATATAAATCCTCTCCATACAAGGCAACATACAGATGTTCAACATGTTGGATATAGAATACATATACTGAGAACACATTCAAAGAAAGATAACTCTAATTTGTAAATATAAGGTGTCAAAAATCATTACTATGATAACATTAGTAGTTTAATTTAATGTTAGTTTACATGTAATAAGGAAAAGAGAAAATATATTTGAAATTTAAATTTGTAAACTGGTTTTTAGAAGCAAAAATATTTTCATGGTATTAAATAGTATTCTCAATATATCTCTTTTGGTAAAATAAAGATTAGTTAACATTACTAGTATTTGTTCATATATTTTTTTTTAATTAATCACAATATGGTTTACTTAGAAAAAGCAATAAATTTTACTTCCAGTACATATTTTGCCAAAAGTGTGTGATTTAAATTTTTTAAAATTTTTCCATATAATATTATAATTAAATAAATAATAATATGTATATAGTATAAATGGCATTTCGATATAAACAAAACAACAGTCTGTCAACGATAACTAGTAGTCAGATCATTAGTGACCCTTTTCCCTTAATAAAAACTGGGCGCAACGACATAGACGTGAAATTGCTGAAAGTCGCGTTAAACACCATTCAAACAAACAAACGAAATAAATTTAAATAATTGTTGGTATCCTCAAGTATTGCAAGTAATAGCTGACATAAATTGTGTAAGCAACATTTACACAAGAAATTTGTTTAAAGAAATACGCGTGTTTATTATGAAGGTAGGTATTTTGCTTTACAGTGTGTGCGTGTTTAGAGGATTCTGGATGTGTATATTTGTTTTGAATAACACCATTATGGAAACATACTAGCAATTTACAGTTGGGTGCAGTCCTAACATAACATGCTAGTTAACTTGAAAAGCAGAGATTCTGACTGCTTTAAGTTAACTTCGAGCAGAGAATTTGACTGGTTTGAGCAGAGATTTTGACAACCCAAGTTAACTTGGGCTGTTCTTTTGACAATTTTTTTTCAATATATTTCTGTCCATTTGACAATTTGTTGACAATTTCTGTCCACTGGACATTTTTGTTCTTTTGACAATTTTTGTCCACTGGACTTTTTTCTTTTGACAATTTCTGTCCTCTGGACAATTTTTTTTCTCTTGACAATTTTGTCACGTGACAAGTTTGTCAACAGGACATTTTTTGTGACAATTTTGTCACGTGACAACTTTGTCCACTGGACATTTTTTATTTTGGAAATTTATGTCCACTTTGTCAACTTGCTAACCTTTCGACTGCACTTTAAAACACTTTTAACTTTTACCTTTTAATGTTTTTTGACAATTTTTTTTACGAAAGACCGACTGGTTGTACCGTACGTCCATTTATTTTATCTGGCTTTGTCGGAATGAAAGGTATACGAAAGATGAAAATCAAATCCTTTGTCGTTTATTAAAATCCTACTACCAAAAAAAAAACATTCGATAAAATACAAAATTATAGTTAATGAAAGAATTGAAGTTTTGTTTGTTATTTACGTGTTTCTGTAGGATATCAAATGTTTTAAATCTTACGGCTCGGAAACATATAACTTATTGCGCCGTTGTTTCCTTTAATTAAATATTAATGACTGTATAGTCCAATATAGTGAGACATATCTTTGTTATATAAATATCTATCATTCAAGCAATTCTTCGATATCATAATATAAATTACAACTCTTGATCTTAGCAATCATTCAAAATATAAATTAAGTCTACATGTATCCAATTGAAAGTACATTCAATATCCAAAATGTGTGATACATGTAATAATAAAAAAGGTTAAAAATCTATGAGAGTTCTGTATTTTAACAACTAAATCTTATTATTATTGCATCTTTTGGGTATTAGGAATAATTTTATATGTAAAATATGGTTTTAATTCCATCACTAATATCCCCAGAGTTATTTTATACATAAAAGTATGGTTTTTACTTGTATAGCTCAGGTCTCAGGATTGATATTATATGTAAAATATAGTTTTTTTACCATCACTATGGTCACAGGAATGATTTTATATGTGAAATATGGTTTTTAATTGCATCGCTTATGTCTCCAGAGTGATTTTATATGTGAGATATTGTTTTTATGGCATTACCAAGGCTTCAGGAATGATTTTATATATGAAATATGGTTTCTAGTTGCATTGCTAAAGTCTCGAGATTGATTTTATATGTTAAATATGGATTTTAATTGCATAGCTTAGGTCTCCAGAGTGATTTTATATCTGAGATATTGCTTTTTATGGCATTACCAAGGCTTCAGGAATGATTTTATATGTGAAATATGGTTTCTACTTGCACTGCTTAAGTCTAGAGATTGATTTTATATGCTAAATATGGATTTTAATTGCATCTCTTATGTCTCCAGGGTGATTTTATATGTGAGATATTGTTTATTATGGCATAACCAAGGCTTCAGGAATGATTTTATATGTGAAATATGGTTTCTAGTTGCATTGGTAAAGTGTCGAGATTGATTTTATATGTTAAATATGGATTTTAATTGCATCTCTTAGTTCTCCAGAGTGATTTTATATGTGAATTATGGTTTCTAGTTGCATTTGTAAAGTGTCGAGATTGATTTTATATGTTAAATATGGATTTTAATTGCATCTCTTAGTTCTCCAGAGTGATTTTATATGTGAGATATTGTTTTTTATGGCATAACCAAGGCTACAGGAATGATTTGATATGTGAAATATGGTTTCTAGTTGCATTTGTAAAGTGTCGAGATTGATTTTATATGTTAAATATGGATTTTAATTGCATCTCTTAGGTCTCCAGAGTGATTCTATATGTGAGATATTGATTTTTATGGCATAACCAAGGCTTCAGGATTGATTTTATATGTGAAATATGGTTTCTAGTTGCATTGCTAAAGTCTCGAGATTGATTTTATATGTTAAATATGGATTTTAATTGCATCACTTAGGTCTCCAGAGTGATTTTATTTGTGACATATAATTTTTGATTACACTGCTAAAGTCTTTCTAGTGATTTTATTTGTTAAATATATTGTTTAATTGTATTGCCAAGGTTTCTCGATTGATTTATATGCAGAATATGGTTTTAATTCCATCTATATTGTCTCAGGATTGATTTTATATGTAAAATATGGTTTGGAATTGCATGGCTAAGGTCTCCAGAGTGACTTTATATGTGAAATAGAGTTTTTAATTTCATTGCTTCAGTGTCATTAGTGATTTTGTATGTTAAATATGGTTTTTAATTGCATCACTTAGGTCTCCAGAGTGATTTTATATGTGAAATATGGTTTTTGATTACATTGCTTCAGTATCATTAGAGATTTTATATGTGAATATAGATATTAATTGTATTTTAAAAGTTTCAGGATTGATTTTATATGTGAAATATGGTTTTTTAATTCCATCAGCATGATCACTATGGTGTCAGGATTGATTTTATATGTTGAATATTTTGTTTTAATGGTATTGCCAAGGTTTCAGGATTGAATTTATATGCAAAATATGGTTTTTAATTGCATGGCTAAGGTCTTTAGAGTAACTTTATATGTGAAATATAGTTTTTAATTTCATAGCTTTAGTTTCTTTAGTGATTTTATATCTAAAATATTCTTTTTAATCACACGGCTAAGGTCTCCAGAGTAACTTTATATGTGGAATATGGTTTAAATTGCATTGCTATAGTACCCTGATTGATTTTATATGTTAAATATAGTTTATATTTGCATTATAAATTTCTCAGGATTAATTTCATACGTGAAATATGGTTCTTAATTGCATTGCTATGGGATCAGGATTGATTTGATATGTGAAATAGGGTTTTCAATTGCATCGTTTAAGTATTTGGAGTGATTTTGTATGAGAAATATGTTTTTTAATTGCATCGCAAAAGTTTCTGGAGTGATATAATGTATTTAATATGGTTGTAATTTTATATTTCTATTTTCTCTGATTTGATATGAAGAAGAGGTTTTAATTTGGGATTTTATGGGTGATTTGTTTTAAATTGTGGATTTGAGGTTAAAACGCATATCCTAAGATGTAGGCAGCCAAGATTTGAAAACTAATTAATATTATTTAGTTTGAAATTAAAAGTGAATATTAATAATACATTTAATGATACCGACATACAGGTGAGTTGTAACAGTATTTATTATTAAATAAAAATATTTCAGGTTAGGATTTATACTTTTATATTTTTATTCAACTACACAAAAAATATGATTGCTCAATCATAATAACAATAACATAATAATAATAGAAATGTAGGGAGAGCTACAGTGTAAATATGTAACAACAACGGCTTGCTATACATTTACCGAAACGCGGACGGGAAAGAAATCGCGTTCTTTAAAATAGACTGCCTTAGATTTCGTTAACTAATTTTTGGTGATCGTTTAATTGACAATTTTCAACGAAATGATTAAATAAAGCATATATTTTGACTGTTTGTACAAAGGGACATTTTGTGACTTGAAAATTGAAAAGCAGAGATTTTGTCCACTGGACATTTTTGTCACGTGACTATTGAAAAGCAGAGATTTTGACAATTTTTGTCCACTGGACATTTTGGTCACGTGACAATTGAAAAGCAGAGATTTTGACAATTTTTGTCCACTGGACATTTTTGTCACGTGACATTTGAAAGCAGAGATTTTGACCGTTTTTGTCAATTTGACAAAAGCAGAGATTTGGACCGTTTTTGTCCACTTGACAAAAGCAGAGAATTTGACAATATTTAAAGCAGAGATTTGGACAAAATTTTGTCCTGTCAAAGCGGTCAAATTGACTGGTTTTTGGTCAAAAAGCAGAGATTTTTTTTCTCAAAAGCAGAGATTTTGACCAGAGATTTGGACTGGTTTAAGTTAACTTTATGTTATGTTAGGACTGCACCTAACTGTATGTTCAAAATCCTTCATAATAAACAAATAATTTATTAGTAATAATAACCCATTAGAACGTATGGCAAATCAAACCTGTACACAGCTGGGTAATCACGTAATCATTTTTGCAATTTACAGTTTCACTCTAGCTGTTACAGTTTGTAGGTTACAGAAAAACGAAAAATGTCATTACAAAAATGACATTAAAGGGCAATAACTCCTATAAGGAGTGATCCAACAATTTGGACCTTTGCCTTGCTGATCGTTTAAGCAATTTACAATGTCAGTCTAGCCCTTACAGTCGTTAATTTATTTTGTAAAAAAATGAAACTCCTACAGGAAGCCATTACACAACTTCAGACTAATAACAACTATTGTAGAGCTAATGAGGTGATCAATTTTAGGCAACGGTTTTCTTTATAGCTGTAATAATTTTTGAGATATTTACAAAACAATTGTGTTGACACCTATGTTCTATTTTTAGTAACAGCTGCCATATTTGTCAAATGATTAACACCGTTGGTACAAATTTGCAACTTGCGGGTTCGAGCCTCACTGTGGGCAGGGTGTGCTCGACTCCAATCTCCATTGAGATTTCCAGTTTTGAATCCGAAGGTCGGAGGTTTTCTCCGGGTACTCCGGCTTCCTCCCCGAATAAAAACTGGACGCCATGATATAACTGAAAAATTGATGAAAGTGGCGTTAAGCAACATTCAAACAAACAAACACACAAATTTGCAACTAGGAACCCTAAGGATTATAGAAGCCAAGTTTTTTTAAAAAAAAATGCCCAGTGGTTTCAGAGGAGAAGATTTTTGAAAAAGTTTACGACGAACGACGGACGACAAACGGACGCCAAGTAATGGCAAAATCTCAAGTGGACCTTCGGTCCGTGTTAGCTAAAAAGCTGTCGTATTTTAATCATCTGCCGCTTCTCTCGCAAAATCATACAAATTAAACAATAGTTTTTTATGTCTATTACCTCTTTCCGCCGACACTGTCCTTCTTTGTTACTTTTTACAGGGTAAATAAAGACTAATTGTCCCACGATTGTTCACAACGTGAAAATTTAACTTCAAATTCAAACACAAATAAAATATATTTTTAAATTTATAATTATATTTTTTTTATTTTTATTACGTTATAACGAATGTTCAGCTTTCCGGATTTCCTCCTACACTGTGCTTCTTTGTTACATTTAACTTGACAATGAGAGATTCGGGATAAACAAAAGTCTGACTACTTTTCCACAATTGTTCACAACGTGAAAATTTAACTTCAAATTCACACACAAATAAAATAAATACAATATAAATACTCTCAATACAAAATTCCTATTAGTAACCTCAATTAACGGTGAAAAACGATATTAATGTTTGAAATACCAACTTACAGACTTACATTACCGTGTCGTCGTTTTTGTTGTTTATGTTATCATGATAGTGTTTCCAATACACGCATTGAAAAAGAAAATACAAACAACATAATTAAAGCCTTACCAGCTGCTTACCAATGTGTCCTTTGGCAATGTGTATGTAGAAGGGTTTCGATTTCGGTGTGTGTACTGAGGTTCGGTCTTTATCCCAACACGTCGATTCAGGTCTATTTTTAAATGCTCAATGGCGGCTGATCATGAATATGCATAATGTATTTGGAAGTTCTCTCCAATGTTCCGAATGTACAAATATTGGCGCGGAAATTACAAAGTGAAAGTATAAATAAACAAAATCGAAAGTAGGAAAAGACATGGAATTACTTGAAGAAGTGGAAGAAGAAGATGGGCTTGATTATCCATGGCAGTCCATGTTTAATTGGAGTACAGATCCCTACTACGGAAACGTAAAAACCATCGAGGAAGCAACGTTCCTTGTCAAAGAGTTTGGTTTCTGTACTTCAACTAGTTACGTAGTTACCAGAAATACCAAGGACTTTGGAAAACTAAGTCCAGATTTGATAGGTATATTAAACTAATAAGATATCAGGTATACAATTATAAAAAAAGCTGTTGCGGCTGATGTGTTTATCGTTGGAAAAAGGGGGAGGTGTAATTTCTCGTTCTATTGGTACGTTCAGCTATAGATTTTATTACAGACAGACTTACATAAATATTGGTAGATTTTTAACTTGGATCATGACAACTTAGACCATAGTAAGAACCAAGAATATGGACAACTCGGACCAAATATATTGAATACTGTGATTAAATTATGATGTTTTGTAATAATTTATTTTGTAATAAGTTATATTTATAGCACGGACTTCTGAGTTAGACAGATACACCTTCGAGCCCTTTAGCGCGAGAAGGTGTATTTGTCTAACTAGGAAGGCGGTGCTATAAATGATTTGTAACATGAATAAGCCCCTAGATCCCGCCCATTAATAATTGGTTATAAATAAAGAGGGCGGTGTTAATTATGGTGCGACCGATGTTCGACTAATCAAATGAAAAGCTAATATTGGAAGCTCGTGCTATCCTTTTGCAGTGAAAATCAATAAAATTTGACATAATTAAGGCGGAGTTTTACTGTGCATTATCGGATAATTGTAGTTGGTTATTGCATGGCTATTTTCCCTTGAGTTTAACAGGCACACGTGACCTTTCATGCAATATTATACAAGTGTTTTAATTTAGAGCATACCTACTCGTCCTCTCTTGTTTATTCGTAAAAAAGAACAAAGGATTCATGTTACAATTTACAATATTTGAGGCGACAAAAATTCACATCTTAAATATTGCAAAATTTTTATTACACATAGAATTTCATTTGAAAATAAACGGTCTATATAAGTCAATTTTTTTTTACAAACAAGCATTTTCAAATTTGTTTGGGGGCCTCGGTGGCCGAGTGCTTAAGGTAGTTAGTCAACTAGTGATCACGTGGTCTGTCAACACTGGGTGTACGCGACTCCAATCTTAATTGACAAGGATTGCCAGTTTTCCTACCGCAGGTCGGGGGTTCTCTCCGGGTACTCGGGCTTCCTCCCCAATAAAAACTGGACGCCATGATATAGCTGAAAAATTGCTGAAAGTGGCGTTTAAAACAACATTCAAACAAAAAACAAACAAATTTCTTCGTTCTTTTTAGTAAGGGATAATAGTGATCTATTTGTATGTAAAGTATTAAAGTTTAATGTTAAAAGAAGATATCAAGAAAATTACTGGTTATATGTACAATACAGTCATAGCTTGAGTTTACCTGCTGCATAAACACCCCCAATTATCTTTTATAATTAGTTGCTTCAATTAATGTGAAGTTAACTTACAGCATTACTTTTCTATAGTTGAATTTATTATTAATCAAATTTATTTAAGTCTATAGATTATTTAAGATCTCCTGTGTGTTTAAAATTAATTAAAATCTGGATTAAGCTTGCAGAACTGTTAATCAATGTGTGCAGTGCTTTATTTTAATGAATGCGTATACTAGTACGTTAAATTATTTTTACAAAGAACATACTGAGGTAGAAATATATATCATGTACACTGTATATTACAGCTTCTTTTGTTTTTTTCAGTTATTCACTTATACAAAGAAAATCTTGTGTAAACAACAAGTTCCTTGTAAACATTAGTACGGTCACCTGCTGTTAAGAAAATAAACTTAAATTTAACTTAACTGTATTAACTAACAAATTAAATGAATTCTAGGATATAGAACAGCTCGGACTGTATATTATGCATGCGATCATACCTGTCTTATAACGAGTCCTAACAAGCGTAAAAATTGCACTCATTAAATACTAGTATGGTTCTCATGATGACTAATTTAGTTTAAATATTTATTTTAACATTTGTTAACACATTATACTGTAATGATTCTGCATTTAATACAAAATGAAAGTTGTCAATATTATACAGTAGCTGAATTTTGCATTATCTTGTTTTATTAGTCATGCTGCCTTCAAAATCTCTTGCTTGAAACTCTGTACACATATCATTGATATAACTTAATTTGAGTTTGATTGGACAATAACTTCTGCTTATATTTGTCT
Source organism: Limnoperna fortunei (assembly GCA_944474755.1). Classification (NCBI taxonomy): domain Eukaryota; kingdom Metazoa; phylum Mollusca; class Bivalvia; order Mytilida; family Modiolidae; genus Limnoperna; species Limnoperna fortunei. The sequence goes on along the minus strand of OX104115.1, from coordinate 25,597,581 downwards.
TTATCTACAGCATCAGGTGACAAAAAACACTTTATTAGATGGACAGATGATGGAAAGATAAAACATGGGACCCAATTAAATATGAAAAGTACACCATTCATGATAGTTGGGTCTTGCCTAATGGAATGCCATCAAGGCACAAACTATAATAACAAAGTTGATGAAAAACAAGCAAGTATACATAATATCATTAAACAGAAATCTTTTATTTAGTATTTGTTTCTTTTATATATGTTTGTGTGTGTGACAATATTGATTAATAAATCTTTTTTGTTTAATTAAGCTTCAATATGTATACCAAAATATACTGTAGGTAAGACCAGGACTGTAGGTAAGACCAGGATTTTTATCTCAGAACTTAACATGAATTGTTAAAGAAATTATCCACGAGATGAACTCAAGAAAAATAAAAAGACCAACTTGTTTGTTTGTCTGGAAAGCCACCCACCACTAAATTTTACAATTTCAAATTTTGGACCTAAATATAGATTTATTGGGTTTTTTTTTAATGGTGTTAATACCATTTTTAGCAATTTTTCAGCTAGTTTTTATTGGTGAGGAAGCCAGGGTACCTGGAGAAAACCTTGCATTAAAAAAACTGGCAATCCTTGTCAATTAAGACGAGTCTAGTACACCCATCCCACAGTGAGACTGGAAAATTCAACGTCGGTGTTGACAGACCACGTGATCAATAGTAGATGAACTATCTTAATCACTTGGCAACTGAAGGTCCTGCTCCAGATTTCAGATAGAAGTTGTGTATAAAAGTTAATTAGTTACAACAAAATATATGGTTACAAAGTTTTAACAAATTCCAAATAGCTGGATAAGTTATCTGATTAACCCATTCAAGCCGGATGATGCATTAATGCATCACCGGGGATCGGCCGCGTGATGCTTTAATGCATCACCGAGGAACCGCCGCGTGATGCATTAATGCATCATGGAAAGTGAAAGTAAAGAACGGTATTTGAAAAAAAGTTTCTTCCGCTCTCAAAGTCGTTGTATATCTATAAAAGACTGTATTGTCTTTAAAAAGTAACATATATTTGCCTAACTATAATATTTACGAATGAATATTCGTGGTTTTGTTGTTATTTTGATTCGAATCGTGACTTTCATTTTACAGTCCGTAGCCGCCATTTTGTTTGCCATTTGCTATACACGTGATCGATAAATTTCGTTATTTCCATTAAAATTTGTATTACTTTTTTAACCAAAATGTGTGCTATACTAGAAAAGTAGATGATTTTCACGGAGAACGATTCTATAGTTTGTTGTTTGTTTTTAATATTAGTTTTTAACTTGTGTTTTTGACACGACCCCTAATATTGTAAATGACCATATAAGGAAATGGTAAGTTTCGATGGTCCAATCAAGTTGATTTGGGTTAAAAAGGCGGGGTCGTAGTAAAATATCGTAAACAAAATAGTAAAATCGTCTGCTGTAAAATGTCGGACTCGTCGGAAGAAGAATTTATTGGTTTTTCTCAAAATGAAATCGCAGCAGCTGAGCAGCGTTATAATGAACAACTGCAACAGATTGGTATAGGTGATTTTGATTCTGATGATGATGAAAATGACCCCCCTGTTGATATTGATATTATTGATGAAACAGGTGATGCACCAGATCAAGACCAGGGTGTTTGGCACACAAATTTCAGTTATCAGGAAAGAGGCCTTCCCCATTTATTTCTCCCACGTGGACACACAGGTCCTACAAGAATACTTGGAGCAGATCATGACCCTGTTGATTTCTTTTCTTTATTCCTATCAAATGATATTTTGCAGTTTATCATTGCAGAGACTGATAGGTATGCTCAAAAAAAAATATTTGATCATCCAGATGAAAATAAAATGCCATGGACCACACCTTCTGTTGATGAATTAAAAGCATTTCTTGGCCTTACATTTCTAATGGGCATTAATGTCAAACCTGATCTCAGATCATACTGGAGCACAGATGTCATGCTTGAAACCCCTTACTTCAGTAAAACCATGGGAAGAGACCGGTTTATGCAGATAATGAGGTACCTTCATTTTTCTAATTGTTTGCAAGAGCCACAACAAGGTGACCCTAATTATTCAGCTCTCTACAAAGTTAACTCACTAATGTCACTGGTTAATACAAAGATGGTCGACCTTTTTATTCCCAAGCGTCAGGTATCAGTTGATGAAATTATGGTTCCTTGGAAAGGTAGACTTGCATTTAAACAATATATGCCTGCTAAGCCAACAAAATGGGGAATTAAGATGTGGGCTCTTGCTGAAGCAGATACAGGGTACATATCTCATTGCGAGATTTACAGTGGCAGAGGCGAAGGTACTGCAGGTCAACCTCTTGCATGTAAAGTCGTCAAATCTTGTTTGGAGAAAGCTAACATAGCCAATCAAGGTTACCATCTTTATATGGACAACTTTTTCTCATCTCCTGAATTATTTGCTGACCTGTTTCAAAATTATGACACAGGTGCTTGTGGAACAGTGAGGTTGAATAGGAGAGGTCTACCGAAAGAAATTATGTCAAGGAATCCACCTGTAGCTGTTATTAATCGAGGGGATAGCCAGTTTAGGCAGAATGCTAAGATTGCTGCAGTTGTCTGGAAGGATAAAAAGAATGTGAATGTCATTTCTACAGTTCACGATGACACAAATGTAACTGTTCAGCGGAACATTCAACAAGAAAATGGCCAATTCCAGAGACAGGACATAGCATGTCCAAAGATGGTGGCAGATTATATTAAATACATGGGCGGTGTTGACAAGGCAGACCAATACACACAATACTATGTTTTCAAGCACAAAACCTTAAAATGGCCAAAAAGTATTTTTTTCTCCATGCTGGAAATTTTAAAATTTAATTCTTATTGTTTGTTTCTGTTGTCACCAAATCACCAACCAGCACCAGGGAAAAGACCGATAACTTTTTTGGAGTTTTCCAAACTGATTGCTTCTGGACTGATTGCTGGCTACACAGGGGGGTCAGTCAGAAGAGGTCGTCCATCGCTTCTTCCAGTTGAGAACAGATTGACACAAAGACACATGCCAGGAACATTTCAAGGCAGAAGCTGGTGCCATGTTTGCCACATGAGGACAAGGAATGGCCTGCAGGATTGTAGAAAACAGACCAAATATGGATGCCTTGAATGTGGAAAACACCTCTGTTTACCAGAATGCTTCGCCATATTCCACACAGTTAAAAATTATTGTTAGATTTTCTTTCCTGAATTTACAGTTGGATTTGTTTGGAGACTTGGATTTAATTGTTAGTGTTTAAAATATTTTTAACTTTACATTTGTTACTTTATTCAAATTGAACATTTGCAATGACAGAAGATGAGGATTTCTTATTATGATTGTAATGCATCTTCTTGGTAAAATCCTGCAGGCCAAACCCTTCAATTATTAATCTGAGGTGAGTAGTTTTTTTTTTTTTATTGTGTTTCAAATATAGTATTCCAGTTCCATGTATTGTACTGTAATCATTTTCCAAGTTCAACAAAACATAATATGTTAAATTAAAATCCTGCAAATGGATTGCAACCTGCCATGTATTTTTATATTGGTACACATTTTCCAGCATGCCTTTCTACTCGTCTATGGCTCTTAACCATCCTCTACAAGTACAATATAAATGTACATATACTAAATTTTGACAGCTTCCGTACATTGTACGTGTAGCAGGGAGTAATTTCTTAAAAATCAAAAAAAAATTTAACTAATTCGGAATTTATTTGTTTAGAAGGTTTAAACAAATAGATCTCATGAATGTGTTAAATTAACGTCGTTTCTACTTTAGGAATTTTCGAGTTGTCTTTCTTCGCCGGTAGTTGATGTAAACAAGAACAAAAATGGCGGCTACGGATTTTTTCTTTTTTTCTTCGCGAATTTTAACCACTCTCTTAGTCTTTTGAACCCTTAAGAATTTTTATTCTTGAAGAATAATTGACAGTCATCATTCGAAACGACTTTAAGTAAGCTTCATTGAGGAATTGTGTAAAAATTGTTTATTCTCAGTTGTCAATGATATACCGCGATTATTTTCCTTCCATGTTGCAAGTCTTCGACGTGAATTTAACAATTTATCTGGTTAATATTTATTTTATGCACTTATACGTCAATTTTTATAACCGACGTTTCCCAATTTATTAAGAATTTATCATTGATTTTAAGAAATAAAGCGACATTTTGCGTTTTTTGACACAAGCGAGAAATTGGAAAGCACATGTCAAATTAATTCCGGCCACAAAAGGTCGCGTGCTAAATAAGCCCGTCCTGGTGAACGTGCTTACCAGATTAATCCAGTACTGAAAGTGTTAAGAGGCTGTGTCAATAACCATGGAGCTTCATATGATGTAAAGGTGGAAATTGTAAAAGACAAACAATCTTAAGATTTATTGTTAAAATGTTGTTTATAATGTCTGAGTTGTCGTGATTCTTTTAAAAAGCATTTTCATTCATTGGTTTCCGTGGCAACAAGACATAAATGTAAACAACATATAGTCCAACGGAACAAAATGGTATTTCTTAAGCTAGAAGAAAAATTCATGAAATTAAATAGTTGTTTCTGTTTGGAATTAAAAGTTGTTATAAATACATGTGAAAAAATATTTAAACAATTATACAAATATATTGTTTTGATATAGTTAATTATTCCCAGATTGTCAAAAATACCCCCCAAAAATGTTCAACTTTAAAATTAAATTTCTCAAAATCCACTGATGTTGGGTAAAATATTTACTTTCCAATAAATCAAGAGTTTCCTTTGTTACCAAAATCAAATGTAAATTTTGGTAGACTAATGAAAGTATAAAAATATTTGCAATTGCTAATTACGGAGTTTTGAGTGATTTTTGGCACCAGAATTATCTCCCCTGGATTGGCTCTTCACCAATGGAGACTACTATGGAGGCAGGAAACATGGCAGACAGCAGACAAGAAGATGAAGTTTGGAAAACTTGTTCCAGAGTAACTCAAATTGTTTAAGTATGGATATGAACTATTTTGACATAATTATAATGCTTGATTGATGATTAATTTATGTAATTTATGTCATCAAACCTTTTAAAATGTGCAGAAGCAAGAAACATCCATAGAAAGACTGTTGTCCTGAAACTTTTGTCCCTGTATATTTTTTTTTTACTTCTTTTTGGGGAAACATTACTCAAACATAATATTAATGTGTTTAAAACCCCTTTTAGATCAATAAACCCAATGCAATGTGGATTTCTGTCCATCCTCCCAATTCAGGTTTTATTGGGAGCGGGACGTGGACTCGAGAACCATGACTTGGGAGGATGTTTTTGTCATGCATGGAGTCTTCATACATGTTAATGTCTTAATGAGTACCAGCCCTTATAATTTTTTTAAAATATGGACAGCCCATACCTTAAGTACTAATAATAATAAGCTTTATTTTACGTCGGCATGGTAAGACAACAAACAACACAAGCTCTAATGAGCTTTTGACCGACTAATAACATAATTCATACAGAAAACATACAAAGTCTACACAAGCACAATATCAAAAGCAGCTGGCATAACATATGTAGCACACAATTAAAAGATACATAGCAATTAAAACATCACAATTAAAGAAACAAGGTTATGAGTCAGAGACCAGCAATCCAAAGTTGTAAAACATAAAGTTAAAAGAAGCAATCAACACATAAAGCAAGAAACAAGCAAACAGCACAAAAGCACAATAAAAGCACACAGCACAAAATTCATTTAAAAGCACTAGGTTTACAAGGTTTTTATAACAATAAAATAATAACAGAGAGAACACACATATGAAATAAGAGTAAGCTATGTATTGTAGCATAAAAACCTGAGATTATTTATTATTGGTTTTTTTTGTTTTTTTTGTTTTTTATGTTATTACCCACAAATTTGACATTGGCAATTTTTCCCATCCCAGGATTTTAAAATATTTTTAAACTGATTAAAATTCCCAATTTGTCTAAAATGCTCAGGTAATTCATTCCACAATACAGCTGCCGAGTATCTAAAACTGTTCTTACCATATGTAGAAGTATTGACTCGAGGTATATCTACAATATTAGAATATCTAAAATTATATTTACAGTTTTTAAAAACTACCAGATCATGTAAGCATGGTGGTGACAACTTGTACAATATTTTGAAACATTCCAATGCCATATTTCTCATCCGCCTAATCTTGAGTGATGGTACCCTGGCTTTAATTAAAAGGTCATCATAAGACATACTGTAGTCATCATATATAAAATGTAAAGCCCTCTCTTGTATCTTTTCTAGCTTGTCAGTGTTTTTCTTACTACAGAAATGCCAGGCAAGTGGGCAAAAATTAAAATTTGATAAAATAAAAGTATGAAAAATTGTGAGTTTATTTAGTTTAGATAAATAACAGCCAATGCGCTTTAAAACACCTAGTTGCTGAGATGCTTTACGAAAAATATTTTTAATATGACAGTCAAAGTTAAGTTTATAATCTATATCAACACCTAATAATTTTACAACTTCATCACAAGAGATAGTTGCAGACTCAATATTGAAAAAAGGCTTTTTGTTGTAAGTTTTAGAGCCAACTGCAATTGCTTGAAATTTGTCTGGATTAGCCTGCATACAATTTTGTTTAAACCAGTTTATTAATATTTTACTCTCATTTACCAGTATAGTAACCAAATTTTCAAAATTATCATCAGAATAAGACGGTGTGTTATCGTCTGCATAATTATATAAAACACCATGTTCAATAAAGTAGAAGATATCATTAATAAAAATATTAAATAACAAGGGTAGAAGCTTAGCCCCTTTTTGTGTCTTTGGGACCAAAATTAACTAAAAAAATAGGCCAAAAAATTATAGTTTTGTTTCCTGCTATCCGACCTACCGTACCCTTTTTTTTAATACTCTACTCTAAACAAGAGCTGTTAAGATTTGTTTCCCCATTGGCTCAAGGTAAAATAATTAAAAAAAGATAAAATAATTTTACAACCTACAGACCCTATTTTGGTACCTGGGGTAACTTCATATATATAGACTGATACGGATGTAAGGCTCACATTTTAGAAACTCTACCCATTCATATACATTTGTTCCTGATAGACTGAAATTTTATAGCCATTTATATGAAAATTATACCTGTTAAAATACTTTTTTTCAGCTAATTTGGTTTTATTTGGAAGAAAATTTTTATTCATTTGTGAAGAAAAAAAGATTTTCAGTAGAACTTGTAGATGGGTTATGAGGGTATTTGCAAGAAATGCTCCTTAGGAAAGAAAATATTTTGTTGTCAGGGGTTCAAATTAGCACTGGTCTGAGGTCTGTGACACTGACCTTCTATTTTTTATTCAGTACCTTTGAAATTCTATTTACAAAAGACCTAGACCAACCTGAATTTATAAAAGCTCATATTGAGGACTTTTTTATAACAATTACATAAAAAAAGTCCTGGACCTTTTGCTCTGAAAAGTTAACGGTTGAAAAATGTATAAAAAAATTAAAAACATTCAAGTTTAGTTGGTCCCTTACCAAAGGCAAACAACCATGACAACACATAAAAATCTTGTAAAATTATAACAACTTTATTTCATGAAAAATTTCGCCATTCTATTTTTTAAAAAAGGAGGATCTTAATAAATCAATTAATCATGCAGTTTTCTCCATTTGATATGTATCATATTTATACAATGTATGCTAGGCAAAAAAAATATAGTCTTGTTTCTGGCTACCCGACTTACCCTATTTTTTGCCCTACCCTAAACATTGTATTGCCATTTTGTATAGACCATTATGTAACAGTTATGTTAAGGATTTAAACGTGCATGAAATGTGTTTCACATACTCAGTCTTGTAAGGCCAAAAAAAATAGTCTTGTTTCCTGCTACCAGTGTACCCGATCTACCCTATTTTTTGGCCCCTACCCTAAATATTTTATTGCCATTTTGGCACAAGAACTATAAAAGTCTGGATTGTTTCCCTATTGACTCAAGGTAAAATAATTTTTAAAAAAGTTTTTTTTAAATTCTGACCTACCGACCCTATTTTTGTATGCATGGTAGCAGGAAACAAACATATGTTTTGTTTTGGCCCTATCATTTGATGAAGAATACCTGAAATAAATAGTTCATATTCGGGATGGCTCATTGTTTTATCCCTTAAATTTTGAAGATTTATCTTTTCCTGAGAAGACATTGAATTATTCAAGGCTGAAGGATTTTACAATTTATAGTTGACAAAATCTTTTACATTTAGGTCATTTCTTCAAAAATTTTGTCCGGAAAGATGGAAAATTTCTCTCTATTTTAAAAAAAAAACTATCCACCAAATCCCTTAAAGAAGGATGCCAATCGAAAATCATTTACATAAATTGTACAAGTATTGTTCCTGATCATGACCATTTTTTTAACCATCTCTGTTTGTTCATAAGTACATGTATGTATACATGACATCATGTATGTGTGTGTTACAAAAATTATTTATGTTTACTAGTATTAGGAATAAGCATGCATGTACTACTAAATAAAATTCAACAATTTATCTTTCAAAGCAATTACTTAATATAAAAAAGTTTTAAAAATTAGCACACTGGTTACAGTTAAACCGTAACAGAAATAAAAGACAAGCAGAGTCATTCATTTACGACCATAATACATAGAATTTTTATACCCCCGCTCGACAGAGTCGGGGGTATATAGTGGTCCTCATGTCCGTCCGTCCGTCCGTCTGTCCGTCCGTTCGTCCGTCCACATTTGGTTTCCGGATGATAATTCAAAAAGTTTACATCCGATTTGAATCAAACTTTGGGATATTGTTATATATCAGGTTGGTAAGAAGCCTATCGATTTTGGGGGAAAAACGTCAAATTTCAAGGTCACAGTCCACGAAAAACGTTAGAAATTTTAACAAAAAAGTTGTTTCCGGACAATAACTCAAAAAGTTTACATCCGATTTGAATGAAACTTTGGGATATTGTCATATATCAGGTTGGTAAGAAGCCTATCGATTTTGGGGGAAATCCGTCAAATTTCAAGGTCACAGTCCACGAAAAACGTTAGAAATTTTAACAAAAAAGTTGTTTCTGGACAATAACTCAAAAAGTTTGCATCCGATTTGAATGAAACTTTTGGATATTGTTATATATCAGGTTGGTAAAAAGCCTTTTGATTTTGGGGGAAATCCATCAAATTTCAAGGTCGCAGTCCACGAAAAACGTTAGAAATTTTTACAAAAAAGTTGTTTCCGGATGATAACTCAAAAAGTTTGCATGTGATTTGAATGAAACTTTGGGATATTGTTATATATCAGGTTGGTAAGAAGCCTATCGATTTTGGGGGAAATCTGTCAAATTTCAAGGTCACAGTCCACGAAAAATGTTAGAAATTTTTACAAAAAAGTTTTTTCCGGACAATAACTCAAAAAGTTTTCATCCGATTTTAATGAAACTGTAAAATATTCTTATATATTTTGTTGGTAAGAAGCCTATTGATTTTGGTGGAATTCCATCCAATTTCAAGGTCACAATCCACGAAAAACGTTAGAAATTTTCACAAAAGCGGGGGTATCAGCGATCGCTAGATCGACTTTGTCTAGTTTTTATTGTTACAGCATGTACAGTGATTACAGATTTATCATAAACATGTGATGACGATGATGATGATGATGCAGGTAACAATATAGATTATAATTGTAACAACAAGTGTGGCCACTAAAAGTATGTCTTGCCTGTTGGCACCACCATAAAACTCATTCAAGGGATTAAATTTGTCATGTTCTTAGCATGCTTGTTTATATATTAACAAAAAAAATTGATGGTCTCTTTTCATTCTTTATTTAACATTGTTACAAAATAGTGGATAATTAGATGTGTAATAAGTGTACATTACACAACCTTCATATATTAAAAGACTAATTTAAAAATCCACAATTGAAAACAGCCAGCAGCCTACCACATGTTCAATGTGGCCAGTGGTTGATGATCACCATTTTGCAATAGGTCCTATACATTCAAAACCAATTCAAAAAATACATGTATATAACTTTCTCATAACAATAACTGTTGTATCATTCTGAATTTTTGTCTTTGTGGAAGCACTATTAAATATCTATTGTTACAGTTCCTGTGCCTAGAAATAGATAAAGATATACTATACTGAATATTACATGTCCAAATCTGTACCACATGCTGTAAAAACCAGAGACATCTATATAATCCTGAGGGCCATCGGCCCAAGGGGTGATATTGGTTGAGGGTTTATACAGCATGTGGTACATATTTGGCTATTTTATATTCATTATATCATATATTTACAGTGTAACATTTTGTAATAAATTTTGTTTTGTTTTTTTTTTTTTTTTTTATGTGGGTGCGATATAGGTCATGCAATATAGACCATGCAAGCGATTTAGGCTCTTGTTCTTTTCTACATAGAGTTTTGAAAAATTTACCCGCAAAGTGGTGAGGAATAATTCCTTCTGTTTAATTTGGTGTCTCATATTATGCACAAGAAGATGCCGTAAACATGTTATATATTTCCCATCATATCTTTACAGGAATCTCAATCTACTACCATGACTACTGGGATAAACATGACTGACTGTATTTGGGCACCCTCATCAAGCCAAGATACCATTTCTGAATATACCATTGGTTAAAAGAGAAAAGCCCTAGATCATTTTTTGGGTGCTTGTGGTGTGAGCCCAGTAAAGAAGACACTGTCATGCAACTGGGACGAGGCTTCAAAAAGAACTCAAGCTGATTACTTGAAAAAATCCAGGTCAATTTTTCAAGAGGTTTTGAAAGTATTAGTACCTAACCAAGATGACATTGTTGCTGGTATACTGCTGTCTACAAGTACTGGTACCACCAATGAAACAGAAAATCTCTTGGATGTTATTTCCTCTGCATATAAGCTCACCACAGATTGGGGGACACAGAGACAGTTACTTTCCTTAATTTCTACAGTTTATCTGAAATTCAACTATACATCCCTGAACTAACCAAATACATATTTACTGTATCTAGAAAGCATGCCATGAGTATAGTCCAAGGACAGCAAACAAAGTATTTGGGGGTATATAGGAATCACCCTCTCTGCCTGTATGTCTGTCCGTCTGTCCACATACCTCGTAAGCGCAACTCCTCCTAAGCCGCTTGATGGAGTTTGATGAAACTTTACATTAAGGAAGCACATTGTATGAAAATATCATTCAGGGGACATTATTTGATTTTAACATTTTAAACTCAGTGTTCAATGGGAGACCTCATAAATACAGCTCCTAAACTACTAGATGGATTTTGCTGAAACTTTACCTGAAGAAAGTACATCATATGGAGATGTGCATGATGAAATTTCATTGGTCTTGAATATCATTCAGGGGAGATAATTGGACTTTTGATGATATTTTTCAATGAAGAGTCCAATTTAAAGCAGGGGCTATCCTTTTGTTAGCTCGTTCACAGTATTCCTTGTTCAATTATGTCTCCCCCCCACTTTGGTTGGGAGACATGTTGTTTTTGTCATGTCCATCTGTCTGGACGTCTGTCCGTCAAAAAGTTTTTCAGCACAACTCCTCTGAAACTACTTAAGGGAATTCAATGAAACTTGGTATGTAGGAAGTACATCGTACATGTATGTAGTTGTGCATATTACCAGGGAATTTTGATCCTCAAATTTTTGTGGGAGTTATGGACCTTTGAACTTAGAAATTGCTGAAAATACTCATTTATCATCTTGTCAGCACAACTCCTCTAAAACTATGGATGGAAATTTCTGAAACTTGGTATATAGTAAGAACATCATATGTAGTTGTGCATATTACAAGGAAATTTCGAACGTCAAATTTTTGTCTGAGTTATGACCCTTTGAACTTAGAAATTTGCTGAAAATCCTCATTAATCATCTTGTCATCACAACTCCTCTAAAACTATGGATGGAAATTTCTGAAACTCGGCATATAGTAAGAACACCATATGTAGTTGTGCATATTACAAGGAAATTTTGATCCTCAAATTTTTGTCTGAGTTTTGACCCTTTGAACTTAGAAATTTGCTGAAAATCCTCATTAATCATCTTGTCATCACAACTCCTCTGAAACTAATGTATGGAATTTTATGAAACTTGGTATGTAGCTAGAACACCATATGTAGTTGTACATATTATCAGGAAATAATGCTCCTCAAATTATTGTAGGCGTAATGGACCTTTGAACTTAGAACTTTTGGAGAAGCAGGGAAGACATCCTTTTTGCAGGCATAAACAAACTTTAATTTTTGTCTCGGATGCAATGTATGTCCCGAAAGGCAAGACTTGATGATTATGATGATTCTGGTGGCGCCTGTTAAAGTTTTCCTTAAAGTCTGTTTTATGTTAAAAAATTGTGGTACACCATTGATATTTGGTATGTAGTTGCATTAGCATCAGTACAGGTCAATTTCAAGAGGGTTTCATCTGACTGTATAGTTTGAAGTCATGGGACTGACTGAGATTTTGCAATGATTTGGCTAATGTTAACATTTTTTCTTGTGTCCGTTTAACATGAATCAGATATGGTACACCATAATACTTGGTATGCAGTCGCTGTAGCATCAGTACAGCTCAGTTTTAAGAGCATTTCATTTGTATGGTCTTGCAGTCACAGTCTACTGACTTTGGCCAGCTTTATACTGATGTAGGCCAATATTAATATTTTTTCTTGAGTCTGTTTATGTGAACAAGGTTTGGTATTTAATCTACTGAATTTTCTTATCACTTGTGTGGTAATTTTCCCCAGTGAAGTGGTGATGAATAGTTTTTATGTGGTCTGTGTGCATATTCCTTACAAGTGCTGTCTGTGCAATTTCTTTTTAGGCAGCTCAACAAACCTGGCCATGGTATTCAGTAAGAATGTAATTATTATGTATAGCTGCACATATTACATTGATAGGCCATAGCTAAGTTTAATCAGATGTTACAGTAGTTGTAAGTCAATTTTAAAGAAAGTCAATGTTAGTAGTAGTCATAGTTAATTTAATGAATACATGTCCCAATCAAGAACCATGTCACTTTTTATGTCGTAAAAGTGATATTTTGACTTTTGTTGTCTTGCGTAATGTTGTGTCACATAATTTTGTTTTGGTTTTTGTGGAAACCACATGCCAGGGTGTTTTAATATTTTGCCTGTAGCTTCATCCTTTAATACCACATGGTGTCAAGTGATTTTATGCCCAATACTCATCTACTTCTTGCTAATGAAATATTTCAAGACATTAGTGACACATCCTAACATCTTTTTCCTTGTCTGTCAATCAGGTTGGTTTTTACAAATGCAGATCCACTGTGTTAGTCCAATTTTTAGACATATTTAGCTTGGTCTCAAATATTTCATTATTTGTTGTTGAAATAATGGTAAATATTATGTTACATTCAGTTTTTTCTTCTACATGTTCAAAATGCTTTTGTCAAACATTTTCCTTGTAAGTTGCCTTTGATGAACATAATCCAAAAAAATGCACTAAATATTTATACTTGAATCACATTCATATTGTCATGAACCAAAGTAATTCTACCAGGAAATGGCAAATAGGTTTTTTGTCAGTATTACTATGAAAAAATGTAAGAAAAAAATACATTTAATAAAAAATACGGGAATAAAACTTCTCATTTTGTCTGTTGCCAAGGTAAAAATAAGGTTACTAGGGCCAATTGAATATTGTAAAAATCAGTATTATGGGGGAAATTTTTTGTGTACTTTCTCTCTGATTAATTTGTTTTTAAATCCTTCTCTTTTTTTGTAGAAAATGATCTAATTGACACAATATCATATTTTAAAGATCTCAATTTTCGGAGGAAAATTGTTAATAAATGTCAATTTTTGATTGCTAATTAAAAAAAAATATGCAAATGTCTACCCAGTTTTTTTGCTTTTTTAAAATCAATGATATTAATTATATTGACACACAATGTTGTTTTGTTCAACTGAAGCATGGATTTTTAACAATGGTGCAACAAAAAACATGCGATTTTGAGTAAAAATTGTCTTTCCAAATTGGGGTAACTTGTTGTTACCGTAGCAACTACTTACAAAAATTTATTGTTTTGTTTTGTCAATGCAATGTTTAGATTTTAGTCTATACTATGTTACTATATCATTAAAACATTTAATTCTGTATCATTTATCCTATGTAAAGATCTTTTGTAGGGGGGTAAATTACTATTTTCATGTATTGTTACCATGGCAACCAGTTTAAGACTTCTAATAAATGATTTATATTCTCAAAATTGTGTTGTTTCCTCCTAAAGATAAATTTTAGCCAATAAGAAGTTATTTTGCCCTATTTTTCAACAATTTCATTTTTTTCACTTTCCACCCAAAGCTCTATGCTTATTGGCATAGCCTCTTAAGAATTGAATTTAAATGTATAAAGTTTAAATAATAAGACCCCACTTATGGTTTTCTCTTTATAGAAGTCTGCAACTGAGCATATGTATCAGCAAGCATCTTACAAGAAAAAAGCTAGTGGTACAAAAAAAAGAGAATGTAAAGCATCAGTTTATATGCGTGATGTTATTTCTTTTCCGGAGTACAAGGTTTGTACACATTATTGACTTGTATATAGTAATGAGAATATTTTGAAAATGTAAACATTGATTAGACAACTGTGATGTCAAAGCAAAAAGGTTGAATAATTTTTTATTGAATTCAGCACATCTCTGTCTCTAATAGAGGTTACTTTGCTCAAAATGGTCTTGCCCTATGAAAAAATGTAATTGTTATAACCAAAAATTTTAGCATGACCCTGTTCTATTCATAGTATTTATATTTTTAACTTGGTTTTAAGCTCTGTTTTTTTAATTATTAATAAGATTTTAGGAAATGGAATGTTTTACTTTGAAATGTTGGAAAAAGTATGTTAGTCAAATCCAAACTAACTGTCTCTTAACATCCAAAATTTAGCAAAACAATGCAATAATATGTTGTTTAACAAACTGTATGACATAGTAATTGTTATCATGCTCTGAAAAAAAACAGTTTTGCCTTCTTTTTTTTTACTGCTCTGATTCACCTGAAATAATTTCTTCAAAAACTTTGTGGTTTTTTCCAAACAAACTGATAAGCTTGAGAAGAATACAGCCTACCACAGAGCTACTCAGTCAGAAAAATTGAAAAAACTCTTATCCTCTGATAACCATTCCGTTGTTATGGAAAGACTGATATGGATCGATTTGCCAAAGATAGAACACCACCAAGGGCACATAATGGGTGTGGTAAGTTGTTTCTAAAGTATAAATACACTTGACATTTAATAATTTTGACATAATACCACATGAAACCTTATTCTACACATTCTACCAATAACTACCAATGGATTAAGATTTAACTCATCTGACTTAGGTCAACACTTCTTGTACCTGAATCCACATGTTGTAATTACACTAATCACAACACATGGATTAAGATTTAACTCATACTAAGTCTACACATCTTGTACCTGAATCCACATGCTGTAATTACACCAATCAGAACACATGGATTAAGATTGAACTCATACTAAGTCTCAGCATCTTATACCTGAATCTACATGTTGTAATTACACCAATGACAACACATGGATTAAGATTTATCTCATACTAAGTCTACACATCTTGTACCTGAATCTACATGTTGTAATTACACTAATCACAGCATATGGATTAAGATTTAACTCATATTAAGTCTACATATCTTGTACCTGAATCTACATGTTGTAATTACACCTATCACAACATATGGATTAAGATTTAACTCATATTAAGTCTACACATCTTGTACCTGAATCTACATGTTATAATTACACCAATCACAACACATGGATTAAGATTTTACTCATACTAAGTCTACACATCTTGTACCTGAATCTACATGTTGTAATTACACCAATCACAACACATGGATTAAGATTTAACTCATATTAAGTCTACACATCTTGTACCTGAATCTACATGTTGTAATTACACCAATCACAACACATGGATTAAGATTTAAATCATACTGTCTAAGCATCTTATACCTGAATCTACATGTTGTAATTACACCAATAACAACACATGGATTAAGATTTAACTTATACTAGGTCTACACATCTTGTACCTGAATCTTCATGTTGTAATTACACCAATTACAACACATGGATTAAGATTTAACTCATACTAAGTCTACACATCTTGTACCTGAATCTACATGTTGTAATTACACCAATCACAACACATGGATTAAGATTTAACTCATACTAAGTCTACACATCTTGTACCTGAATCTACATGTTATAATTACACCAATCACAACACATGGATTAAGATTTAACTCATACTAAGTCTACACATCTTGTACCTGAATCTACATGTTGTAATTACACCAATTACAACACATGGATTAAGATTTAACTCATACTAAGTCTACACATCTTGTACCTGAATCTACATGTTATAATTACACCAATCACAACACATGGATTAAGATTTAACTCATACTAAGTCTACACATCTTGTACCTGAATCTAACTGTTATAATTACACCAATCACAACACATGGATTAAGATTGAACTCATACTAAGTCTAAGCATCTTATACCGGAATCTACATGTTGTAATTACACCAATCACAACACATGGATTAAGATTTAACTCATACTAAGTCTATACATCTTGTACCTGAATCTACCTGTTATAATTACACCAATAACAACACATGGATTAAGATTTAACTCATACTAAGTCTACACATCTTGTACCTGAATCTACATGTTATAATTACACCAATAACAACACATGGATTAAGATTTAACTTATACTAGGTCTACACATCTTGTACCTGAATCTTCATGTTGTAATTACACCAATTACAACACATGGATTAAGATTTAACTCATACTAAGTCTACACATCTTGTACCTGAATCTACATGTTGTAATTACACCAATTACAACACATGGATTAAGATTTAACTCATACTAAGTCTACACATCTTGTACCTGAATCTACATGTTGTAATTACACCAATCACAACACATGGATTAAGATTTAACTCATATTAAGTCTACACATCTTGTACCTGAATCTACATGTTGTAATTACACCAATTACAACACATGGATTAAGATTTAACTCATACTAAGTCTACACATCTTGTACCTGAATCTACATGTTATAATTACACCAATCACAACACATGGATTAAGATTTAACTCATACTAAGTCTACACATCTTGTACCTGAATCTAACTGTTATAATTACACCAATCACAACACATGGATTAAGATTGAACTCATACTAAGTCTAAGCATCTTATACCGGAATCTACATGTTGTAATTACACCAATCACAACACATGGATTAAGATTTAACTCATATTAAGTCTACACATCTTGTACCTGAATCTACATGTTGTAATTACACCAATTACAACACATGGATTAAGATTTAACTCATACTAAGTCTACACATCTTGTACCTGAATCTACATGTTATAATTACACCAATCACAACACATGGATTAAGATTTAACTCATACTAAGTCTACACATCTTGTACCTGAATCTAACTGTTATAATTACACCAATCACAACACATGGATTAAGATTGAACTCATACTAAGTCTAAGCATCTTATACCGGAATCTACATGTTGTAATTACACCAATCACAACACATGGATTAAGATTTAACTCATACTAAGTCTATACATCTTGTACCTGAATCTACCTGTTATAATTACACCAATAACAACACATGGATTAAGATTTAACTCATACTAAGTCTACACATCTTGTACCTGAATCTACCTGTTATAATTACACCAATAACAACACATGGATTAAGATTTAACTTATACTAGGTCTACACATCTTGTACCTGAATCTTCATGTTGTAATTACACCAATTACAACACATGGATTAAGATTTAACTCATACTAAGTGTACACATCTTGTACCTGAATCTACATGTTGTAATTACACCAATCACAACACATGGATTAAGATTGAACTCATACTAAGTCTACACATCTTGTACCTGAATCTACATGTTGTAATTACACCAATCACAACACATGGATTAAGATTTAACTGATACTAAGTCTACACATCTTGTACCTGAATCTAACTGTTATAATTACACCAATAACAACACATGAATTAAGATTTAACTCATACTAAGTCTACACATCTTGTACCTGAATCTTCATGTTGTAATTACACCAATGACAACACATGGATTAAGATTTAACTCATACTAAGTCTACACATCTTGTACCATTTAACTCATACTCAAAGCTTGAATTTGAATCTACATGCTTTACTTACACCAAAGGAACACTTGGATAAAGGTTGAAGTAATTAATGGTAGATACTGTAGTTTACCTTATACTCATTTTTTCCAGGCATCAGATTTAAAAGCCCCTATAGACCAAAGAGTTGTTGATAACATTTATCAGCTTATCGATGAAGGATTTTACAACATCATGGAGCTAAAACGAAATAACAATCTCTTTGTTAAAAACCTTTTTGGTAGTTCAGGTTTACCAAAAAGTATTAACAGAAGATTTTTCCCAAGCCGTGAAGATATTAGGCAGATGGTTTACAGGAGAAGGAGAAAAAACCAAGAAAATTTATTAGATCAGGAACTGCTGGATGCCAAAATAAAATCATGGCAAAGAGAACATCCCGAGGACCAGTGGTTTTATCGTCCATCTGCACAAGTTGTTCGACCAGCAATAGAAGGAGAAGATGATGCTGGTTGTACACTTTTAACAGAAGACCAGACTTTTCTCCTGGTGTACCAGACCAGGTGGCAACAGCATCTTCTGCAGAGGTATGGCAAAGAAATTGTATTTCTAGATGCCACATATAAAACAATGAAATATGCACTTCCTTTGTTTTTTATATGTGTCCATACTAATGCAGGATATGCTGTTGTGGGCACCTTCATTGTTGAAAATGAAGACACCAGGTCAATTGCTGAGGCCCTCCAGGTATTTGAGGGAATGAACCAAAGCTGGACCACACAAGGCTTCATGGTGGATGCCTCTGAAATTGAAGCAAATGCAATTTTGGCTACATTTCCAAGTATGAACATGTATTGACAAGAAATTCTTGAAATGATATAGTGATGAAGGTCATTTCAGAACATTAACAATTTAAATTTATTGACATTGAAGGCTGATTCATAGGACTAATTTAATTACCATTCTGACTGCATGGAAGTATCTTTTCATGTCATGTCTACCCCAACAAAAGTTGGGGACATATGGATTTTCTGTTGGTTGCTTTGCCCGTTCATCCCACCTTCGGTTAATCTTTGCATTGAAGCTATTTTTATGATGATGACTTAATGAAACTTGGTACATAGTTACAAATTGATGAGATCTCTTCTCTAGCAAAATTCTGTACTGATGTGATAATACACTATTTATATAACTTGGAAAAGGGGGGGTATTTACCAATTAGCCTAACAGGACATAATTGTTACTGAGACACATTTTCTTGTTTAAACATAGAATATATCTTGAAATTTATTGAATTAGTTTTATTTGTATAATGTCTGAAACTAACGTTTTTTTCAAAATAAAAAAAACTTATATATTTATTAACAGTACAAAGTTTTTTGCATTTTGCATGAAGGCACATAATATAGATAATTATATTATCTGTCTTTGCAGAGGTCAATATATTTATATGTGATTTCCATCGAAAACAAGCTTGGAACAGATGGGTTTCAACATTGAAGAATGGGGTAGTAGATAATAAAGATGAAGTTCTTTCATACTTAAATGTAAGTCAGTAACAATATTTATGTTCAGTTTGTTCATGAATGTTATGTTTGCATATTTGTTGATAAAGAAAAGCATGAACTTTTTGGCATGTTTTAGTTTACAATGCAGTGTTTGCATGCTATAGTTATATTTTATACTGTTGGAATGTTCGTTCATTAACTGTATATACTGAATTGAAATGTAACAAATTTTTGCAGGTGCATTTAAGATCTTCAGTTTACAATATGTGTGAATAGTTAGATGTCTAATCTAATTGTTATGATAACTTCATTATAGGTTGCTTATAACCCTAGTAGGTAATTTTCCACTCAAGAGCAGTGGCTTGCATGACTCAAGTAATGATTGCAGTCCAATCAAATGCCAGAAGACCAACAACTCAACAAGTACTACTACTAATAAGAAAGAACGCAAGTGGCAAGTGAAAAACATAAGATGTGTGATCTATCTTCTAATTAAAAATCATTCACTAGACTGTTCATGGAACAAAATAGTTGTATGCAATCACTTGGCTGAACACATGTGCAAAATTTGGGACATGATAATTTTTTGTGACTCATCATTATCCAAAGTTACGTGATCAGGAATCACCTTAAAATCCTACAAGAATCCCTGGACAGGCATCATTATCCAAAGTTACGTGATCAGGAATCACCTTAAAATCCTACAAGAATCCCTGGACAGGCTATGATATATGGTACTATATTATGACCTATATATTTATCTACTTTACTTGATGTGAGCTTTATGCACAAGATGAATTGTCATCAAATATCCCTTAAACTGGAAGTGTAATTTACATGTTAATCAAATACATGCAAAAACATCTCACTTATTTATAGCTGAATTATGTTTTACAGGTCATTGAAGCTATTCTCATCACTTGGCATCTGCCATAGACAGCTGTAAAACTATTCACAATTTAATCTTTTGCTCCAAAACAACTCGGACAGTTGGAACAAATGAGAAAAGTTTGTTTGTTGGGTAGTTTTTAACTATAGTCTGAGTGTTTCGTCCTAATCACACATACAGACATCGTCTTCTCAGAAATTGTATCACTTTACCATTTTTAATTAAAAAGTAGTAGGACATGTTTTGTTACAAGTTTTTTTGGTATGTCCAGCGAAGGTTGGTTTCTTACAATAGCCTCGGGTGTTATTCATAATTTCATTAGATATATTACTTACTATAGGCTGTAGCAGAATCCCATACAAAGGAAGATTTTGATTTAAACTTAAACAGACTGAAGGACAGTGAAATTTGGAAGTCAAGCTCACGGTTACAGGATTATGTGAACAATCAGTGGCTGCATAATGACATGGTTAAGGTACTTATATAAGTTTATATATGCTATAATAATGCCACTTTAAGAAGTACAATGCTTGATATGACTGATAAAAAAAGTAAACAGGGTTTTATTATTATGATGAATCAAAATACCTTCCAAATTAAGCTGTGTCTACTGAAAAGATACCAAGATTATATATGCATTGAAATTACATAAATGGGATGTAAATGGGACCGAACCGTGTACTGATGTGAAAGTAAAAGTAGAGATTAATACCTCCAAAAAGAAGAGTGGAGCGGAGATAGTAGAGACTTTCGAAGACGCATTCGAAATGTCGCAGTGAAATTTGCTATACTTGTTACTGCTTAATTAAACAAACTCGTCTGTTTTCTATATTTATTATATTATAATCTGCAAAATATATTATAAACACACATTCAGGAACATAAGCCTGACAAACAACTGTACATTAAGTATAGTTCGATATTATTCATGATACAATAATTATGTAAATCCCGCTTAAAGCTAAGGCTATAAATTAGTAAAAATAATATTCTGGGATTGATCAATTTTGTATTACTTAAAATTCCAAATACAATATTATAAATGTAACTTTGTAAAAGATTTATCCGAAAATGACATACTATTAATAAGAATATATTTCTTACTTAAACATGTACGAAAGTATTTTAATAATTAAGAATACACTATACCTGCAAAACGGTAGATATTACTCTTCCGAAAATATGTGACATGGCTAATGAAATAATTTCGAGTGCAACTATTTATACTAATTTATTTTGTGACACGCATGCAGTGCTCGTGTAAGTATATGGCGGGAAGCTTATATTCATTCATATATGTATTCAGTCTTCGTAGTAAAGTATAGTCCGTATTCTAGTCTATGTCGTCGTAGTAAAATAAAGTCTATTCTATTCTGTCGAATGATATGACGAATGTTACATGTAAATAAATGAAATGAAAATGACGAATGCAGTAATAAAGACAAGTAATGTAGTTTTTAATACTACATATATATATAAATTTATTTACACAAATGTTTCCTGGTTACACATTATATAAATGTTTACAGTACCCGGTGACACACACCCCCTCCGTAAACAAAAAGTTCGTCCCTGAACTTCCATTCCATACCAATCTACTACCGAAACAGCAAGTATATTTAATATTATACAACACAAGTTAATAATATGAAGTTTGTTCATTTTTGCATTTGTATGCAGCAAGCGCCACTCTACGTAGAAAAATAAACAAAATTCATGTTGCAACAAAGCAAATTCATTACTGTTAAAGTAATATGTTAATTTCGTTTTGTTTCATAACATGATTTAGGTGTTCTGCCCATAACTTAGCCAGTTCATCCCCTGGGTGTACTCCATCCACTAATTTAGAATATATATACCTAATCTTCCCCTTTTTACATTTCTGCACTGACGAGTGCAGAAAAGGAGTTTTTTAGTATTCAACTCTGTTATTAATTTATTAATAACATGAAGACAAGAATTTAGTTTCTCTTGCATTATATCGTACTCATTATTATACATCAAACATGACGTTTTTCTCTGGGATAATCTAGTATTATTCCAGACTACAAAACTCATGGTAGTTATTGTAGCAAATACCACTTTACACCCAATACTTTTCATTTTAGCCTCAACCGTATAGATTTTCTGCATGAAATTATCCACGTGATCGATCTCTTTACCCACTGAATTATGCAGCTTCAAATACGACTCCTCATATTTTGAATACACGTCTTTAGCTAATGTACATATATCGGGAATCCCAGCGATGAAATACACAATTTTGTTACCTTGTATTAACTTAAGTTTTTCATATGCCAAGTCACCAAGTCTTAATACTTTCCCACCAGGTAAAACGTGAATAACTTGACAATTGACTCTCCCTTGCAGACACCTGCCTCTGCTCGAACCAAATATATAAGTATGGGTATTCATAACTGTCAATAAAAATACAAACATGATATAACTAAAAAAATACAAATGTATAAAACCACTTAATATCTTACATAATCTGTATATCGTACAGGTGGTTTTACTTGTCTATTTGATCGACGTAGTGGGACTTCTGGTTGCGGTTGTAAACTATTATCATTCAATGTACTATGTGAGGACGATACTTCCTCAGATTCACAGGAAGAAACTATATTAGTACTATCTATTGTACCATCAATTGTGCCATTTCGATTGGATGTTGTACCTTCAGGACTTGTCGAATGACTTGTATTTTGAGTAAATTGAGGACTCGGTATGAACTCGCACGCAAGAGGGTTCAAAGGTTTACTTGGTATCTTTGAAATATTTTTTATGAGTATTAACCCATCGTCCTCATCAGACTCGCTATCCAAACGATCCGTGACATCTTCAGTGCAAGCTGAAGAATTTAAAGTATCATTGTCTGTGACAATAACAGTATTTTCTGTTTGATCACTTTCTTGTTGAAGGTTAGCTTTTCGACTAGCCTTTTTGCCACGATCGTATTGAAAAGTAGGTACTGACGTTACAGGAAGTAACATATTTCTATGTACTGTCTTATGAGTACGACCATGTTCTGATTTAACTACATAAACTGGAATGTCAGAATCGGGTTTCGAAACGACTACATAAGGATCCCTGATCCACTTGTTTTCCAGTATGTGTCTACCTTTGAAGGCAACATTTTTTAAGAGAACACGATCGCCCGGTTCTAATACCGACTGACGTACTTTCAAGTCGTACCTAGTTTTGTGACGTCTGCCAGCTTTTTCGGCAGTCCTGGAGGCAGTTTTGTAAGCAAATTCTAGCCTTTTCTTAAGATTTTGAACATACATTTCTCGGCTACTTGACGACGAACTGACAGGTTCCCTTATAAAGGCGTCGATAGCCAAACGTGGAT
Organism: Limnoperna fortunei; assembly: GCA_944474755.1. Lineage (NCBI taxonomy): Eukaryota > Metazoa > Mollusca > Bivalvia > Mytilida > Modiolidae > Limnoperna > Limnoperna fortunei. The sequence goes on along the minus strand of OX104115.1, from coordinate 25,573,610 downwards.
GCCAGCCAAACATCAAGTAATGAGGACTATAGCCTGTGCTTTCATGTTTAGTGGCATTGTATGCATGTACTAACGGCGCAACATACAATTTCCAGTTCGCCTTTTTGTCGTCGTCAAGTGTCCCGAGCATGTTTAGAAGTGTTTGATTAAATCTCTCGCACTGCCCATTTCCCTGAGGATGATACGGAGTAGTGCGAGATTTTTTAATCCCAGCTAAATTGCATAGACTTTTTATTACCTTTGATTCAAAATTTCTTCCCTGATCGCTATGTATACGAGCGGGAAAGGAATAATGTTGTATAAAATTTTCCCATAAACATTTTGCTGTAGTTGTTGCGGACTGATTCCTCGTAGGTATAGCTTGGGCATACCTCGTGAAATGATCTGTTATGACAAGAATATTTTCATACCCCCCTTTTGATTTTTCCAGAGACAAATAATCTATGCACGGCCTTGATGACCCACGTCATCATGAAGCCCTATAAGAACAGCTTCATGAAACACATAAGGCAACACAAGCTGAAACGTGACTTCGTCATTGATATATGATTTTCTATATAAAATCCCTTCTCTGAAACATAATTTGTCCCATTCCCTCAGAAGTTTTCTGACATTGTCTGGTTCTGAAGCAATCTGCCTTTTTGTTGGAGTATTCCCGACCTTCAGTAATTCTACTATCCTATTAATTGTGACGTCATTCTTTTGTTCCGTCTTCCAATCAATCTTTCCTAGATCAGAACAATCTGGTAACTCAATGTCTTCGTTATCCACGATTTGAGCGTCAGGTGAAAGTAAAACACTTTCGATCACAGGTTGCTCACATCGTGATATAACAGAATTGCAAATAGCTTTAATAATATCATTTGAAACAGTTTTTGGCTCACTATGAATCCTAGACAAAATATCTGCGTCTACGTTAGATTTACCCGCCCGGTATGAGAGAGTGAAATCATAATTTGATAAAGCGGCAACCCACCGATGACCAGTAGCATCAAGTTTAGCTTTGTCCAATACATATGTGAGTGGATTATTGTCTGTTCTGACTTCGAATTTACTACCAAACAAATAATCATGGAATTTATCAGTTACTGCCCATTTTAAAGCCAAAAATTCTCTTTTATGGGCGGGATAAATTTTCTCTGGTCCACGTAGACTACGACTTGCGTATGCTATTACCCTTTCTCTTCCTTCTTGTTTCTGATACAAAATAGCACCTAAACCGGAACCACTTGCATCAATATTAATTATAAAAGGGAGAGAAAAATCAGCAAACGCTAAAACTGGAGGATTTGTAAGTTTGTCTATGATTGTATTCATAGCCTTTTGCTGTTCGGCATCCCATCTCCAAGGAGCGGGCTTTGTTTTCTTCGATTTGGCCCCCTTCTTGTTGGTGTGATGTCCTATTAACAAATCATTTAACGGCTTCATAATAGAGGCATAATCTTTTACAAATTTCCTATAGTATGAGGTAAATCCAATAAATTTTCTAAGATCTTTCACACGATTGATTTTAGGCCAATTTTTGACAGCAGAAACCTTGTCGGGATCCGTTTTAATACCTTCGGCAGATACAATAACCCCTAAATATTTTATCTCGCTTTTGAAGAATTCACATTTATCGGCTCTGAGTTTCAATCCGTGATCCTTTAAACGTTTTAGTGCCGACTCGAGTCTTTCAAAATGTTCCTCTACATTACGCGAAAAAATAACAATGTCGTCAAGGAAAACAAGGCACTCTTTTAAATGAGCTTCCCCCATACATCTTTCCATTAATCTTTGAAAAGTGGCGCCAGAGTTTGATAGACCAAACGGTAACCTATTCCACTCATAAAAACCCAGGGGTCCTAAACCAAAAGCGGTCTTAAATTTGTCCGATTCTTTTATGCCGCATTGCCAATAGGCGGACCTTAGGTCCAGTCTACTAAAGAATTTAGACCCGGATAGACAATCAATCGTTTCATCGATTCTGGGTAATGCATAAGCATCTTTTACAGTTCTTTTATTTAACTTTCTGAAATCTATACAAAATCTTAAACTCCCATCACGTTTACGAACAAGGCAAACATTACTTGAAAATGGACTATTAGATTCTCTAATACAACCAGCCTCTAACATTTCCTTAATATGTTCCCTCACTTCATCGAATAGAGCCGGAGGTATACGTCTATATGGCTCTTTAAAAGGTTTATCATCTGTAAGTTGAATCTCGTGTTCCAATAGATTTGTATACCCAAGATCAGTAGGTCCCTTGGAAAATACAGACCCATACTTTTGAACCAAACCTGTTAATCTCTGTTTCACTTCTATATCTAAATCATCATTAAATTTTAACCCCAAAGATTCAGCATCTTCTATCGGACTATCAACAGAGTTATCATCACTATGGTCATTTGAACCTAAATCGACATGTCTTATGACCTTGACCTCGCTTAAACTGCACAGTGGAGACTTGGGTTTAATTTCTATCACTTTGGCGGTCATGTTGAATTGTCTAACTGGGACCCTACAAATTTGACCCTTTAAATTAACTACACGGGGACAAACTGCAATAGTGTCTGTATATGTACTATTGATAGTTTCTGTAAGGACGGAAGTTGCATTAGGACACTTTGACCTAGCAAGGCCCGTAACCGTCTTCACAGACATCGGGTACAACTTCATGACCTTTCTATTTGTCGATTTCACCATCCCAATCGACTGATCATTCATTGAATCAAATGCCAACCTCCACTGTTTCGGAATATCATTTGTACCGAAATCAGAAATACATGTATAATAATTTCTAATAACATTTGTACCAACAACAACAGGTACATTTCTATTATATTATGTTGGTGCTACAACCAACAGTGGTATAAACAGATCTTCGCCTGAATAAAAATCAACTCGGACTTTTACTTCTACATAACCTGTGTAAGGAAGAGTTGATCCCCCTGCTACATTTACAGTCAAATTTAATTTGTCTAAACATTTAACTGCAGGTATAGGTTTCAACCTTTGAAGGACATCAGAGGAAATCGTAGAAATCATCGAGCCACTATCAATTAAAGCCTTAAGCTTTACACCATTTACTATGATAAATGACTCATTTGCCGAACCAACCATTCTATCCAACAAATTTTGTGTGAAAACAAAATCATCATTGACTTTTGGACAGGACTTCTGTCCAGAAGTCTCAGCCTTAAAATCTCTAGTTTGTCCCGCAACAGAGATTTTTACTAGTTTAAATCATCTTTCTGACCTTGATTTTGCTCCTTGCCTTGATAACTTCCGTTTCTGAAATTTCCTCGATTTCTGAAATTACGATTATTTCCCCGTGACTGACCCCTATTTTTGTTCTGAAATTGCCCACGATTACTATTTGAATTGCCTTCGGATTTACTTTCCTTATACTTTTTCAACTCAACTTCCATCGACTCCATTCTCTGATTCAAAACTTTGACCGTTTTTAACAACTCATCTAATTTATCTGACTGAGCTACAGTTGCCTGTTGTTGAACCTTATTACTACATGAATTTTCAGAACAAATCGATAATTCAAGCTCAATCGATCGAATTTCTTTCCTCAATTGATCGAAATCTAAAACTGTGTCGTACTTGTATCTACTGGCATTCTTTAACAAAGGATCTCTTAGACCTGACCAAAATTTAGAACGTAACATTTCATTTTTAGCGCCAGGATTAATCTGACCCGTATCAACAGCAGCTTGAATCAAACTTTCCAACTTCATCCCATATTCAGCTACCGATTGATTAGGTTGCTGATACTCAGCATAGAACTTTTGCAATAACGCTTCGCTACTAAACACATTTCCATATACCCCCTCAAGTTTATCAATAATTTGCGTGGGTGCAGCATTTTCAGGCAAAGACAACAATAAGTTTCTTGCTTTACCCTTCAATGACCCTCGGATGCATTGCGTCATAATAGTGTCTGTATAATTTCCCTCCCTAAGTATACATTTAACCTCGTATTTCCAAACTTCAAATGAAACTTCACTCTTATCTTCACCCGAGAATATAGGGATTCTGGGCTTAGCATAAGACAGTGAGGTCATGTCATCCATATTTTGAATATGGCTTCTATCATGTATAGGGCGGGGTGGTAGCTCTGCGGATGTTCGTTTACTTTTAACAGCTGGGGTACTAGTGCTGGGTAGCCTAGTCTGATGTAATTGATCATATTCTTCAGATGTTACAACTTTATAGTCTGATTGTTTATTAATAATTTCAATCATCAGGGCTATCTTTTCGGGAGATATAGAATCAAGCATCTCCCTTTTGGGAGTAGTATGACCTCCACCTTGAGCCATATTGAATTTCAAGTAAATAAACTTGATATATAGATATATGATATATGTTATGATATGATATGATATGATATGATAATGAAAATGTAACTGATATACTCACCTACGGTCAGTCAAAGTCAAAATTGTGTCTTATCAGTCAAAACAAATTTCATCTATTAGTGCATACGTAGTGCATTGTGCATGGGTTTTCTGAAAAATATAATTAAATAAGTTAATAATACAATTGGATACATACAAAGTAAAAACAGAAAGTAAAAAGTTTATAATTACAATTCATTTTTACACACCTAATTAAACAATATATTAATATACAAGTGCATTAATGTACTGTTAAAATAATCTACGTTTCATCAATGACTTCGCACGGACATGCCATTTAAATCTTTTCATGGTCATCGAATCGGAACACCATTGTTTACTAACTGACTACTCGCAGTTATTATTTATATGTTTACATAATCGAACACACCTCCAGAAACACTTTTGCAAGCATTACTGTAGAATATCAAACACGTGTACACTATGTTATCTCGGAAAACTAATTTTCCATTGAAGAACACATTTCAATATATCGAAATGAAATAAATTATTATATCTGGTATGGCCATAACATGAATAATTTAAATTCAGGTATACTTCGTTGTCACAATTTATAGATTTATTTCCTCATCAGTCGGAATAATACAAACTGACCACAGCTTCAAAACATCATATTGTGTTGTTGAACTCTGCGTTGTTCCGGAACGTGAACATCGACTGGGACAGGAATACCATTACTATATGGTAGATGCAGACGAAAGATCTCGGTGGAACCTCCAAATGTCGCAGTGAAATTGGCTATACTTGTTACTGCTTAATTAAACAAACTCGTCTGTTTTCTATATTTATTATATTATAATCTGCAAAATATATTATAAACACACATTCAGGAACATAAGCCTGACAAACAACTGTACATTAAGTATAGTTCGATATTATTCATGATACAATAATTATGTAAATCCCGCTTAAAGCTAAGGCTATAAATTAGTAAAAATAATATTCTGGGATTGATCAATTTTGTATTACTTAAAATTCCAAATACAATATTATAAATGTAACTTTGTAAAAGATTTATCCGAAAATGACATACTATTAATAAGAATATATTTCTTACTTAAACATGTACGAAAGTATTTTAATAATTAAGAATACACTATACCTGCAAAACGGTAGATATTACTCTTCCGAAAATATGTGACATGGCTAATGAAATAATTTCGAGTGCAACTATTTATACTAATTTATTTTGTGACACGCATGCAGTGCTCGTGTAAGTATATGGCGGGAAGCTTATATTCATTCATATATGTATTCAGTCTTCGTAGTAAAGTATAGTCCGTATTCTAGTCTATGTCGTCGTAGTAAAATAAAGTCTATTCTATTCTGTCGAATGATATGACGAATGTTACATGTAAATAAATGAAATGAAAATGACGAATGCAGTAATAAAGACAAGTAATGTAGTTTTTAATACTACATATATATATAAATTTATTTACACAAATGTTTCCTGGTTACACATTATATAAATGTTTACAGTACCCGGTGACAGAAACAACATAGGGATAAATTAAAAAAATAGCAAGGGGTGGGGCGACACTTTTTAAACATACAGTAGTGTGGTCAGCCCATTAATCAATATCCGGATAATTATACGCAGCATGCGAACCCAACAAAATAAATATATGGGGTATTGGACCGGTATAAGATAAGACATGACACTGGAGTATTATAAAGAGATGGACAAGATAAATATAAATAAAACTATAAAATGGCAACCGTAAGACAGGACAAAGGAAGAAAGGAAAGGTGTCCTATGGTACAAAAAGGATTTAGTAATTCGACTTAACCGTATCGAACGGGCGGGGGGGGGGGGGGTAACCCGGAGTAGGTCACTTTTTTACCTCTCAAAAATATATGATTGTTTGTTTGTTTGAATGGTGTTTTAACGCCACTTTCAGCAATTTTTCAGCTATTTCATGGCGTCCAGTTTTTATTGGGGGAGGAAGCCGGAGTACACGGAGAGAACCCCCGACCTGCGGTAGGAAAACTGGCAATCCTTGTCAATTAAGATTGGAGTCGAGTACACCCTGCCGGCAGTGAGAATCGAACCCGCAATCTCAGTGTTGACAGACCACGTGATCAATAGTAGACGAACTACCTTGACCACTCGGCCACCGAGGCCCCCAAAAATATATGAAAATGTAGCTTTATTCGTTGAGAAATATATCATTGGGTAGTTGTAAATTATCAAAATATATCCATGCCTCAATTTTTATCTTAAGCCCATGTAAACCACGCTCATTTTGCAAACAAAATGTTCCATTAACATCTCTTGATCATTTTGGTAGTGAATGTACTATTTTGTCAATGGGGATGTGCAGTAATAAAATATATGAATAGGTCTGATTTAATAATTCAATTTATCATATACTTAACATGCTTAATAATATTATGTTTGTTTTTGCAGATGTGATACAGACAATGTCAGTCAACTCATATCACAAAGGGTGTGATAATGATATCAAGGGGTGTGATATTGATGCCATATCACACCTGATATGGATGCCATATCACACCTCTTGGAATCCATATCACATCCCTAGGAATCCATATCACACCCATCGCTGAACTGATTTCCAGTGTGTACAAAAGGACTTTTTTCAGTGTAATATTAGCATGTCTGGATCCGTTTTTTTATATTATTAGGGGACTTTCCATTTATGTGTCGTCTGCAAAAAAAAAATGGAATCAAACGAGAACGCAAACTAATTCTAAACCTCCCATTTCACGTTTATATTTATCATTTTCATCGGTCTTTTACATTTTTTATTATTATTGCGCATTTCACTAAAACATAAAATATCAATATCCGACAAAAAATGTTGAAAATAAAAATAAAATGGGAGGTTTTATTACTGGAACTAAACGCAAACATGAAAGTTTGTATTTGAAGAGGACACATTTTCTTTCATTAAAACTTTACGGAAAGATTTCTCATGTATTGAAGTTGTGTACCTACTATTATGAAATTGGGAACTTAGTAATTTTTCAAAACATTTGCAGAAGACGGTACTTATTTCGTATCATAAACAAATCCTACAGTGTTCAACCCAGATCTCTAAAAACTTCATAGAAAGACTGCACATGAATTGAATTGTGCACCTGCAAATATGGAATTGTTCCAGGATTTTTTTTCTAAATTTTCAAGACTTGGAAACTTTGTATTTTATCATAACATTTGCAGAAGACAAATTTTATTTTGTGTAAAATCCTCCTACAGTTTTCAATCCAGATATCTGAAACTTCACAGAAAGATGTGATTTTGATTTGGATGCGCGTGTTGGTGATTTGAACATATGCACACATTTTAGAACCAAGAAAATATTGAAAGTTATTGTAATAATTAAAAAACAATTTAAGTTCATATTTTATTTTTTAACTTACATACCTGATGAAAAAAATCGATATCATTAAAATCAAAAAATTAAAAAATCACATCAAAATGTCTTAAATATAAGGTTATTATACTGCGATTTTCATATCACACCACATATCAACCCTCGACCCATATCTACCCTCGGGCCCTCTGGTAGATATGGGGGTCTCAGGTTGATATGAGGCGTGATATGAAAATCGCAGTATAATAACCTTATATTTAAGACATTTAAATGAAAAACGCCTCTTAATATGATTAGGTCCCCTTTTATAACGTCCAAAAATATATGAATAAATAAGGTTTTCAAATCTCCGTCCGCATACCTGTACCTAAAAGTAGTTACCCCCCCCCCCCCCTCTAATCTTTTAAAGTAGAAAATAAACCAACTTAAAAGAACTCTTTGCCGCTCTGAGAAACGAGCTTGGATCAGAAGGGATAAAAAGACTTGGTAAAAAGAGGTATTTTTGGGACGACAAAACAAAACAAAGAGTATATGTCGGTAATAAATCCATTTGCCTGTGAAAGCCACTGGCCAGGTTTAGCCGAAATGAAAAAGCCTTAATTACTGTAAAATATACCAACGTCGAGTGCTTCAAATGAACACTACGATGAGGTGGACCAATTTACTCAAAAGAGTGACTCAGTATCTTAGGTGGAAAATGTTATTGAACCACCTTACCCATGACACGTGGAATAAAAAATCATGACCGTCCCGATAAAGCTAAGCGGCGAACCCTGGAGATCATGCAAAAATTCGGGAAACGCTATGAGCATACCAGTTGTACTCTGTGTTGTGGAGGAACCGCTGTGCGCAATCCAGTTATGCCCAATGTTGTGTGGAAAACGCTAAAGGCATACCAGTTATGCACAATTTTGTGGGAGAAACGCTAGTGGCATACCAGTTTTGCAGTAGTGTCGGGGAAATGCTTTGAGCATACCAGTTATGCCCAACGTTGTAGGGAAAACGCTATAGGCATTGCGCAGTTATGTCCAATTATGTGGGGGAAACGCTGTGAGCATACCAGTTTTGGAGTAGTATTGTCGGAGAAACGCTATGAGCATACCAGTTATGCCCAGTATTGTGGAGGAAACGCTATGCGCAAACCAGTTATGCCCAGTGTTGTGAGGAAAACGCTATAAGCATTGCGCAGTTATGCCCAATTATGTTGGAAAAAAAGCTAAGGATTTACCAGTTTTAGAGTAGGGTCTGGGAAACTCTTTGAGCATACCAGTTATGCCCAGTGTTGTGGGGAAGTGCTATGAGCATACCAGTTATGCCAATTGTTTTGGGGAAACTGGCATACCAGTTATGCTCAGTACTGAGGGGGATACGCTTAGAGCATATCAGTTATGACCAGGTGTCGTGGGGAAAGCGCTATGGGCATACGCCGAGTTGTGGGGAAAATGCATGTTTTTAATTTAGTTTGACATTACTGATTTTGTAGTTCTTTTGAATAAAAAACTTTTGTACTCTCTCCCCCCACCTCAGCAATATGTAGCAGGTTCCTTTGGAGTTATTTACTAACTAATGTGGACATTGGATCAATATTATTTACTGAATAGAATTATTTTCAGAAAAACCAATAGGACGTGGAGTGTGTCCAATACAGTATCCGTATTACACATTTGGTGATATATTTCTACAAACTGAATTTTTATTTTACGATTTTTAAAATCATATATCAACCTTAATTTTGTACATCACAAGGGTTCATGCTTAATCATTTTGTACAAAATGTAAAACCTGTTGGTTGTTCTTAGAGAAATTCGATTCAATAAATGGAAGTGTTCGGAAAAATATGCTGTACCTCCTGTGTTTGTGTATGTCGTGTAGATCTATACGCCCAGAACTCGTTTGAAGTCTTCAATGAATTGAAAACGTCCAAAATATGGTTTTATTCTAGAAGAAAATTAGCAGTAGTTGTCACAATCCTATTTTTGTTGTTGGCGCACATTTAAATGTTAGTTTCACGATTTATGTTCATTCTTTTAAGTTTAAATTTAACCGTTTATCCGTGTTTGTTTACGTTCAACATGCACATTTTGTAAAAACGATTTTAATTGGTGCTTCTCAAGGACAGACTGAAGCAACTTTACTTTCGACACGCAAAATATGAATGTATAATGTCAGGGGTGATGGTGGAACGAACGTGGAATCAGAACCCTGACTTTGGAGGAAGAAACAAAGGAGACGTAAATCATGGTATAAGCGAAATAGCAATTCAAGTTTTGAACGTTTTTGTTTTCCAGTTCTCATCCCATAAATACGAAAAAGAGAGACTTGCCGAAATGTCGGTAATAGTAAATGTCTTTGTCTGCCTTATTGCTGCCTCGTGGTGTTTATTTAATATTGTTAACATTGGTATTTTTCTCTTCAATTATTCCAAAATAAGCTTTCCAGGGGAAAAGCTATATGTTTCATAGCCCAAAGCTAATGTTGATTGTAACGAGGAAAAATAATTCTGGCCTATATTGCCTCACTACCTAATAAATAATTATTGTATTGCCCAATCCATAAGCATATAAGGGGCCTCGGTGGCCGAGTGTTCAATGTAGTTCGTCTACTATTGATCACGCGGTCTGTCAACACTGAGATTGCGGGTTCGATTCTCACTGCAGGCAGGGTGTACTCGACTCCAATCTTAATTGACAAGGATTGCCAGTTTTCCTACCGCAGGTCGGGGTTCTCTCCGGGTACTTCGGCTTCCTCCCCCAATAAAAACTGGACGCCATGAAATAGCTGAAAAATTGCTGAAAGTGGCGTTAAAACAACATTCAAAATTCAAACATAAGCATATACTTGTAGAACACACAAAATAAACTGACATAAAATGATACTAATTGTCCTCTTAATCTAGGAAAATTATATTTCTCTCACAAAAGGCTATCGCAGACAAAAAATTTCATCGCAACCTTTATTATCAATACTACTTGTATAAATTATTATATTAATACGGCTGTTCCAAACGATCATGGAAATGATTTAGATTAGATATGAATATTCATGAAATTTATTTGTCCATTAGAAAATGAGCAAAATGTAAGCATTCAATAGGACCGAGGGCAATAGAACACCATTATAAAACTAGTACATTTACATATCTTATAAAATGAAAATGACTTTAATATTAGGTAAAAAATGAATTACATGTAAGTCAAATTTATACATGTTTTCAAAATAATATTCCAAGCTGAACAATATTTAAACTATGTACTAATATCTCTATCATTTTAAGTTGTTAATTTGTCTTCTTAGTGTCAAACACCTCCGAATGGGTACATTAATGTAATTTGAATTTAACTCAAGAAACACTTGGACCCGGTTCAGAAACAATTTAAACATCTTCCAGTGGGTGATTCACCATCCAACAATGCTTAAAATGTTAAGTACTTTATTAAAGCAACTAATAGTACAATAAATAACTTAAAACAAAAATACATATCTTAATTTGTGTATGACAATATTTAGCTTGAGATAATTATTTCTTAATATGTTGGAACTTTTTGATTTTCCTATTAGATCTTAACGGTTTTTAAAATACACATGTATGCACCAAAGTATACTTATAATATTTGGTATAAAGAGGTCTTTATGGCAATATCCATATAACATCTCTTATCAACCTGAGACCTCCATACCTGGCCGAGGGCCTTTAGGCATGAGGACAGATATAGTTCGAGTGTTAATAAGGGATGTATTATGGATATTGCCATATCATAACCTTTTTTTTATATACTTACAATCACAAGTTTCAAATAAATTTATATCTTGCCCTGCAAAGCAGATATGGATCCCCAAATATGACCTGGACTGTGTGCGAAACAGTATCCGTATTACACATCTGGTGATATATTTCTACAACATCTATCAGTATCAAAAACCAACAGATCTTTATTAACTTAGAAATATTTTACTCGATATGTCTACTACACGATGCATTTCTTATATGAAATAGTGATTGAAATAACGGTTTATTTAATAACTGCTAAAACCCCATTTAGACGAAAATATTTAAAAAATTATTTAAAACTAATCTTACTTGTATGTGTATAAAATGTACACAAGATAATTTGTACATAATGCATATAAAACAACTGCAAAGCCTGATATTATTCATGGTGAATACTATGCAAGTATTATGGTCATATGTAAATTTAAAGAATAATTATTTAACAATAATACGCGATGCGGTCTTAAACCAGTGCTGCAAAAATATAAGTACTTCAAAGAGAAATATCTAAACCTCCAGATATTTATAAACGTATTGATTTACAGATAATACCACAAAACCTGTGTCTCGTATCTCACAAAATAATAGTCTACTTACCAAAATGATTCCTATTTAAATGACCAAGTTTTCACAACCAAATGAAAATTTCCTAACTTCCTTGACCTCTAAATGTCGCACAAGAACTACAATAATGAATGTTACTATGACAATATTGGTATGCAACAATTATTAATAAATAATGTTAAAAAAACAAAAGGATCAACAATACACAATACAGCACAAAATATCACTGTAACACTAATGTTTGATTTTATCGGAAATTCAGTTTTACACCCAGAAACCAATTTATCACAAATTCTCAGTCAAACGTCGTTTAATAGCCTCTTTTAAAACTTAAATTCAGAATTTTGAACTTTAATTTTTTATATGACTGTTCCCCTGCCACGGGCGTAGATAGCCGTTGTGATATACGGAGGTAGGTGGTCAGCTTGTGACATTCTGGGATAATGTTTAATGTTATTTTTTTACCCAGGAAACTGCCTCGGTTGCCTCAATGGTAGCTACCCTGCCGCCAACAGATTAATCAATTTGTTTTTCATTATTAAGGTCTTTCCCACTACAGTTTCGAGAGCAAAATAATGCGTTTCTTATAGTTAAATTAATTTGAACTAACAAGTCTTGTATTTTTAATGAATATGACGATTTTACCAATAGTTGGTTTATAAATAATTTTCATAACATAAATTTGCCGTCTTAGTTTGGCGTAGAGTTCGTGTAGTGCTCGTGTTGTTTTGGTTTATTATATTTTTAAACGGCTTCGGCATCTTCTGCCTTTCATACAAGCCCAATACTACATATAAATAATATAGCATGCAGTTCATATGACAAAAATATTACTTTTTTTTACACTAATTTGAAAGTCAGATACACTAGTGTCGGAGATTTTTAATATGTCATCAATAAGGCATTGCAAATCCTTTGTCCATAAGCGCTCCATTCTCGTGGAGAAAAACTGCTGGCCAAACTGCTAATTTCACAGTTGAACCTTTCTTTAAATATTCCTTATAGTGTTCATGTTCGAATTTGGCGTTTGGCTCAGGCCACCGGATAACCATTGGTGGATTTTGTACCGACATTAGCCAAAAAACCTCGATACACTTTTCCAAGTAGCTTTCCACAACTTGTAGCATCTTGCCTTTAAATTTGGCATGTTTCGACATCTCTCCTTCCTTAAAGTTTTGTGTAAAAAGTAAATTTAAGTAAACATTTTGCAATGCACCAGCATATGTAAAAAAAAATTGTATCAATGAAAGTTCAAATTGTACATGAGCATTATTAACAAAATGTTGCAGCAATGTAAGCAATTTTAATTAAGTATTGTTACATGTTCGTAGAGGAGACTAGGAACGAAGAATGCTGAATTATAACCCACAACATTAGAGATTTTAGTCTTTTTGGATACAATGCCAATTTTAGAAAATGTTCTTTCTGGTCATGGCATCCAGGTAATAGGGGTAAGGAAGTCAAATGATATGCAGGAAAACTGGCCGATTTGATTTTTGATTGAATGGTGTTTACGCGACTTTCAGCAATTTTTAGCGTTATCGCGGTTTCCAGTTTATATTGGAGAGGAAACGAAAGTACCCGAAGAGTTCCCACTTCGGTAGGAAAACTAGCAATACTTAGTCAGTTAAGATTGACGTCGAGTCCACCCTACCCGCCGTGAAACCCGAACCTGAATCCTCAGTAATGACAGACACGTGATAAAAAATAGATTAACTACTTTACCACTGTGCCCCCGAATCCCTGGTTAGGGTCAGGAACCTTACCCAAATTTGGGCTGTTACGGAAGACCCACCATAGTGCTGTCACATTGTCAGTTAATAGAAAATGAGTAACTACATATACGTAGAGCACTCGGGAACCTAGGCCCCACAAACACAGAAAAAAATTCTTGTAAAGTGTGATATAACGAAAGTGATTATCATGTCACAATTACAAAGGAAATCGAAAATCTTCGACGAGATTCTTGGACTGAATGAATACCTCCTTCTTTGTGTTTTACACCCACCTCAAACCTGTATACATGTTTTCATTGCACACTATATATTATTTCCAAATGCGTCGTTTAAACAGTGATATGATTTGGTTTACCTTGATCGCATTTTTAATGCATTCTTCGTGAAAGACCCTCCTCCGTTCCTGAAAATCGTCAATGACAGATTTTGATATAGTTGGTGGCTGCGTTGAAGTTGTTGTCTGATCAATACTGTATGCCTGTATAAGGACATAAACAATCTTGTAACAGTTTACTTATCTGAAATCTTCTTATTATTATATGTGTTAGGAATGCGTCTTTGTTTTTCAACATAACATACAACAATACCTAAATCGTTCTTGAAGGCTAAACAAGTCTGACCTTATAATAAAGGATTTTGCTAAGGCCTGTGAAAAGGTTCCTCACCAACGTCTTCTTTACAAATTACATAATTATGGCATTTAAAACGAAACTCTTAACTGGATATCAGCTTTTCTGTCGAACCGAACACAAACAGTAGCCCTGGATGGTGACATGACCCCTGTCACCTCTGGGGTACTACAAGGAATAGTTCTGGGACCAGTCTTATTCAGGGTATATATTTTACCAGTATCCCTGAAATCTAGCCAACTCAGAATGTTCGCCGAAGATATCATCATATACAAAACTATCAAATCTCAAAAAGATTGTGATCCAATCTGACCGTGATGCTGCCGCCAGGTGGGAAAGTGACTGGCTGATGGCTTTCCATCCCACCAAATGCACAGTCCTTACAATTACAAACAAGAAAAAACCCGTCAAACATAATTATAAATTGCATAACCATACTCTGGAATCTGTCTCCTCAGCCAGTATAACCTAACAATCTGATCTAAAATGGAATCAACACATGAACAATATTATTTAATGCAAACAAAAGTCTTGGCTTCCTTAAAAGAAATCTCAAAACTTCAAACACAAAAATAAAACTGCAGTCATACCGATCGCTTGTCCGTCCCACACACACACACACAACAGAACTTCTTAATAAAATTAAGATGATATTCAGGAAAACTGGCTACACTTTTCGTTGGAGCCGATTTGATTTTTGTTTGAAGGCTTTTGAATGGTGTTTACGCTACTTTCAGCCATTTTCGGCGTTATCGCGGCGTCCAGTTTATATTGGTGGAGGAAGCGGAAATATCCGAAGAAATCACACTTCGGTAGAAAAACAAGCAATACTTAGTCAGGAGGTTGAACGACGGGCAGCTAGGTGTCTGAAACCGATACCATAATACTTCCAATGTAAAAGACATGCTAAACAATCTCGTATGGTACTTTACAGCAACGCCAACTAAAAACTAAACTAAATATGTTCTACAGAGAAAGTTGTTCACCACTTAGTGGCCGTACCATTAAGTGTTCTAATACTAACAGACCCAAGAACCAGTCAATCTCATTCTAATACATATAGTACTCAGCCCTGCGGTTAACTAATTTAGAATAGCTTACATCTGCTGTTTTCTATCAAATCCCACCACAAATCTAAAACTTTTGGCTATAAATAGTTTTAATCACTGATTTTTCTGCAGCACTTATTGTCTCGCCTGCGACGTTTCGTCGCTGGAGGCGAGACATATGTATGGGAATCCGGCGGCGGCGGCGGCGGCGGCGGCGGCGGCGGCGTAAACACTTGACATCTTGCTTCATATATTTGTAAGCCCAAGCCCTAGGTCCATCAAATTTGGTCCAGAGGTAGCTTATGATGAGTACTTGCCAGTCAGTCACCTGTCACCTGACCTTGACCTCAATTTCACGGTCCAGCGACTACGTTAAAGTTTTTGGGTTACGACAGTTCCTCTGTAACTACGCATGGTAGGATGACAATATTTGGTGTATAGGTTGCTGATGACTAGTACATGACTGTCTGGTAGGTGTCACCTGACCTTGACCTCAATTTCACGGTCCAGCGACTACGTTAAAGTTTTTGGGTTACGACAGTTCCTCTGTAACTATGCATGGTAGGATGACAATATTTGGTGTATAGGTTGCTGATGACTAGTACATGACTGTCTGGTATGTGTCACCAGACCTTGACCTCAATTTCACGGTCCAGCGACTACGTTAAAGTTTTTGGGTTACGACAGTTCCTCTGTAACCACGCATGGTAGGATGACAATATTTGGTATATAGGTTGCTGATGACTAGTACATGACTGTCTGGTAGGTGTCACCTGACCTTGACCTCAATTTCACGGTCCAGCGACTACGTTAAAGTTTTTGGGTTACGACAGTTCCTCTGTAACCACGCATGGTAGGATGACAATATTTGGTATATAGGTTGCTGATGACTAGTACATGACTGTCTGGTAGGTGTCACCTGACCTTGACCTCAATTTCACGGTCCAGTGACTACGTTAAAGTTTTTGGGTTACGGCAGTTACTCTGTTACCACGCATGGTAGGATGACAATCTTTGGTATATAGGTTGCTGATGACTAGTACATGACTGTCTGGTAGGTTCCACCTGACCTTGACCTCAATTTCACGGTCCAGCGACTACGTTAAAGTTTTTGGGTTACGACAGTTCCTCTATAACCACACATGGTAGGATGACAATATTTGGTATATAGGTTGCTAATGACTAGTACATGACTGTCTGGTAGGTGTCACTTGACCTTGACCTCAATTTCACGGTCCAGCGACTACATTAAAGTTTTTGGGTTACGGCAGTTTCTCTGTAACTATGCATGGTAGGATGACAATATTTGGTATATAGGTTGCTGATGAATAGTACATGACTTTCTATTAGTTTCCACCTGACCTTGACCTCAATTTCACGGTCCAGCGACTACGTTAAAGTTTTTGGGTTAGTAACTATGCATGGTATGGTGACAATATTTCGTATACAGGCCACTGCTGATATTTAATGCTATTTACGTAATGCTTATGATGAAATTTATTTTCGTTACTGATGCGGAATGCAGGCGAGACATTTTTCTGTGTCCACACTTGTGAATATGTAAATTTAAGTTCGTTAAAATTGGATCATTTGAATGTTTTCCACCATGCGTGAGTCAGTAATCATCAGAATACTTTACAGTGTACGGATAACTGTATACCAAGAGAAGAAGAATTTAAGGGATAAACTAAAAGCAGTCACCAGTACACATTTTGATGTCATACAATGTTATGTTTCTAATCTTAATTTATTTTATAAATAATATTGTTGCTAGTAATTAAATTTAATTCATTTTGTTTCAATTGTTATCAATTACTTACGTTAGAGAATGGATTTTCCAAAGACTGGTTCCATAAACTCACAACAATTTGCTTCTGTTTTTCTGCGTGATTCTTGCAGAATTCATAAGAAAACTAGAAAAGAAAAACAAATTGTTCATATTTACAAATCACCAACCAATTCTGCTGTGATAGTACACCTCTTAATAAGGCCACGCCAAAATAATTTCTTATTGTACGGACTCGATCTCGCTCCTCGCACACGGAAAGTGGTCTGGAATTTTTTTAATTTTGTCCTTCGAAATCGTTATTTTGTGAGCGCTTGTAACTGTCGGACCAAATACACAATTAACGGACCTATTTGTTAATTATAACATAAAGTCAATTAAAAAAAATTCCGCCAATGCATTTGGTGGTCTGAAAGTACTATACCACTTCGTAAATATATCCAAAAATAAGAAAACTTATACGCTAACTTTTTTTAAAACTCTCGAAGCATCCCTATATTCAGGGATGAAGTCCGAGAGACTCTGAAAACAGTAAGTTTGCACTTTTTCCATTAGACCAAATTACACCTAATCAATCATATTTCATCATATGTTTAATTAATTTTTTTTCAAAGATCCTTCTTTCCAATAAGCCCAAAAGGAGCACCAAAACAAGAAAAAAGGCAAAGAAAAAAATACAAAGAAATACCCTAATAAGGAAAACGAGATGCAAGATCATTGTTTGGTCGTGCCTGTCGTTTTATTGCATCAACAAACAAAAATATTGATGTAATTTTTGAAAAAAGCAAATAAACCATCATGCCGTTCTAGTAGTAAGTATATCTGATATGACCGAAAGTGATAGACCGATATTAGCCCTCGGGTCTAATATAGATATTAGCCCCGGTGGCTGATATCGGTTTTTAGCTTCCGCTTTCATTTAAATTCGCTCATATGTCAGCATAGCAGACGAATTTCAGCTAACAAAATGACGGATGACAGGCGGAAAAAAAAATCTACATTTGTTGATAGTATGAAAACTGAAAATGCCAAACAAAAAACAATGAGGTTTTACTGAGTGACACATCTGTAATAAATACTTGCTTTCTTCTCAAATCTATGATATTGAACTGTTTAGAGTATTGTATATGTTTTTGTGTTTTATTACTTTTTATAATATTAATAGTGTTTATAAACTATGTGATAAACAGATTATGACATGTCATTTTCCATATCGGCCCTGGTATCAGCCCACAACCCATATCAGCCAACGAACAATTTAGCTCTCGGACTTGATATAGGAGTCCCGGGCTAATATTAGGGTTGAATAACTTCAGGTAAGCCTAGTATGCCAGATTCAGAAAGAACAACACAATTAACATTGAAATTAAGGAATATATACATTCATAGAATAACATTTCCTTATTTTAAAAAAAGAAAAGTAATCGCTCGCTCCAAATTTTTCTGTTCGCCTACGATTTTATGAAAATAATATTACATGCATTAAAATGTGTATATCGCTCGCTCGCCCCATTTTAAAATCACAAATAACCCAATAACAAGAAATTAAATTGGTGTGGCCTAATTGATCAAAGTTATTTATCAGTATTTCAATACTGCATGAATATTAAAATGCTACTGTCGAGGGGTCTTGCAAGTGATGAAGGAACTTAGGGAGATGGAAGTAAATGCGGGATAGTAGATTAAAGGAACCGGGAGAGAAAGGATTGTTTCTTTTGTTTAAATAGTGTTTAACGCCACCACTTTTAGCAAGTTTTACAAACTATATTGGGGGAGGAAGCCAGGAGGACCCCCGTCCTTCGGTTCCCTTGTAAGTCGAGCACACCATAAACACAGTGAGACTTGAACACGCAGCCTCAGAGTTGACAGGCCAAGTGATCAACAGTACAGGATAAACTACCTTAACCAATGGGATAGGAACAGGAAAAAAGGATTGTATCATACTGTTAACATTACCGAGATATTTATTAAGTTATTGCCCATCTGGAATGGCTTGAGTAGTTGCAACTTTCAGAACTCAGAAAAAATGTATTTTTTATTTTTTTTAATCTGATTTAACGACACTTCGATGCTTCTACTGGTGGACTGTTAGTCCCCAGCTGTATCACCAGCCCATAGGCATACCTGAGTGATTTTGATGATAAAAGGTCTTCAACATCTTTACTTAAAAAAAATACATATTTTTGGCTTTCAGCGCCACTAATTAGTATTTATTATACAAAACGCTTGTCTGGCGCGGTATCTTTGATGACATTTATTTCAAGCTGGGGAGAACACCCAACATTCGGCAATTAACTGGCCATCCTTGTCAACTAAGGTTTGAGTCGAGCACACAGTCCGAAGTAAGGCTCGAACTCGCCATTTCAGTGTTGAAAGGAAAGTGATCAATAGTAGATGACTATTTACCTTATTAATCCTTAAAACAGTTTTGAAGAGAATTTCGAAAGAATTAAATAATATAGGGTTCATACTTTTATAAGATCCATTAAAACTGTCATGGCTTCTTCCTCTGTTAGATACACGTCCTTTCTTTGGATGCCTCAGTGCGTCTAGTGATGCAACCCATTCGTCGTCGTATATTTCATATAACTTCTCTGCTATTTTCGATGGTCGATACTTGCCACTCAAATAAATAAAATTTAGATTTCCTTCAGTCAACTGTTTTCTTGCAAAACTGCTTAATCTGTTTAGCCAAATATTAAGCACAACCTTTATGTTTCCGTGATGAAATTTACACTTTTAAAAATTTACAAAAATACAACATAAAACGAGATAACTGTCAAAAATCAAAAATACATCAAAGTTCCAGGTAATAAACTTTGCTACGCCTGACGCGCGTTTCGTCTATTCAAGACTTATCAGAGGCGCTCTACCCAAAAAATTGAAAAGGCCAAACAATATATGAATATGAAGAGCACAGAACACTAAAACCAAAATATGTCGAACTGGAAACCAAATTATGACTTAGATCAACCTATACCTGGGGTAGACAGAACCTTTTTGACAATTTTGAAATTTACACGGACAATTTCATATCTTTGATGTGTTCTTCAACACAAAAGTGATGATGCCGGAACGGCCCAACCTCGGGGAATTAAAACTCCACCAGCAGCGCTAGCCATAATGATGAAAGAGGCTGACATGTTTAACTCTACAATAATAGTACCAAATTTCAAAGATATTCGTATGCGGAAAGACTGGTTTTCACATATTGTTTACATACCTGCTTCTTAAATCTTCAATTTCGTTTTCTTGTGTTCTTGATCGCTCTTGTAGTTGATTGTACACAGTAGGCGCTGTCTGAGATGAACCCTTTGAACCTGGAGCTGTAATCTTTAACATAAAAGTTTATAGTCAATCACAATTTAAAGCAAATATGCTACCTTACTACTAATTTAGTTTAAGTACAACTTAAGTTTGATGTGTCAAACTAGTGTAATAAATATTTTGTGGTTTTAAAATCAGATCTTGTCAACGTTGTAGAATGTTTACAGACATACAAGAGATATGCACCAATTATAAAGAAGAGAATCGGTTTAATTAAGCTGCAAGTAATTTTGTGTATCATTTAACACATTCCTATATGTACAGTCGCCCCTTTCTACCGAACCATTTACTGTTTTTTACGCGCATGTCAACAGTTAGTTTATGGGTTCGAGCCTTACTGCGGACAGTGTTGGCTCAACTCCAATCTTAACTTGTTCGGATTGCCAGTTTTCCTGTAGAAGTTCAGAGATCTTCACTGGATACTGTAGCTTCCTACTCTAATGAAACTAAACGGCGTGATAAAGCTGACAAACTGTGAAAAGTGGTTGTAATGTTATTAAAATTGAATCTTTCACTTGTCGTCCCTTTAAGTTGCCGCGTGTAAATCTAACGTATACCGTTTAAGTCATATTCATGTAACCTAAGATAATATGACATTTTGTGAATTTTGGAATTTCATAATGAAAATATTGTAGTTTCCACTCAAAGTAACTTAAAACCTTAACCAGATCAGAAACTTAGTTTTTTGTACCTTGGTTGATCTTAAGAAATGCACGATAGTTGTGATTGTTTTAAAATAGTTTCAATAATTATATTATGTTCTGATCATTAAAAATTTCTTAATCAATATCAGTACAGTAGATATGTACATTTTGCTTGTGAAAGGCGCATTACTTCAAAACTACGATTGTTCATAAAAGAACAACAATAGAGCTATACTTTCACTGACTTGTTTCAACATCTTTATATTAATTTGCATAATATTGTTTTTTATTAAACAAAAGATCACCATAGGAGACCTAAAAGTGTAGATCTTCCACGCGCCGAAAATAGAAAAAGGAAAGGGGATCAAGGGAACGATATAATTTTATAAGATCGAAAGTGGCATTGATCCAATTCAAACAAACAAACAATCCTACAACAGTTGCAAAAGATAGGGCTAATTGTTCAAGAACAATTAGAAGGTCTTTCCCAGATACCTTCATGAAATTAATTTTTCTTCATCACTTGTTGTGAACTTGACTACATAAGTTACTGGACCATTTTTTAGGCGGAATAGACTTTTTCTGTGGTCCTGAATAAAAAATACACAGTTGTCAAGGACTTTTGTGGCCGTTACTAAGCACAAAATGCCACTTCCGGTTGTAAAATGACATATTTCAGTAAAGTACATCCTCCTGATTTAAAAAGTATATGGTTGCTAAGGACTTTTTGTAATGGTGACCTAGTTGCTATGGTATGACCTTGACCTGTGACCTTTGCATTAGTGCTCAAATTGAAGGCCTTTACTTGATGATTATGTTAAACCTATATGTTTACTATATTATCTCTAACGGTTTTTAAAGTTGTATGCCAAAAACTGATTAACCGAAATGAGTCAAGGGCCTGAACTCGAAAACAGTTCATCGCACAGTTTCGGACCAATGTATCAAATGAAGGCCTTGATGAGAGGAGTATTTTTCCCATTTATTGTCTTCTTCTATCTTTTATAGTTTTTGAGTTGCAATGATAACAAGATTGGAGGGCTAAGGTCGAGGTCACTTCTGAACTTTGACTTTGAGATTTTCTTTAAGGACATGTCACAGGACGATAAGTGGTGAAGACCTTTTGTGATTTTGACTTACGGTTTGTGAGTTTTTGTGATAAGTGGAGTCCTTGAAACATTCGAGGTAAACCGCTAGCCTTTGCTAGTCAGAAATTTGTAGCTAAAATATGTCATAAAGTTGTCCAAAAAGTTCCTTAACATTTTGTCACTTTTTAGTTTTCTTGTATCTGTTATAGTTCTAGAGATTACGCGATAACAAGGTTTTCGGTGTTTGGGCAGATAACTCCGTAAAGAAAAATGTTTCGATTTCACAGGGTGAATTCCGAAAAGACTTTCAGTGCCCAAAATTTGTCACGAAAGACCAAAATGATATTTCGCGTAGTTTTTAAGCTGTTTGGTTTTGAAGTTTGCGGGAAAAAAAAGAAAAAAAAAGAAAAATAATCCGAACAAAGATAAGGCTAATTGTTCAAGAACAATAAGAAAGGTCTTTCCCAGATACCTTTATGAAATTAATTTTTCTTCATCTCTTGTTGTGAACTTGACTACATAAGTTACTGACCCATTTTTTAGGCGGAATAGATTATTTCTGTGGTCCTGAGAAAAAAAATACATGGTTGTCAAGGACTTTCGTGGCCGTTGCTAAGGACAAAATGTCACTTCCGGTTGTAAAATGACATATTTCAGTAAAGTACATCATCCTAATTTGAAAAATATATGGTTGCTAAGGACTTTTTGTAATGGTGACCTGGTTGCTATGTAATGACCTTGACCTGTGACCTTTGAATTTGGGCTCAAATTGAAAGCCTTTACTTGATGATCATGTTAAACCTATATGTTTACTATATTATCTGTAGCGGTTTTCAAGTTGTATGCCAAAAACTGATTAACCGAAATGAGTCAAGGGCCTGAACTCGAAAACAGTTCATCGCACAGTTTCGGACCAATGTATCAAATGAAGGCCTTGATGAGAGGAATATTTTTCCCATTTATTGTCTTCTTCTATCTTTTATAGTTTTTGAGTTGTAATGATAAAAAGATTGGAGGGCTAAAGTCGAGGTCACTTCTGAACTTTGACTTTGAGATTTTCTTTAAGGACATGTCACATGACGACAAATGGTGAAGACCTTTCATGATTTCGACTTACGGTTTGTGAGTTACTGTGATAAGCGGAGACTTTGAAACATTCAAGCGATACCGCTCGCCGTCGCTAGTCAGAAATTTTTTGCCAAATTATGTGAAAACATAACTTAGACCCCGTTTACACTAGACGAAAAGATCGATCTTTTTGTCAGTGTGAACGATAAAGATCGATCTTAATTTGAATCGATTCACAAAGAACCGGACTTAAAAAGTCCTGCTTTAGACCTAAACTTAAAAAGATCGATCTTTTTTTAATCGATC
Source organism: Limnoperna fortunei (assembly GCA_944474755.1). NCBI lineage: Eukaryota > Metazoa > Mollusca > Bivalvia > Mytilida > Modiolidae > Limnoperna > Limnoperna fortunei. The sequence continues at coordinate 25,549,888 of OX104115.1, read as the reverse complement.
TTTCTTGTAGTGTAAACGCACGAATCGTACTTTAATAGTCTGATAACATATTTATAGAAATGCGTATGTACTGCGCATGTTTGGCGGCAAAAATACCCGTGAATATATATTCTTGAAATATATATCAACAAAAAACTCATAATTTGGATACCAAGTAAGGCCGATGATACATCTGTCTCCTTCATTTTAGCAAAATGTTTGCATACATTAAACTCGTGGCATGTATTTAGTACCCATGTGCATTCTATTAATAGAACATTTATTTAAAAGGCGGCTAAACCAATTCTTGTTGTCAAATTTAACGCCAGTATAAACGCATAGGACTTAAAAAGATCGATTGCAATCGATCTTTCGTGCTATTTCACAAGTGTGTGTAAATGCAAACCAGTCTTTTTAAGATCGATTCAAAAAAGATCGATGAATTTTTTTCATAGTGTAAACGGGGTCTTAATTGTACAAATTTCTAAAATCGACGTGATCATTTTTTAATTGCCTATATAAAGTAAAGCAATCTGGCTTAGCATGTGATTTTGGACTGGCAGCATTGACGTTGCGCCCACATTTAAACAAGTTGCTGTATGTCATTCACAATGAAAAGAACTTTACATACGATCACCGTTGTTCCCTTTGCCGGAAAAGCAAAAAATAGCAAAAAATCGCTCATTTATTTAAATTTCATTAAATTATTAAAATAATATACATAACGTGTATTCCTTTGACCTCTGAAGTCAATAAAGATATCACTAATAAAAATTAAGAATGACAAAAGCTATACATTTTTTCTCGAAACCAAGTTAATTCCAGTATGTAATATATATGATGACAAAAGTAATACATAATCACGTGTTTATCGCGTATGAACGTCCTGACCAACGAAGCGTATACTTTGTCATTTACACCGCATATAAAGACGTACGCGCCACATATAAAGTAGTATGCACCGCATATAAAGTCGTAAGCACTGCATATAACGTAGTATGCACCGCATATAAAGTCGTAAGCACTGCATATAAAGTAGCAAGCATCACATATATAGTCGTAATCACTGCATATAAGGTCGTGAGCACTGCATATAAAGTAGTATGCACCGCATATAAAGTCGTAAGCACTGCATATAAAGTAGCAAGCACCACATATATAGTCCTAATCACTGCATATAAAGTAGTAAGCACTGCATATAAAGTAGTATGCACCGCATATAAAGTCGTTTTCGGCGCGTTTTAAAGTGATAGCCTGACGTCACAAACAAATATTGTATTCGACAACACGCCGTAAACCAGAACAGAATGCTAAATATCGTTAGAAGCGAGGACAAGGGTACAAGGAGACTTTATTTGGCACTTGCGAATAAAGCGAAAATTTATTCGGCTACCTTTATTGTACAACAAATGTAACGGTTGCAGGATAAATATACAATATTTGTACAGTGTCCGAAAATATAAAATTTATTTGTACGAGCTTTAGAAACAAGTAGAAATGCTAGGCTCTGCCGAGCATTTCTCACCTGTTTAGCGGCGAGTACAAATAAACTTTATATTTTCGGACACTGTACGAATATTGTTTTTATCCTGTAAATCTAAAATACATTTTACAGCGACGAAAAACATGAAAAATTTGCACTTTTAGCCGATTTCTGATGTGAAATTTTCGGCGCGTTTTTAAGTGATAGCCTGACGTCACAAACAAATATTGTTTTCGACAACACGTCGTAAACCAGAACAGAATGCTAAATATCGTTAGAAGCGAGGACAAGGGTACCAGGAGACTTTATTCGGCACTGCCGAATAAAGCAAAAATTTATTCGGCTACCTTTATTGTACAGCAAATGTAACGGCTGCAGGATAAATTCAATTATCAATGTGAACACTGCAGCGACTCACTCGCAAACTAAATAGAGTCCAAATGACTTTGTGTCAAGTTTGTGAGGGAGTCACCGGAGTTTACACGTTGACAATTTCCTAAAACACGATGTTTAATCCTTATAGTTCTTGTAAATACTCGTTGCTATTTTAAAGCTTCAAAACAGATACAGGAACCCATCTAGACCTCAAAATGTACCTATGAGAAAGCGTAGGACTATATATAAAATTTAGTACGAAAGGAATATCGGTTCTGTAGATATTAATAGAAAAGAAAACAAACTGAAAACTATTTTTAAAATTTATATTATATTTTATTCGAAATCTCAATCAAATAAATCGAAATCATTGCGACAAACAAAACATTGCCATTGTTTCCTCGCAATTATAATACACAAGAAGGACGCCATATTTTTTACATTGGATACTGAAAGTACTCCGCTCAGAGGAAACATCCATATATAAATTATCTGACATATATATACAGTACTTCCTTATGTAATGACTAATAGATGTGATTCGAGAAAGTTCAAGATCAATAAAATCAGATGCGATCACGTCACCACCGGATGCTGAGGTATCAATAACTAAATGGAACAAAACCTCAATTGGTGAAGACCTCTTTTTCCCTCTTTGTTTATATTTACATAAAGTCAATAAAAAAATTCCACCGATTCCCATGGAATGCCATTTGGTAGTCTGAAAGTACTATACCACTTCCAAACTATATCCAAAATTTAGAAAAATTGATCATTGTTAACTCTTTTTAAAGCTGTGGAAGCATCCCTATCTTCAGGGATGAAGTCTGCGAGACTCCGAAAACAGGAAATTGGCAATTATTCCACTTGACTAAATTACTCCAAATCTAAATGTTTAACTTTTAATTTTTTTTCAAAGATCCTTCTTTCCAATAAGCCCCAAAAGTAGAACCAAAACAAGAAAAAAGCCAATGAAAAAAAATTACAAAGAAATACACTATTTTATGGGGAACTACATTCGTGTTGCAAAGGTCATTAATTGTGTTGTTGTTCCAAATTGTATCGTTTATTATAGATTGATATTAACACTGAAGAAGGCCATCAGTTGGTCGAAATTTTGTCATATTTATTAATATAATTATTTTATAGTAGAAACATCTTTATATTTGTAGCGTTGCATAATTCTCTAGACTTATATATATATATCAGTGGTAGGTAAACCTTATTGTAACTATTCAAAACTTTTCATAGAATGACAGAGATCTTAGGGTGGGGCGATACACTCATTATACATAGATTTTACGATAAGGTACACTATAAGCTGCTTATTATAAACCTTAAGCAATATGGTATAAGTGATCCAACGTGCAGGTGGATCAAAAGCTTCCGGAGCAATAGGAGTCAGAGGGTCCATATTAATGGAAAGTTCTCACAATGGCATAATGTCTCCAGTGGTATTCTTTAAGGCTTGGTTCCTGATCATATACCTTTGTCTTGTACATTAACGATATACCGCATAACCCACTCTCAGAGGTATTTGTGTTTGGATAATACCAAACTTATCAGAGACATAGACTCAGACGAAGATGCATCAATTATAAAAAAGGAATCTAGACAAACTATTTTTATGATGGCGTTAAGGTTTTATTGGTGAATGAGGCCGGTTTCTATTTCCGTATAATTTCGAATATTGAATTTAAACTTATTTTAACAATAATGTTTACAACAGTATCTTTTTATACATCTGTAAGAAGTACATTTTCAGTTTTGTTTTTATTTCAAAATGTCTTTAACAAAGTTAAGCAGCAAACCAGGTTTTACCCTTTTTTAATGTACAAAGGATAATACATTTATACACTGCAACAAATTCGGGTAGAGATTGTTTATTTTTAGTTGTATTAAATACCACACACTTCGTAAATGTGTAAAGTTTTGGTTTCTTTACATGCAACTGTATTTTTCTTCCCTTGCATAAACAACATTTGAAACGTTTGATGAACTTGGGTTATTGGTTACAGGTTTTTAATGTACGGTGTTGTTTTGAAAGATGACTCTGATTAGATATTTACACTTAGTTGTTTCTAACAGAAAGTTCAATCTACCTTAGGTATCATTTTAAACTAATATTGAAAAAACATTGGCAGATATAAAATATATGCAGAAATCGTAAAGCAAACAATGTTAATCAGTAAAACATTAGTAGTTTTAATACTTCTTTTACAATATTAAGAATATAGACTGAGACACAACTTACACGTTTTGACGTGAAAGAAACAATTATCCATAATAGCAGAATTAATCCTTTCCGTTCCTGTTTTAAATTAACAATTCGTTTCGTTCATTTAACTGGTTAAATGCAGAAAGTACACTTATGTGATCTATTAAATAATCACCTGTGTACAGGAAAATATTCTGATCATTTACCGATTGAAACTAAAAAAACAAAAAATACAAATAACACACAATTATATGGAAAAAGTCAACCAAGATAGAGTTACTTTATAGGTGTACTTTTAAAGTAACGCACATCGCAAAGGGTTTTATACTTTAAAAGCTTAATTTTGGTACATCACAAAGTTTTGTATTAACAATTAGGTGTTATAACAATTGAATTGGACCGCACTTACTCATGGAAAATAAGGCAAAATCTGCTCTATGTAAGAAAGAAAATTTTTCAACGTCCAACTACTGACCAGTAGGTCTAACCAGTACCATTGGTAAACAATTAAGTTTCATCAGTTGCAGGAAAACCTTATTGTAGCTATTCAAAACTTTTCATAGAATGACAGAGATCTTAGGGTGGGGTGATACACTCGATATACATGGACTTTACGATAAGATACACTATAAGCTGCTTATTATAAACCTTAAGCAATATGGTATAAGTGATCCAACGTGCAGGTGGATCAAAAACTTCCGGAGCAATAGGAGACAGAGTGTCCATATTAATGGAAAGTTCTCACAATGACATAATGTCTCCAGTGGTATTCTTTAAGGCTCGGTTCCTGGTCATATACTTTTTTTCTTGTTCATTAACGATATACCACATTCCTGTTTGGATGATACCAAAGTTTTTAGGGACATAAACACAGAGGATGATGCATCAATTATAACAAAATTATCTAGACAAACTATTCAATTAAGAGTATTCCATTGTTACTGCGTTTCCACCAAGATAAAGTCATAAAGGAGTATAAAAGGCACAGACAATTTGATGATCACAAGTTATTATGAAAAAAATACGATGAAAATGGAACTGAACAGGAAGACACGGGATTGATAGGCACTTAGCTTTTGATGTCCACATCCAGAAACAAGTAAAAAAGGCAAATCAACTTTAGACTATAAATCATTTGTTTTTAATTTAAAGCATTAGTAAGACCTCACTTGAAGTGATAAGTGTATAGAAATGATACAAACAAAAAGACATCCTGGCGCTAGAGAAGGTGCCTCACTTGGGCAAGAAATCGTATGGAGAAAGATTGAGAATATTGAAATGATCATCTTTAAAGTTAAGGAGGCCGCGTGAAGATATGATAGAGACATGTAAGATACTTAAGAACATGTATGATGAGGAGGTAATAACTGGTTTGTGTACTATCGATACTCGTAACACTACAAATTCAAGAGGTCTTCATGAAATATTTGTGGACAACTGGAACAATTTGAATGAGTATGCGATCAATTGTAACAAAGAACAGACATTTTAATTATGAATTTCGATATTGATATCGATTATAAACAGATAAAAATAGGAATCAGAAGATGATAAAGATGCAGCCGAGAAATCGCTGTAAGTAGTTTTAAATACCATTCCAACTAACAGCAATTGCAACATACGTTTTTCATTTTGTATTAAATATTTTGCTTTCTTTCTTAATTTCTTTTTTTCTATGAGATCGTGTGTATGGTTGTATCATAAGCTCCTTTGAAGTTTAAGTCGATTAACTACAGACAATTTAATTTGGGTAAATGTTAAAAAACTTGTTGACATTCGGGTTTCAGAAAACTTGAATTTGAGTTACGAGTTTTTTTCTATGGGAAATTCTTTGATCAGATAGTTCAATCCTCTAAGTGCGTATGTCTTTCAAATATAATGTCACCAAAGATACAAGGCAACTAACGTTCACAACGCCATAAGCAAAATAATTACATGCAAAATACTTGTGGAAACACTTTAAAAAGTTCAATTTTTTTAAAGCAGATAAGTATGCTATCTATTAAGTATGGGAGTAATAAATCCAAAAGTCATCGTCTGAAACAGATCTTTGAAACAGATAATTGCTGTCTTATATTTTTATTTTATTTTACTGCACTTCACTTCTTATTTTGATAAAATGCATTTGTTTTGTCGTTATCTATGAGGTTCATGTCGATGTGTGTAATATTAGACATGAAGAATTTGCATTTGATCTTATAAACATAAATAATTACATGTACGATACGCGTGGAAACGAGTTAAAAATCATTGTTTTTATAAGCAGATATGCTAACGTTTTAGTATGGGATAATTAATATCAAAGTCAACAGCTGAAATGCAAGCTCCTTTTTCTAGCAGTTGAGTCGAACATCAAGTCCTTTATTATGTTTGACTATTACTCTGACACTATCATTGATCAGAAAGCAAAATGTAATTCTAAAGAGATTCAAGCGTAAGGATCTACGAGTGAAATATACTTCCTCATGGACGAGTTTTCGTCCTGCAACTTACAGAGCCCTATCACAAAACCTTATCATTGCCGGTTCACAAAATCTTCAGTTTGTCATCTGTTTCGTTTGGCTTTATTTTAATGTTGTCATTAATAACCTATGCATAAGCCCCTACGTCGGAAAATATAACAAAGTATAAAGTGACAAACGTTACTGTGTATTGTGTCTTCTTTTAATCTACAGAAGAAGATATTTGCAGAGCAATTATATTGGCTCGTATCAATAGAAGTAACCTTGTACAAAAGCACGATAATTCTTGCATATTATGAAAGACTGACTTAACACTATTTAAGATACAAACAATAACCAAGGAAGACATCGATTTTCATTAGCAGCCTTCATTACTGTTTGCGAGTTGTCTAGCTTTCTAAGAGGTTTTCATAAACAAGAACTCAGTTATAAGTTGACACTGTAAAACAGACCACCCATTATAAGCGAAGCTGCATCAAATATCAAAAGAACTGAAAACAGCCAATTGAATTTTATTTAATTTTTTTTTGTTTTGTTTACCCTTATATTCATACTACACACTTGAACATGCAAACTCCTACATGTTGTCACTTCTTTTTGTTTTATAGCTATCGAACTAGAAATCCAAACAAGGAAGAGTTCTGAGTCGAATGTTGTCCGCATTTCTTCAAATTTGCATGTCGAAAATATCTTGGTAAACGAAAAATCAATTGAAATATCACTTATTAGAGATAAGTAGTCTCTGAGCAAAGACAATTCTCTTATTGTACAACTGCAGTTCATCGCAATAAGGAATTCTGACTTACCTATACTAAATGTTGACGTATTTTGGTTATTGTTTTTGTGAGAAAATTGAAAACTACTTACCGCGTATTGCCCAGCTTACGCTCCTTTTATAGACCAAAAATGTGTAAATTGAATTCAACAATTATTTTCCACGGTTATTTAGCGTTTCGAAATGCGCCGGTTTTTTTATTGTGATAGAGAAATTTTCTACAGTAAAGTTTGACCTAAAATACAACGGAAGTTTATTTTTTTGGAAGCGTCCATTGTTGTCTGTTCGAACTCCTTCGGGTCATATCGTCTGCAGTTAAGGCGGGAAAAGCCTCGCGGTTTGTCCGAATACCACTAAATGTTACGAAAGCAGACGATCTTCTTGAAAACAACACTAGGTCCCTGTAGAAACTCAAATGGCCGCCTTCCTATGTAAAATTCCCGTAGCAAATGTCAAGGACGATTTGGAACATGTCAACAACAAAGGCATAATATAAACTATGGTCGTGTTATCGTGTAGAATTGTTTTAAATTGGATTTTAACACTACAAAGGTACAATATGGAATAATAAAAAATGCAAGCAAAACACTGAGCGCAAGGGGTCTAACTATTAGTAGAGTTCCTTTTTGTCATCTAGCAGGAATAAGAAAAAAAACCGCATTCCAGATGACACTGTTCAAATGACAGACGACGCATATGCAACAAAAGGTAGAACGAGACAAACAATTAATTTTCTATATGCAGTCTCCCTTCAAAGTAGATGCCAAAATATCTAATTACAGGTGACAGCCACTCTCTACTAATTAGTGTAGAGAAGCGAAATAATGAGAAGTATTTATTAGAGAAAAAGTCAAGGACAGACCATCTTCGCTAGCCAAGGGTTACGATTAGGTCCCCCCTTCTCGAAGGAGGTCCGATCGTAACCCTTGTCAAGCGAAGCCGAGGACAGACAAAGCCATGGTTAACCAAAAGAGGGGAAAAGAACAGAACAAAAAGACACACAACACAAAAACACAAAAACAAACAAAATTGTGACACGAACCACACTAAAATCAGTGGAGTCCAGATGCTCTGGATGTGTAAGTAACTCCAGCCTAATGAGTGACACACGTCATATCAGTCAGGTTTAAATCCGGTTATCAGTCATTAACGGAGGTAGTCAGTAAGAAGGAGGGAACGTGGTTACTACAAACAAAAACAATTCAATTGTCATTTATAGCACAGATATTCCTGAACGAACCTATAACTCATTATGACAACCGTAAAATTTTCTAAGTGATGACGTCAATCTTGCCACTGTGAACCCTTGACTTTGTAGCATTTCCATCAGCAGACACTCTCTTTTCAAGAATTCACGATAGGAAATACAAGCTGGATCAATTGAAAAATGTATACCACATATGCCGGTGGTGCCAATATTGCTACACACAAATGGAAAATTCTAAGTAGGAAAATTAAAATCATAACGATATCAGTGGACGCTCACAAAGCGATACCCCTTCGCTTCGCTTTCAAAACAAATTATCTCCCCATAATGATATCCGAGGTCAATAAAAAACCTTCATGAACATCTACATATAATGTACTTCTTTTATGCTAAATTTTGTTTGTTGAAGATATAATTGTAATGGTTTTCTTTATCTTTACAGAATGCGATTGATATCCTGCAGAATGTTAATTACATGCATGCTAAATTTGTATAGTCATACAGTTAGGTGCAGTCCTAACATAACATAAAGTTAACTTAAACCAGTCCAAATCTCTGGTCAAAATCTCTGCTTTTGAGAGAAAAAATCTCTGCTTTTTGACAAAAAACCTGTCAATTTGACCGCTTTGACGGGACAAAATTTTGTCCAAATCTCTGCTTTAAAAATTGTCAAATTCTCTGCTTTTGTCAAGTGGACAAAAACGGTCCAAATCTCTGCTTTTGTCAAATTGACAAAAACGGTCAAAATCTCTGCTTTCAAGTGTCACGTGACAAAATTGTCCAGTGGACAAAAATTGTCAAAATCTCTGCTTTTCAATAGTCACGTGACAAAAATGTCCAGTGGACAAAAATTGTCAAAATCTCTGCTTTTCAATAGTCACGTGACAAAAATGTCCAGTGGACAAAATCTCTGCTTTTCAATTCAAGTCACAAAATGTCCCTGTGTACAAATTTCAAAATAAAAGCTTTATTTAATCATTTCGTTACAAAGTGTCAATTAGACGTTCACCAAAAATTAGTTAACGAAATCTACGGTAGTCTATTTTAAAGAACGCGATTTCTTTCTCGTCCGCGTTTCGGTAAATGTATAGCAAGCCGTTGTGGTTACATATTTAGACTGTAGATCTCCCTACATTTCTATTATTATTATGGTATTGTTATTATGATTGAGCAATCATATTTTTGTGTAGAATAAAAATATAAAAGAATAAATCATAAACTGTAATATATTTATTTAAATACTGTTACAACTCACCTGTCATGCCAGTATTTCGGTATCATTAAATCTATTATTAATATTTACGTTTCACTTTTAATTTCACTCTAAATAATATTAATTTGTTTTCAAATCTTGGCTGTCTACATCTTAAGATATTATGTTTTTAACTTCAAATCCACAATTTAAAACAAATCACCCATAAAATCCCAAATTAAAACCTCTTCTTCATATCAAATCACTCCTGAGAAAATATAAATATAAATTACAACCATATTAAATACATAATATCACTCCAGAAACTTTTGCGATGCAATTAAAAAACATATTTCTCATACAAAATCACTCCAAATACTTAAGCGATGCAATTGAAAACCCTATTTCACATATAAAATCAATCCTGATCCGATACCAATACAATTAAGAACCATATTTCACATATGAAATTAATCCTGAGACATTTATAATGCAAATATAAACTATATTTAACATATAAAATCAATCAGGAGATTATAGCAATGTAATTTAAACCATATTCCACATATAAAGTTACTCTGGAGACCTTAGCCATGTGATTAAAAAGAATATTTTAGATATAAAATCCCTAAAGAAACTAAAGCTATGCAATTAAAAACTATATTTCACATATAAAGTTACTCCAAAGTCCTTAGCCATACAATTAAAAACAAAAAAATTCAATCCTGAAACCTTGGCAATACCATAAAAACAAAATATTCAACATATAAAATCAATCCTGACACCTTAGTGATGGATTAAAAACCATATTCCACATATAAAATAAATCCTGAAACTTTTAAAATACAATTAATACCTATATTTAACCTATAAAATCTGTAATGAGACTAAAGCAATGTAATCAAAAACCACATTCCACATATAAAATCACTCTGGAGACCTAAGTGGTGCAATTAAAAACTATATTTCACATATAAAGTCACTCTGGAGACCTTAGCCATGCATTTCCAAACCATATTTTACATATTAAATCAATCCTGAGACTCTATTGATGGAATTAAAACCATATTCTGCATATAAATCAATCCTGAAACCTTGGCAATACAACTAAAAAATATATTTAACATATCAAATCACTAATAAGACTTTAGCAATGTATTCAAAAATCATGTCACATATAAAATCCCTCTAGAGACCTAAGTGATGCAATTAAAATCCATATTTAACATATAAAATCAATCTCGAGACTTTAGCAATGCAACTAGAAACCATATTTTACATATAAAATCATGCCTGTAGCATTGGTTATGCCATAAAAAACAATATCTAACACATAAAATCACTCTGGAGACCTAAGTGATGCAATTACAATCCATATTTAACATATAAAACCAATCTCGAGACTTCAGCAGTGCAACTAGAAACCATATTTCACATATAAAATCATTCCTGTAGCCTTGGTTATGCCATAAAAAACAATATCTCGCATATTAAATCCCTCTGGAGACCTAAGTGGTGCAATTAAAAACCATATTTAACATACAAAATCACTAATGACATTGTAGCAATGAAATTAAAAACTATATTTCACATATAAAGTCACTCTGGAGACCTTAGCCATGCAATTCCAAACCATATTTTACATATAAAATCAATCCTAAGACCCAATTGATGGAATTTAAACCATATTCTGCATAAAAATCAATCCTGAAACCTTGGCAACACAATTAAAAAATATATTTAACATATAAAATCACTAATAAGACTTTAGCAATGTATTCAAAAATCATATGTCGCATATAAAATCACTCTGGAGACCTAAGCGATGCAATAACAATCCATATTTAACATATAAACCAATCTGTAGACTTTAGCAGTGCAACTAGAAACCATATTTCACATATAAAATCATTCCTGTAGCCTTGGTTATGCCATAAAAAACAATATCTTGCATATTAAATCACTCTGGAGACCTAAGTGATGCAATTTAAAACAATATTTCACATATAAAATCATTCCTGGGACCATAGTGATGGAGAAAAAACTATATTTTACATATAATATCAATTCTGAGACCTGAGCTTTAAAAGTAAAAACCATACTTTTATGTATAAATCACTCTGGGGATATTAGTGATGGAATTAAAACCATATTTTACATAGAAAATCATTCCTGATACCCAAAAGATGCAACTAATATGTGGGTTTTACCACTGTAAATATAAGATATTTTACATTATTGTTTAATTGTTGTGTACTTTAATAAGATTTAGTGGTTAAAATACAGAACTCTCATAGATTTTTAACCTTTTTTTATTATTATCATACATTTTGGATTGCAATGTACTTTCAATTGGATACATGTCATTGCATGTAGACTTAATTTATATTTTGAATGATTGCTAAGTTCAAGAGTTGTAATTCATATTATGATATCGAAGAATTGCTTGATTGATAGATATTTATATAACAAAGATATATCTCACTTTATTGGACTATACATTAATATTTAATTAAAGGAAACAACGGCGCAATAAGTAATATGTTTCCGAGCCGTAAGATTTTAAACATTTTTGTTGATATGATATCCTCTAGAAACACGTAAATAGCAAAAATATCTTCAATATAAAATTCTTTCATTACTTATTTTGTATTATATTGATTATTTTTTTGTAGTAGGATTTTAAAAAAACAACAAAGGATTTGATTTTCATCTTACGTATACTTTTCATTCCGACAACGCGCAGATAAAATGAATGGACGTACGGTACAACCAGTCGGTCTTTCGCGTAAAAAAATGTCAAAAAACATTAAAAAGGCAAAAGTTAAAAGTGTTTTAAAGTTCAGTCGAAAGGTTAGCAAGTTGACAATGTGGACATAAATTTCCAAAAATAAAAAATGTCCACTGGACAAAATTGTCACGTGATAAAATTGTCAGAACAAAAAATGTCCTGTTGACAAACTTGTCACGTGACAAAATTGTCAAGAGAAAAAAAATTGTCCAGAGGACAGAAATTGTCAAAAGAAAAAAAAAGTCCAGTGGACAAAAATTGTCAAAAGAACAAAAATGTCCCGTGGACAGAAATTGTCAACAAATTGTCAAATGGACAGAAATATATTGTATAAAAAAATTGCCAAAAGAACAGCCCAAGTTAACTTGGGTTGTCAAAATCTCTGCTCAAACCAGTCAAATTCTCTGCTCGAACTTAACTTAAAGCAGTCAGAATCTCTGCTTTAAAAGTTAACTAGCATGTTATGTTAGGACTGCACCCAACTGTACCTATGGGGCACGTTGTACACATAAAGTTTGATAGAAATGTTGCAGATCTTTTTATAGCGTATATCAATACATGTATACTAATGTGACTTTTTATTCATGCTTCTAATTCAAAAACTAGGAAACATAATATTAAATACAAAACACTGTTATTTCTTATCACAGACAATTCTAACATAAAGTTACAATGGCTTGGCATATCCCTTGTGAATCACTGGTCCACCCTCATGAAGAAGTACTGCCGGCCATACAGCTAATGACACTTTGTCTCCTTTCTTTGTATAATGGTTAAACATATTGGTATTAAATTTTTCTCCATATTCTGGCCATACTAATGTCATTGATGGATCTGAAGTGGCCATTAGCCACACAATCTCAACCGATTTTTCTACGTACTTTACAACCTCTGGGTATTTTTGGTATGAAGCATAGTCCCTCGAAATTTCTTTAAATTTCTGAAAATAAATGTGCCAAGGAAGATAGTAATAATACGACTTTCAAAATCAAACCAAACCATTAGTATACATGTAACATGTATTTAAGGATAATTAGGACATTACAGTTAACTAGTTTAGTTAATTTCATATGCTATGTTAACATAGTTTTAAAGCCTATAAATAAGGATATGTATGACAAAGTGGAATTTTTTAGATTTGGAAATGTGAAAACACGGAACTTATTAAACTAGTGTTGTGGTCCTTTCTTAATGCTATTATTGTGGCCTCCAGTTTTATAATCAATTATATATGAAAGAATAGGTGCATTGTAGCAGCTACAAAAGGCTAAATTGTCCGTCACTACCTAACCATCCATACTTTTTAGTAACAGTATATTGTTTGGCTTTTTGGTCCAACATATTTCCCGAAATAGATTATTGTTAACATGTTTTGTCTTCAATATAACTGAAATGTTGATCACTGGATGTTATGTATACCTTTAATTATATTACAATATTAAATTTTCAATATCGAAACGGGATTCGTGCAAGGTTTTTCAAACTTCAACCTTAATTGACAATAATTGCTAGTTTTCATACTAGAAGTCGGAGTTCACACTGAGTACTCAACCTTCTACCTTTACATGGGAAATGACATATCTAATGAATTTTAATAAAAACCCACTCAATGGTTTGTATAAGGCTGTTCGTTCAATATAGAATTGTTTGAATTGATTTTTTATTAACATGAACCTAGTTTGAACTTGCGGGTAGGTTAAAACTGCATATAGCATACATTAGTTCCTATAATAAAACATTTTTGTCATTTTACCATGTTACCTGTTAGTAGGTTATTTGTCATAGCCAGATGGAGACACTTAATCAAAGCTCTATCACTTTTACTCAAAAACAGCGAGCAGTTTTAAATGTCTTGTATGGTTCAGCTGCAAGTCCACATTTTAAAAAATAAATATTTTCTCATATTTTCTGTTGGACTCAATATTCCCAGATCACTGTTTAGTTTTGGTTGAGTCATTATGGATAGTAAGGTGTAAAATACCAGGATAATAATGTTTAATACAATAGGATGGTTTGCTTTGACAAATAATACATGGCGTGATTAGAAGGCAGTTTCTGGCATTTATTGGACACATTTAACATAAAACAACAACATTTCTGGAATCCTATCTCATAATGTTAACGTTCGTCTGATATATTATTACCTCCGTTAAATTAGAAACTGGTTCCATGCAGGTTTCACGTCGCATTGCTAGTATTTGTTTTTCCAACCTTTTAACAATGTCTGTGTTTACTTCATTGTACTTCTCTTTAACCTAAATGTCAAACATGAATAAATATGTATAGTAAACAACCAAGAAAACATCAAAACACAAATGCAAATACAACAAAAAAGAAAAAAAAACTCTTAGCCTTAAAGTCAAGTTTGTCATAAAACATCGGATATTAATTTGCAAACAGTAGCTGAGCTTGGTTCAAGAACTTTCAGTTACAATGGCATTTCATTTTTGTGAGTAAATTCTACTTTGTTAACATGCCAAGCTGCCCCATTTAAAGCACAAAAAGGAAAACAAAGTAAGCAGTTCTTCAAACTTTTGATTTACACAATAAGTCTAATAAGGTGCCATCGAACAATTTCTGAAAATTAAAAGATTTGTAGGCCTTTTCCTTTACGTTAATTTAGTAATTTACAGTTTTACTCTAGATGTTGCAGACTTTAATTGATAACACAAAAACTTTCTATTTTGTCTAAATTCATCATGAAAGAGCACTAACTTCTATGGCATTTAAATTACAGGGCAAAAACAACAAATTTCACCAAAAAAACTGTTATAAAAGGGCAATAACTCCTATAATGAGTCATCTGACAATATGCCGACAATATGATTTGTAGGCCTTGTTCTTCTGATTTTTTTTTGCTATTTACATTTCTACTTTATGTATAACAGTTTTTTAATTTCTAAGCAAAAATTAGCAATATGTCTTAAATAATCATTAAAGGGCACTAACTCCTATGAGGGTGTCAGTTGACAATTTCAGACCATCAAGGAAATTGTAGAACTTTTGCAATTTACAGTTCTACTCTTGCTGTTATATTGTAGACACCTTTGTTTTAATTTAGGAAACAGCAGCCATCTTTGTCTATTGATCCATGCCCTAGGTACAAATTTGACACTAGGAACCCTAATGATGATTGTGGCCTGGCCAAGTTTAAAAACAATTTGGACCTGTTTGATTCAGAGGGAAACCTTTTGGAAAAATTTACGAGGGATGACAGACGGATGAAGGACACTAAGTGATGGCAAAAGCCAAGTTTAAAAACAATTTGGACCTGTTTGATTCAGAGGGAAACCTTTTGGAAAAATTTACGAGGGATGACAGACGGATGAAGGACACTAAGTGATGGCAAAAGCATTCATTTTGTCCAGTTGAGCTAAAATGTGTAACATGTTACAAAATCTTGATAATTAACTATTTGTAAAGGAAGCCAATAAATTCTTATTATTGTCTGATGCACTTTGATTTGTTTCGTTTAGTCATATTGTATATAGCCTTTTAAATTAATAACTCTTACTACATTAGGTGTACAAGGCTTCAAAATATTCAAAACAATACTCTGTGTCTGCTGTTGAATAATATCCTGACAGAACTTGTATATGCCCTGTAAAAGAAAGCTTGACATTATTAAGGGTATTTGATATAAATCTAATGTGCTACTAACATATCTTTTTAAAATACAGAAACACCAAACTACATATATATTACCTACACCAAGGCATTTCCATATGGACACACCAAATACATATATCTTTTTAATCAAATGCAGTCATAAAATATCCTACTTCTCAAAATGGACATGTCATTGACATACCTAATGTTACTTTAGCGATGTATATCAAATATATAATTTGTCACTTTTTTCACCTAATGTTACTTTAGCGAGTAAAATTAATGTATATCAAATATTTAATTTTATCACTTTTTCAGTATGATATAGCAATACATCTTGACTGCTATAATACAGCTGAAGCATGTGTTGACTCACAACTGAAGTCATGTAAAAGATCAAGTCAAAGAACAAATGGGTAGTATTTCAAACTTTGCTTTTTATGATATCAATCAGTGCCATTTTGTAAGCAGGCCAACACCTGAATCACTTAATACTGAGAAAGTCCTCACAATAAATATTTTCCTAAAGTTTTATGCTTGCTTGTCATCTGCCTGTTAACGTTCATGGGAAATAGGAAAATCAAGCCTTTTGTTGTAAGATTAAAATATTTTTTACTCTATAACATTGTCGAAATAATAAATAAGTAAATAAATAAGCCTTCTAAGTATTTTCTAACATACGACATTTTTTGTTATACCACATGATGAAATATAGTAAAACGAAATGCTCAAAATCACCATTCTTTGCATTTGGATCATTTCTTTCCAACATTTTTGTGACCAGGGGACACATTTATTTTTATTAATAAGATGCCGGGGTTATTAGACGGGGGAGACAAAAGTAATGTGCAGATTGCACAGACTCGAGAACTGCAACAATTAATAGAAATTTGTTATTGTTTATTTAAAAAAAAACAAAAAATATTATTATATTGAATGTGGTCATCCTCCTTCTATCCTCCTAGCAACAAAAGATTAACATTTAGACTTCATATGACTTTAAATACTACCAATATTGAGGTTTTCCAGAAATACAGCGATATCATAGGAAGCCCATTTTGAAATGTGTTTCACTGGTATCAATGATAAGTTGCCCTTTTTACTGTCAAATTGTAACGCAGTTCATGGTAAAAAGTAGCTTCATGTGAAATGTTTCACAATACAAAAAAAAAGATTAGGCATAAAGATTTAAGTTTGTGATGCAAAAACCTAAACTACCAAGATATTACAGAACACAAGAAAAGTTTGCCTACTAATACTTGTTTTACATATTTTTTTGGTAAACAAGGGCAAATGACAAAACATAATTCTGTAATGGATTGCAGTACCGCACAAACATGAGGACGTCATACTTTTAAGATTTTGTTGTTTTTAGATTTTGCACTATTTGACTGACTGTAATAACTGCTGTTTTCCAAGAATTATTGCTAACGAAAACACTTAACAATTTTTATTTATAATTGACATAATGGGCAATCCCACCTTAAGAGTTAATAGATATGTCTGAACATTAGGGTGAAGATAAATATTTCTATAGTTTTCAAGATAAAAGGCCAGTAAACAGCTGTGCCATGAGGGCATGATACCATCATGGTACAATTCTGTATTTGCAGGTGCTTTTCTATAATATGTGTGCAATATTTCTGTTAAGTTTTAGGGATCGGAGACGAAATCTGTATAAGGGGTTGGTTAAACAAAACATGTATCCTATCTGTTCAATTTGGTGAAAAAAATTAGTTCCCAAGTCTGGAAAAGTAGGGAAAAAACTCTACCAACCATAATAGCAGGTAAACAAGAAAAAAAAAGCAAAGATACAGAGGCGTAATTAGACAAGTCAAGAACAGATAAAAAAGGGTACAACATCAAACAGACACACACAAACAGAAAAACCACGAAAACTGAGTATAGCAAGTGCAGGTATTCCGGAAGTGTAAGACACTCATGCTCCATGTGTGCACCTGTCATATCACGTCATAAAATACAGCCATTTGTCATATCTGGGGGTAGTCATAATTCAATAAGAAGAAGGTGAAGAGATTATGAAAAACAGAAAAATCAATGGTCATTGGGGAAATAGATATTTCCTTATGGTCAACTATGTGCACAACTCCAATGTGTGCAATCTTTCTGTGAAGTATTAGGGACCTATGTTTAAAGCTATAGGAGGAGCTGATCAGACAAAATAGATATCATTTAACTCTACTATAACCAGGATTTGCACTTCGTGCCACCAGGCTAAAAACATTAAACTGTTTACAGATAACCCCGTATTAATTTTGAGGTGGTAATGTTGTAAGGAATAGAAAAATATAATTATTAAAACTAACTAAACTAAATTACAAATAATTTTCAAATAATTATAAATGTGTCGTGTCGGAGTTTTCAGCCCTATTTCACAGCTATGATATTATGCTAAGAACTTGAAGAATGCAGATGTACATTCAAAAGGTCACTAATACAATATTACAGTATTTTGTGTTACCTCTTTTGGAATTGTTCTTTTTTTCTTGACATATTAAAGTGCATAAAGGTACTACTTTGGCAGATAGTTGCTCTATTTATCTACCTTGGTTATATTCATTAGTAAAGTAATAGCCGATTCATCACTCAGCATCCCAGATTTCTGTGCTGTTAATACTTCTAATGAGTTTGTCCATTCTTCATCATATAAAGAGTGGAATCTGTCTGCAATTTTCATTGGTCTATTCTTGTCACTTAAGTCTGTGAAATTGGGATTTCCTTCTGTCAACTGCTTGCTAGCGAATCCACTTAATCTTAAAATACAAAAAGCTTATATCACTAACATCACAATTTTACTTACATAAAAATACAAAATCTATTTATTTCACTTATCTTAGATTTAGGTAGTATGATGCAGATCTATTTGATGTGATAATAAATGAATTAAAAATATTTATACAATAGTATTGTGATGTCCATGCTATATGCTGATATATTTACCTATAGGTTAAAAAGCATACAATTATATGTTTATTATAAAACAATTAAACATTAAAAAAAAATAATTGAAACACAAAAGGTCAACAATGCAGTGATGACAGATTTCTAATATTTTATTACAAAACAAACAAAAGGCTCTCAAGAGCATGTAACTCTCATCTGACCTTCGTAAAAATAACTGTTCTTGCAAATTTTTTTATTTAATGCTTCAGTGAAACCATTTCTGAAAGATCATTTTATATGTATGTTGCCATGTTAAATTTCTAATCAACTTAAAAAAA
Organism: Limnoperna fortunei; assembly: GCA_944474755.1. NCBI lineage: Eukaryota > Metazoa > Mollusca > Bivalvia > Mytilida > Modiolidae > Limnoperna > Limnoperna fortunei. The sequence goes on along the minus strand of OX104115.1, from coordinate 25,530,555 downwards.
CACAAAATTATAAAAGAACTATTTGGCTTAATATCTACATAATAGTTTCTACAATCAATTTTAAATGATGTTAGCACAGGCCAGCTGCATAGTAAGATTCAAACTATGGTAATTTAAGAGTACCAGAATGCTATCTATTCTTTGTAAAAATATCTTTCAATAATAAGATGGCAATTCTAATGAAACTGCAAAACATTAAGAGAATAATAATCAAGAAATATTTATTACTCTTTATAAATCACATTATGGTTTCCAAAGAAGCTGAATTCTAAGAGAGTTTTATTTGTTTGGTGCTGAACGGCACTTTCAGCAATTTTTCAGCTATATCGTGGCGTCCTGTTTTTACTGGGGAAGGAAGATGGATAACCCTAAGAAAACCCCCAACCTGCAGTAGGAACACTGACAATACTTGTCAATTAAGATTGGAGTACACCCTGCCTGCACTGAGAATAGAACCTGCAATCTCAGTGTTGACAGAAAACGTGATCAAAAGTAGACAAACTACCTGAACCACTCGACAACCAAGGCCCTGGGAACGGTGACAAGCTTGAAAATTAAGACATGGAACTCCATTAATACTTGTGGTGATAAATAGCAAGTACAATTAAACACCAGGTAAACAGAAAAAAAAATATTTATCCAATGCAGTGATATCCATAGATATACTAGTAAAATGATATTTGTCATGTGAAAATAAACACATTTAGCAACTTATTAAACGGTAAAGACAGTAAACACAACCTTTAAAATAAATCTGGCATAATATAAGTGAGCTGGACAAACTCAAAACAAATTAAGACATGGTGGGATCGTAACTTCTTGCATTTATTCTAACTCATGTAAGCATAATGTCACGTGAAATCACACCTTTACTTTAAGGGGATGCAGGATAATTTTGACCAAAAAAATATCATCTTTAGCACTTTCTGACCAGTTTTTTCCTCACGGCCAAAAATTTAACTCAGAAACCCCTATTTTTCTTTCAATCAGTAAAATGTATACTAATTGCATGACATTGTATAAAAATTCAGAAAATTTTTTATTCTCTTCTCTGTATGATCTATAAGAAAATTTAAAATTTCAGTTTTCTACCTCTCAAAAATAAGCACTGAAACCCCTATTTTATATTTTGAATTATGATAACTTGTATAAAAAAACTAACTATATGGCGAATTAAAGAATTTCATTCACAAATTATTTTCAGTGAAAGTGTCTTGCATTTCTTTAAGGTAAAGCATATTTATTTATCACAATTTTAACATACATTTCTTTTTTTATTGGTAACACATCTAGCATTGTTTTTTTCATAATTAGGAACGGAAAAATTAGCATTGCATGTACCAAACCAGTAATTTTTATATAATAGAATCATAAATGCCAAATAGACTGACATCTCTCAAAATTTCATCCCCACATAAATGCATTCTAAAATAACACTTTAGGTTTTGGATAACTGCAAATAAACATTCAATGACTGAATTGAAACACTCTAAAATCAGACAAGAAGCACTTTGAACCTTTTCTCCCATAATGTCCTAAGTTATAGTCATGCAGTGGTGGCCATTTTGAATTTACAATGTATAATCGTCATATAAAACAAACTTTTTTGAGGACCATTTAAACAATATTGCTAATAAGTTTAATTTCAATTAGTTCACTAATTTCAGAGAAGAAGCCTATTTAAATATTTTCCCTTAAGGTTCTTTGATAAACTAAGTTTAATGAAACTTTCAGCAATTTTTCAGCTAATTGTCATGGCATTCATTTCTATTGGGAGAGGAAGCTAGAGTAACCAGAGGAAACCCTGATCCTCTGTGAGAAAACTGGCAATCATTGTCAATTAAGATTGGAGTCTGCCTACAGTGGAACTCAAACCCGCAACCTCAGTGTTGACAGACCAGGTGATCAATAGGCGAACTACCTAAACCTGACTCTGCTACCGAGGCCCTTGCCCCGAGAAGAAGACTGAAATGTAAAAGTTAACAATAATGCGCAACTGAATTACCTGCTCCTTAGATCTTCTATTATCACAATATTTTCTGATTTCAGTTTTTGAAGGGCTTTAATTTCCTCTCCTTGATTGTGAGCTAATTGTCGTAGTTGACTCATTTCTTGCTCTAAATCTTGTCTACCATGATGACCGTGGTCTAATACAGAATCAACACTTTGTTGTCTTCCAGGTACATGTACAGTGTTGGCAAATTTGGGTGTGCCCAGTGATGCAGGTGTGGGATTCATTGTTAATGTTTGTGATAAATTAGGGTTACCAGATCTATTTCCTTGTGGCTATAAAACAGATTATCATTTAATTAAAAATATTTATAATAACAAGCATCACAATTTACTTCCTACATGTAACTTTGAATCTAATTAATTATTTATTTACTCAATACATGTACTATATACATATATAAATAAAATAGGGTTATTTCCAAACCTCTAAGTAATACTAATATGGTGTCCTTCATATGCTTTGAGAAATCATTAGGTTTCTACTAAGCATAGAGCCTGTGTGACGTCACAGTAAGAATTCCAATATCATGAGAAACTCAAATGAAAAAAATTCAAACTGGAGCAACACAGTGAATTTTATTCAGATTTTATTAATTTATATATTACTAAGAGGAACATTTATAAAATAAAATGATGAACAAATTTTGTATGTCAATTTTATTTGCTTAACATGCTGTTTTTGGAGATATCTTATTTTATTTCAAAAACCAATATGGCCATTCAAAGCATCCTCTTGGAACTATTTAGAAACTTTATAACAATTGTTAGACATATTAGAATCAAAATAAATTTTATATTTAATTATTGCCAGTAGGCTCTATATGCAAAATATGCAACTAAACCTCAGAAATAGATATCCCTGCACCTTTGAATAAAAAAAATATTGTTTCAACATGTCACGCTTCATTGAAAATGTGCTTCGGTCAATGCTTTCATACATGAATAAAACTTTAAAAAATGCATTCAATTCTTTTATAATCTGAAAATGAAACTTCAAAAAAAACAAAGGAAGTTTGATATGTTGTTCTTGAAATAACAAGAAACACATTTGCTATTTAATATTTTATTTATTTTCAACTCATTTTGCCGCTGTGTTTAACAAGTGTGGACACAGAAAAACGTCTCGCCTGTATTCCGCATCAGTAACGAAAATAAATTTAGTCATAAGCATTACGTAAATAGCATTTAATATCAGCAGCGGCCTGTATACAAAATATTGTCACCATACCCTGCATAGTTACAGGGGAACAGCCGTAACCCAAAAATTTTAACGTAGTTGCTGGACCGTGAAATTGAGGTCAAGGTCAGGTGGAACCTACCAGACAGTCATGTACTATTCATCAGCAAATTATATACCAAATATTGTCATCCTACCATGCGTAGTTACAGAGGAACTATCGTAACCCAAAAACTTTAACGTAGTCGCTGGACCGTGAAATTGAGGTCAAGGTCAGGTGACACCTACCAGATAGTCATGTACTAGTCATCAGCAACCTATACACCAAATATTTTCATCCTACCATGTGTAGTTACAGAGGAACTGTCGTAACCCAAAAACTTTAACGTAGTCGCTGGACCGTGAAATTGAGGTCAAGGTCAGGTGACACCTACCAGACAGTCATGTACTAGTCATCAGCAACCTATACACCAAATATTGTCATCCTACCATGCGTAGTTACAGAGGAACTGTCGTAACCCAAAAACTTTAACGTAGTCGCTGGACCGTGAAATTGAGGTCAAGGTCAGGTGACACCTACCAGACAGTCATGTACTAGTCATCAGCAACCTATACACCAAATATTGTCATCCTACCATGCGTAGTTACAGAGGAACTGTCGTAACCCAAAAACTTTAACGTAATCACTGGACCGTGAAATTGAGGTCAAGGTCAGGTGACACCTACCAGACAGTCATGTACTAGTCATCAGCAACCTATACACCAAATATTGTCATCCTACCATGCGTAGTTACAGAGGAACTGTCGTAACCCAAAAACTTTAACGTAGTCGCTGGACCGTGAAATTGAGGTCAAGGTCAGGTGACACCTACCAGACAGTCATGTACTAGTCATCAGCAACCTATACACCAAATATTGTCATCCTACCATGCGTAGTTACAGAGGAACTGTCGTAACCCAAAAACTTTAACGTAGTCACTGGACCGTGAAATTGAGGTCAAGGTCAGGTGACACCTACCAGACAGTCATGTACTAGTCATCAGCAACCTATACACCAAATATTGTCATCCTACCATGCATAGTTACAGAGGAACTGTCGTAACCCAAAAACTTTAACGTAGTCGCTGGACCGTGAAATTGAGGTCAAGGTCAGGTGACACCTACCAGACAGTCATGTACTAGTCATCAGCAACCTATACACCAAATATTGTCATCCTACCATGCGTAGTTAAAGAGGAACTGTCGTAACCCAAAAACTTTAACGTAGTCACTGGACCGTAAAATTGAGGTCAAGGTCAGGTGACAGGTGACTGACTGGCAAATACTCATCATAAGCTACCTCTGGACCAAATTTGATGGACCTAGGGCTTGGGCTTACAAAGATATGAAGCAAGATGTCAAGTGTTTACGCCGCCGCCGGATTCCCATACATATGTCTCGCCTCCAGCGACTTTCGTCGCAGGCGAGACAAAAATTATTTGAAAGCAAACATGTGTTTGTATTCATACCTTTCTAAATAAAAGTAAAACATCAGTGACATTACTAAAATTATAACCAAAAAAAATAAATAGTTACTTCTGCATTTTGTTATTACCTGCATTCTTTGATCTGAAATAATCCTTCTAAGACAACATAAGCGATTTCTAATAATAAAATTAATCTTTATTCCAGTTAGCCTTTGTAAATTAAGGGTAAATCATATTTCAAAGCCAGCATCTATCTTATAATTGCACTAAACATATAGTGTGTTTACTAGCTAATCCTGTTAATAAACCTTCATTGTTCTCATAGTGGCGTGTGGCAGCCATTTTGAATTTTCGGTTGGCATAAAAAACATCAACTTCAGAGGACCATCCAAACAATATGGTTTCGTTTCCATTTGTGAACAATTTTCAGAAAAGAAGCCTTTTAAAAATATTTCCTGTAGGACCCTATGTTAAAGTAAGTCTTGCAATGGAAAAGAAGCCTTTTTAAATATTTTTTCATAGGGTCATATGTTAAACCAAGTCATGTGATGGGGCCATATTGGTTTTTCAATCAGAATAAAAAAACACAAGCTTTGTAAAGGCCTATCCAATAAACATTCTGGCCAAGTCTGCTTTCAACTGGCAATGCCAGAGGTTTCAGAGGAAAAGATTGAAATGTACAAAGTTTACAGATGTCACACCACAGCCAACGCTGCCTCAGAGTAACAAAAAGTGATGACAATAGCACACTTGACCCTTGTAAGATGATTGAGCTAAAGACTGCGGGTTCATGACCTGCAAATTTTTTTTTTAAATATAATTATATATCTCTTAATTTACAATGTTTTTCTTTGAGAGAAAATATGAATGCAGACAGGTTCAAAATATTTCATTATTATCAATAGAAAAAAACAAAACAAATTTTCTTTTGTGAAATTTCCATTTAAAAACCAGATTCTTACTTGAAAAAAAGGTTGAGATTTGAGACAAATTACCTGTTGTCTGTATTTCTGGTCCACTATACTGAATTGTTCTTTGACACACATTAGGTAAAAATAATCTTTAACTGCTGCAGAGTAACTTTTATTTTGATACCGTTTAGTTAATGCCCTCCACAAATGTGTCTTGTTTACATTCTGATTTCTTGGTTTCTCTCCTTTATAAGCTGTTTTGAATATTTCAAACTGAAATGAAAAAATGTACTTTTGTGTAAATATTTAAAAAGACATCACAATTAGAATTATTTATGTCAATATTTGATATAACTAGAGGCTCCCAGGAGCCTGTATCTCTCACCTGAACCTGAAACCAAACAACCCTTTTTTATCCAGCTTTTCGTTGCTATAAGGAATTGCCCAACACTTCTTGACCTTTTGAGGGAAATAACTCCTATAAGGAGGAGCTTTTGATGCTTCAAAAAGTGTTCAAGGAGAATAATTCCTAAATGGTTCATCAGACAATCTTGACCCTAAAGTCATTTTTGTAGCCCTCATAGAGCAGAACAATTAAGCAATGCTAACTTTTTCTCTAGTTCTAATAATTTTTAAGATTTTGAGGCAAAAATGTCAAAAATAATCAATTTGGACAATTAAAGGGCAATAACTCCTATAAGGAGTCATCATATAACTTCAACCCAATGGAGTGTTTTGTAGAGCTTTTGATGCAGATGAAGGCATGTCTCTTCCGTTTTCCTGTATCTGTTACACTTTTTTAAATATAAGCCAAAAACTGTATTTTACACCCCCCCCCCCTTTCCGTCCTATTTTTAGCCATGGTGGCCATGTTAGTTAATCTGCAGCCATGGTTGGTACAAACTTGGTTGAGGACATTTGACGGATGATGTGTACAAAGTTTCAAAGCAGTACTTTCAGTTGTTTCAGAGAAGAAGATTTAAAAAAATCAATTAAAAAAGATTAAAAAAAACAGTTCAAGGGGAATAACTCTTAAACGGTTAATCAGACAATCTTGACCCTTGAGTCTTTTTTGTAGCCCTCATAGAGCAGAACAATTAAGCAATGCTAACTTTTTCTCTAGTTCTAATAATTTTCAAGATTTTTAGGCAAAAATGTCAAAAATGATCAATTTTGACAATTAAAGGGCAATAACTCCTACAAGGAGTCATCATACAACTTTGACCCAATGAAGTGTTTTGTAGAGCTTTAGATGCTGAAGAAGGAAGGTCTGTTCGGTTTTCCTGTATCTGTTATACTTTTTGAACTATAAGCAAAAAACTGTATTTTGACCCCCCTGTTCTATTTTTAGCCATGGCGGCCATGTTGGTTGGTCTGAGGCCATGATTTGGGCAAACTTGGTAGAGGACATTTTACTGATGATGTGTGCAAAGTTTCAAAGCAATCCCTTCAGTGGTTTTGGAGGAGAAGATTTTTGAAGAAAAGTTAACAACGACGACAACGACGACGACGACGACGGACGACGACGGACGCCAAGTAATGGCAATAGCTCACCTGACCCTTCGGGTCAGGTTAGCTAAAAAGGTCTTTTCCTGGCTATCCTGGCATATTAATGTCTCAAATATTCAAAATTAAAAGGTTACATAAAAAATTGGAGAAAATCAAAGTCTAGGCTATTGAAGAACATACTTTTTTTATTTAAGTAGGGATTAGTTTATCCTTGTACAAGAATTAATACTCTTTCTTTGAAAATTAACATTTACAAATTGATACTTCTGTTCCTGTATATATTTTAAAACACATGTCATATTGATGTTTGAAAATATAACTAGTACATACTTCTGCTTTATATTTTGAGTAAAAATCAGCTTCCACTTGTAGCAGATCTATATATTCATCTTCACAATCTTTAATATATTCATAATGCAGTAATATATCATCAATGTTAGGCATACCCCTTAAGCTGCCCGGAATCTTGTATGGCATTTCTGAAAAGTCATGACATATTTTGTACATCAAGTGTATCCAATTTGAATTTTTTTTTTATTTTGGGATTGACTCACATTCAGTCGTACATATTTTAACCTGCATGGTGTTTAATGATTGATTTTACTGGTTGCATATTGTTATGTGAGCTGTATATTAGATATATTTTGTGCATGAACAAGTTTACAAACAATAAATCACCAGTGAAATTGTTTGTACCAGTATTTAACATGTTTAAAGTGGCTACAATGAGTGTATTTCTTATCAACATTTACAAATAGTGTCTTGAGTGTGCAAGAATGTGGCACCCTCTAGAAATACCACCCACCATGGCCTATGAACAGGCTAACCTAGTCTTTAAGTGCAATGTTTTTTATTAATGCAAGCTTCACTTTCAAATATTACACCAGGTCAGGACCTCCAATAAAAGCATTTTTATTGGTAAAAAATAATATAATGCCATTTAATATCACATGCACATGTAAATCTTTTTTCTTTAGGACTAGGAATATCTTTCTGTTTGAAAATTTCAATATAAATTACATTTTAACTTGCATTTAATTTGTGAAATCTAAATGTAACATCAGCTTTGAAATGTAAACATTGTACCTCATAAGTAGAATGACTTCATAGTATTTTCTGTCTCCTTGAACTTATCTGTATTACAAAACGATCTCTTGTATTTAGCCAGTTGTTGGGTAAGAATTCATTAATTAATCTTTCAAGAAGCTGTTTTGTTGGCACTGTAGCAATGATTTTTTTCAAATCCATTATATATTGTTTTGTCATAAAACACACATTTTGTTCACATTCTATTTTCATTTGCTGAAATTTAAAGTTGTTAACACTACACAGGGAAATATTGTTCACGTGAAATTCACGTGAAATCAGGATTAACGTGAATTTCATGTGAAAAAGTTCACATGATTTTCACGTTAAACTAGCATATTAACGTGAATTTCACATGAAATATATTTAATATGAATTGAATTTATTAGTTTAAATGAAATTTCCTTTGCTGTTAATATCTATTAAATGTAGGTTGCTGAATTATTTAGGAACCAATTTTGACAATCTAAGAAAAATGTGGCATAAAAATGCATGAATCTAATCTATATATTAATGTGTTTTGTTGTGAGATTTCCCGAATGGTAATCTTTCCCTACTTATAATATTGTAAACAATTAAAGTACTATACAATAAAACAATTATTTGAAGGGGATCTGGTATAGATGATTTCCTTGAAAACAATTAAAATATTGTTGACTTAACTTCTGTTCTCATTTCCATATTTTTATTAGCTTTAGATAGACTTCTTTCATCGTGCTTCTTTTATTAGCAAGGTGAAAAGTTAATTCGAAACTCTGGCATATCATATAGGGAAATTTCTCTTGTTACACCTAGCTCCATCTTTACTAAATGATCTTATCAGATCCTTATAAATCTTTCAGTACATGGAATACTATTTTAGGAGTTTTAAACAGAAAAATAATTACATCAGTTAGATTGTAACCTCCACACCACTAAAAACTTGGTAGTGCATAATTCCTGATATATTTGCATCTTGCCAATTTTTTCATATTTTGTAGGTACAATTTTGCATTAACAATGATGATATTTTACCATTGTGAGAGGCAACATGTTTGAAAATTGTGATATAAATATTTTAATTAAAACATGTTATTCATTTAAGTATTAAATTACTGAAGACTGACAAGTACCATAACCATTTTATCAGAAGAATCATATTATACTTTACATATTATAAATAGACCAGCCAATCCAGAAAAATTAAGACACTGTCAGAAATAAAAACATGGAAAAAATATCAAGTATTTAATATCCTTCAAGTATTTCTACTGTTTGCATGTAGACTACCGGGTAAATACAATTCACATTTGCATACTTTCACACAAACAATTGAAGTTTTGTTAACCAAAACAAATCGGTACCATTTTTTTTAGTTAGAGTGTTCTGTATACAAGTGCCTGTATAAAATTTTCTGACTTTAGAAATCCATTAAATTTGCATATATAAGAACATGTAAAGTATTGTTATCCCTATTTTGAAGTATTTTCCTTTGATCTTTGTGTGCGATATTATTCCATCTCACTTTACTAGCGTGAGTTGGGCCCATCTCAGCTCGCTGTCAAGACGTCGTTAAGTAAACACTGTGACGTCACAATGTTACAAAACAGAGATAAACAGATTATTTACGTTTTATAAAACTCTATGCATTTTCTCGTCATCTCACCTCAGGGCTTTCGCCCTTCGATGAGATATGGATGAGAAAACACATCTGGTTTTTAAAAAAAAGTAAATAGGCTATAAAAATGATTGATGAGATATTAGATAACAAGATCATACTAATTGGATATTTGCTGCAACAGCAGGCACAAAGATCGAATAATCAAGAGTAAAGGCAAATTTATTAATGAACGAAATCATACAACACAATGAAGCAGTAATCATAATCAATGAAATGTTTCCAATCAAAATAATCAAAATAAAGTTTTACTATGTCGCAGAAACATGCTCAAAGAAAAAAACTTTATAAGAGAACAATTAATTAGAATTTTACAACATAACATTTTTATGTGCTCATATTTAGTTACGCTGAAGGGGTCATTGTCGACCTGCATGGGTACTATATCAGCGTACCCAGGGTACTTAAAATTTGAGAAATGGTACCCACGGTACTGTCGCTTAACATAAGCATACCCAGACCAATATTGTTAAATCAAATCCATTATTTTTCAAGTGTTCATAAACATGCACATAATCAAAACAAACTTAAGTGTAAACTGTAACAAACCGCCATTCTTCTATTTATAATTGTGGACCAAATACAGGAAGGAAATGAACGTAATCTCGCGATACTAACCACACCGGGTACGTTTATGTAAAGCGACAGTACCCTGGGTACCATTTTTCAAATTTTAAGTACCCTGGGTACGCTGATATAGTACCCAGGTCGACAATGACCCTTTCAGCTTTAGTTACAGAAGTTAGAAAGTTAGAAATTGACCTCTTTGTTATTTCAAAAAGTTTTCCTGATCTTGAATGACTATTTTGTCTGAAAACTTAGAAAAAAATCATATATATGTGTCAACTCTGTGTATGTAATGCATAGCAAGATATCAAAACTACTTACTTTTTCATCTGTCAAAATTTTTTGCAATAAAGTAACAAATAAATTATTATTTAATGACTTTTGTCACAGCAGTGCCAAACAAAATAATACACTGGTTAAAAAGTTTGATATTTCCACTTCTTATTCTTTAGAACGATCTGTTGTTATCTAGGTTACTCATGTCAGAAAAGTTCAGTTGTTTTTAATAAAAAGTGTGCTATGGAGGTCAGAGCATTAAATGTGACATTCAAAATATATTAATGCTTTGACTCATAGTTTTGAAATGGAATTCTATCATTAATAATTTACAGATATTTTCTTATTCTTCGACTTATTTCAATTAACAAATTATAGTTTTCATGTAATGAAATGATAGGTCTTTATCTTTTTCTTCCTCGACAATAGTCAAAACAACATTTTATTTAAGTATTGTATTTGCAGAACCAGTAAGCTAAATATGAACATATTTGAAGGAAAATGAAGGCAGATTTTTTTCTTGAATTAGTGAGAAATTCATGGGCATATTTTATTTTGAAATATCTATACACGTTGTATTAAAAACCTTGACCACCATATTTTATTTCCCCCCTTATTTATTCTTTTAATCTTTTTTTCTCTGTTTCTTTGTTTGTTTGTTTGTTTTTTGTTTTTATTTTTGTTTTGGAAGTGTTAGATATGATACATTGTCTTAATATATGTCTCCATGATGGCAGTTGAAATATAAAAATACTTTTTGTTTAATTCGGAGCATATTCCCTTCAAAAGCCCCAATCAAAGGTAGATCATCAGTGCATTTCCGCTCAAAAACGAAAGTAGATTCTTAAGTGAACGCGGAATCTTCAACAATTTTATAAAATACAAACACCTACGATACACAGACCAGTAAAAATAATAGAAAATGTTTATGGTTTTCACGCTGGAAATAAAACAAATCATCCTTACAGCAACTTTAACTTAAAATTTATGTACCGTGTTAGTCTATAGAAAGCGCCATTGTATTCATTTATATAGTTGTGTTTCTTATAGTGCTGACCTGTAATTAGATACATACAGAAAAAAATTCCAAAATTACCAAAAAATATATGTAAAATATAAAACGAACAAAATAAAACAGAAGAAAACATACTGAAAGCCCAATACGTTACCGTTGGCAGCGCCTTGATGTTTCGATGTTACCTTTGGCTAATTTTTGGGGTTCGACAAAGGTTGTCTGCTATATAAATTCATTTTTCCAACCAAAGGCACGTAACAGGCCAATGAAATTTAACACATAAGAGAGAAATAGTGATAGATGCATTACAGTTATAGTTAGAGTTGGCATAAATGATCTACCAAATATTTTCCAACACCGGTGTGGGGAAAGGTGGGGGGGGGGGGGGGGGTGTTATAAGATCTTTTTCTGTTAACGTGTTCGGACATTTTTACACGTCTGTTAACTGTTTTTTTTTTTTTTAAATAAAATCTGCAAACATAAACTGTTTTCTGTTTTCGAATTGTGTCTTTTGAATTAAAAGACGCTTACCCATGGTAACTTAAATGTTATTGAAGACAAGCTTGCATTCTGATTGAACAAAAGTAGTAAATAATTTTGCGTTCGAACAATCTTCTATGGTATACTACTCTGAAAAAAAAACATCCCTATCTGCATTTCTCAATTATTATTTTAGCAGACTGGTGTTTTAAAACTATTGGTATTCGTAATTACACTTTAGAGAATGAATATGTCAAAGAATGCCATTCAGAACTGATAAAAAATAATTACTCGATAAAGCCTAAACGTCGTGTAATTTTTGCGCATTTCGTCTGTGGTAAAATTATAGTTGCTTTGTTGACCGTCGTAAACAATCCTCACGCCAGTCATGTATTTTCACCATATTTTCGTGATTTGACCGTCTGACACACGCAATCTCTCTATCGTGAAATTATTGTCATACAAATATGACCCTAAAAGGTAATTATTTCATTGGTAATTTTTGGGAACGTCAAATGACTTACAACATGTACAAGAGACACAATGGTTCGATGACACATTTTATTTACAGCCCATCGAGTTAAGAGCAAAATTCACTGATGGTTCGTTGCTATTATTTCTTTGGACCTCAATTACACATACGTTTTATCCAGGGAGAGTCTATACTAACTGTTAGTATAGACTGTCCCTGGTTTATCATAACCCCCCCCCCCCCCCTATTAAAAATTGGTGCTGTTTTTAAATTTTAAAAAGTTAACTAACTTGTTTTCATGTTAATACAAACGATACATCGCAAGAAAAAAGTTACACCTCCGACATATAAATAGCAAGGTTTGTATGTTTTTATTTACCATTGTGGTCTTCAACTTCTGAAATAGCTTTTCATTTGGGATATTTAAATATGTTAGCTCTCTGATTTTTAAAGCCATTAATGCATATCAACTTTCCGTGCGTCCGTCGTAATTCACGTGCAGACAGGAGATGGAGCTCTTATTACAAAGTATCTTTTTGATAATACCCTATTGTTTAATAACATGTTAAAAAAAATCCTTGATTATTACATCAATGTAGCAACCTTCTTACATTACAGTCTTATTTTGATTGGATACAGTGTGCAGAAAAAAGATAAAACGGAGTGCTCTTTCTTGCACCTTTTCCATTTTTCTTGAATTCTTTTCTGTACAGAAATGCCATACATAAGAGCAGAAATTACAATTACTGAAATAAATAAATGGAAAGCAGTAAGTTTACTTAATCTGTTAAAATATGAACCCAAACGTTTAAGGATATTTAGTTGCTGGGAAGCCTTCCTACAGATTGTATTTATATGCATATCAAAGTTTAGTTGGTAATAGTTTTGGACAGATCTGTTAAAATAGCAGCTATATACTGATTTCTGTCCAAAGTTTCACGCCAGTCCTCTAATAACCTAAGTAGTGTGGTATGGCATCTATATCCATTCCTAAAAGCACAAAAATAAGGGTTAAATATATTATAAAAAAATCTGATATTTGACATTCTATTACTTTTTTATAAATTTTAGAAACAAATGGGTAACACACTTACTGGTCGGTATATAGTTGGTTTTGTTTAAGGGTTCTTTTTTTAAACAGTGGGGTAACCTGGGCTTTCTTCAAGGAGTCTGGAAAAATGCCAGTATCTATAGACATGTTTACTAAAGTTGTCAGATGATTGGATATTGGTTTACAGTGTTTGATTACTTTGGAAGGTATGCCATCATAGCCTGTGGCCTTTTTAACATCAAATTTATCTATGATATTTTTTACAGTATCTTGTTTGATATTATTACATTCAAAGCAGTTCTCAGAAATAATTTTCGTCTTTTCTTTTCATAATACTTGGATGCGTTTCAGGGTCATGTACCATATTTTCACCAAATGTTGTCTGCAACAGTAGAAAAGAAAAAAATAACTTGTCTGTTGACCTAATAGCTCTCTATTCTGATCTTTGATTATGGAATCTGTTGACAAAAACATTGTGTACCTCTGTGGACTTTAAAAGCGCCTATGACACCATTTGGAGATAAGGGCTGTGGCAAAAATGTTAAAGTCAAATATAAAGGGGAAAATATTTACTGTGATCTACAGCATGTATCAAAATATTAAGACGTCCGTAAAAAATGAAGCCGAATTTTTAAAATTATTTGTATCCCACATAGGTGTGAAGTAAGGTGAAAATCTGTCATCTGTCCCTGTTTTATTTTCATTGTTTCTTAATGATTTAAAAACTTATTTTTTTATTAAATGACGTAGGGTGTCTAAGTAATATCTTAAACTTATGCCGAGAATCGTTACAAATATTTTAAAAACTGTTCATTATATTATATGCTGATAACACTGTTCTCCTTTCAGAAACTGCAGAAGGTATGCAAGCTAGTACAAGATGTTTTGAAAAATCCTGTAATAAATGTAAACTAAATGTATATTAACATAAGTAAAACGAGACTTGTAGCTTTTAGTAAAAAAATAGTGTAAACAGAATTTCAAAATAAGCGAGGAAAATATTGAAATAGTAGACTCTTATTTCTACCATGGAGTACTGTTCAACTTAAATTGTAGTTTTCGTAACCCGCAGAGTTATTTAATCTGTTATTCAATAATGTTGAAAATGTTTTGCTAAGACAAGAGTTTAATGTAATTCTTCTATACAGTGCAAGGTCACATCTTTAACCTTTATTTTTAAATATTGTTATTAGTATTCCGGTCGACCGACTATCCGGAACTATTCCAGAAACAAAGATCAGATAAAAGAGTTTTAGATAAAAAGGCAATCGTACTTTTAATATATTCATTTAAAACTTCATCAATACCAAATGCTTTGCGGTTCTTCAAAGTCGATACCGCTTTTTAAATTTCTGCTTCCGTTACTGAACCTTTTAAATATTCCTCCACACCGCATCAAAATCGAGTTCTTTGTCAAATTCGCAAAATTACCATTTTTATTTAAACTTTCAAAATGGTTATGTAGCGATTCTAACGAAATATCCCTTTTATTATCACGCTTTTGATTTGTATTAAGATTATTGAGAATTTTCCACAAGTCTTTTGAGTCTTGTTGGGACAAATTGCGTAGTTCGTTTGCAACTCTTTGTTGATACTTCGGAAAAAGATTTGTTTAAATGTTTTTGTTATGTCATTGTTTTCTAATCTATTTTTTCACTTGTTATCGGCATTTATCATGAAGCTGTATTTCTTGCGAGCTTTAGAAATTTGTTTACTTATTGATCACTTTCTATTAAATCTCGGTTGGAGTCTTCGTGTTTATCAAATTTTTTAGGTTTTTTTTTTATTTTTATGTTGCGGACACCACGTTAGAAAAATTTGTAGTTATGTCGGAGACTACACCGTCAATAACATTTTACATTAAGATATTCTTCCATTAATTCCTCCAGCTGATTGATGACACGCGCTAGCATAACGGTAGCACAGTAGTAAATGTTTTGGCTATAGTCGAAAACACTAACATTTCTGTGATTTGCATACCTTTCTAACATTGATCAGCATTTACCTGGACTAGGAAATTAATAAACTTTCATTTACCATTTAAAAAATAAATGCCATATATATCCGTGACCAATTCCTTTTTTCGCTAGTTAGAACATTTTGAGACGCTCCCACTTTTACATGCAATTTCTAATGCAGTGAATGTAAAAATACTACATTGTTTAAAAAATTACCAAACTTTTATCTTGCAAGATCTGAGAAAAATTTTACCACTTTTTAAAACTTAATTTATGCAGGAGCTTACAGCTAAAAAATTGTACACATCTAACCACTATTTACCAAATCAGGACACAACGAAGTATTCAGTACTGTACTTAATGTAGGGTACACAATCTGGTAACTTGTTACTGGTACATATTTACTACTGTTATGCCTATACCAAGTTTGCAAGAGAACCAATTTAGCCAATATTTCTACATCAAGTACATAGGTCATATTTGAATTAAAATCAATAAAAGATATATTGGTATTCAAAGTGTTCTTGAAAAATTCTTCTATTTTTTAGCCCTACCCAAGGATAAAAATTGCATATGTATCTAACATGTGTTTGAAGACATCTTCAGAATAAAAATTTGCTTTACTGTCACTGTCCCTGCACTTTTAAACAAGAAAATAATATCAAAGTTCTATAACAGATAGATTTTAAATGCACTAGCCTTATATTATACTATTGGCCAGCCCAATCTATGCTGGCCCACTAAGATGTGGTGGCTTTCAATAGCTGACCACTCCATCTTTTAAACTATGCCATATTGACCCCTAAATTGTTTCAAAGTGGCTTCAAATTAACAAGATGGTGCTTGTAGACAAGAAACCTTTTAAACAAGTACAAATACATGAAGTCAAATTTTAATTTAACCTGTTTTATACCTTCAATTAGTGCGAAATAAAAGTACCAATATTTCACTCAAAGGCTGTTGATAACACTAAATTCCACAAAAAATTATACTTTAGTAAAGGAAATCTGTTTTCTCTTTTAAGTTGGATATTTTGACACTAATTATGCCTTTACAAACCATCTGTTGAACAGGTTTTGTTAAATCATGTGCACAATAATCACTTTTATAGACAATACATTACCATTTTTGGCTAATTTTTGCTTATTTTGGACTAAAATTTTAAAAAAATTTGAACTTGTTCCTATTAATTTGCTTTATTGTGGCCCTAAATTCAGTAATTGGGGACAAAATCTAGTTTTCAGCCAAAGGGTTTCATTGTCATATCAAAACTTTGGGAGAAATTGATCCAAAGTTCAAACTGATCAGTACGGTTTAAAATTTACCTTATTTTTGGCCTAATTTTTTTTTATCGAAATATAATTTTATGCCCATGAATATGCCCAATTCATTGCGAAAAGTTAAGATGACCATACAGAAAGAAAGTTAAAATGGAATAAAGACAGGAGAACACTTTACTGTGATTGTGTGTGGTTTTTTAATATGTGTATATAGAAAAATGCAAAAAGTGCTGACTTAGCAGTTTTTATAGTGTCCATTAGACAATACCTTCTTTTTGAGTACTGCCTTCAGTTAGTTTCAACAAGATATACCACAATCTATGCAAAAAATAACCTTGATGTACACTCAGAAATAAAAATCCACAAAACATCATCTGACATATAGGTAGCACAGTAGTAAATGTTTTGGCTATAGTCGAAAACACTAACATTTCTGTGATTTGCATACCTTTCTAACATTGATCAGCATTTACCTGGACTAGGAAATTAATAAACTTTCATTTACCATTTAAAAAATAAATGCCATATATATCCGTGACCAATTCCTTTTTTCGCTAGTTAGAACATTTTGAGACGCTCCCACTTTTACATGCAATTTCTAATGCAGTGAATGTAAAAATACTACATTGTTTAAAAAATTACCAAACTTTTATCTTGCAAGATCTGAGAAAAATTTTACCACTTTTTAAAACTTAATTTATGCAGGAGCTTACAGCTAAAAAATTGTACACATCTAACCACTATTTACCAAATCAGGACACAACGAAGTATTCAGTACTGTACTTAATGTAGGGTACACAATCTGGTAACTTGTTACTGGTACATATTTACTACTGTTATGCCTATACCAAGTTTGCAAGAGAACCAATTTAGCCAATATTTCTACATCAAGTACATAGGTCATATTTGAATTAAAATCAATAAAAGATATATTGGTATTCAAAGTGTTCTTGAAAAATTCTTCTATTTTTTAGCCCTACCCAAGGATAAAAATTGCATATGTATCTAACATGTGTTTGAAGACATCTTCAGAATAAAAATTTGCTTTACTGTCACTGTCCCTGCACTTTTAAACAAGAAAATAATATCAAAGTTCTATAACAGATAGATTTTAAATGCACTAGCCTTATATTATACTATTGGCCAGCCCAATCTATGCTGGCCCACTAAGATGTGGTGGCTTTCAATAGCTGACCACTCCATCTTTTAAACTATGCCATATTGACCCCTAAATTGTTTCAAAGTGGCTTCAAATTAACAAGATGGTGCTTGTAGACAAGAAACCTTTTAAACAAGTACAAATACATGAAGTCAAATTTTAATTTAACCTGTTTTATACCTTCAATTAGTGCGAAATAAAAGTACCAATATTTCACTCAAAGGCTGTTGATAACACTAAATTCCACAAAAAATTATACTTTAGTAAAGGAAATCTGTTTTCTCTTTTAAGTTGGATATTTTGACACTAATTATGCCTTTACAAACCATCTGTTGAACAGGTTTTGTTAAATCATGTGCACAATAATCACTTTTATAGACAATACATTACCATTTTTGGCTAATTTTTGCTTATTTTGGACTAAAATTTTAAAAAAATTTGAACTTGTTCCTATTAATTTGCTTTATTGTGGCCCTAAATTCAGTAATTGGGGACAAAATCTAGTTTTCAGCCAAAGGGTTTCATTGTCATATCAAAACTTTGGGAGAAATTGATCCAAAGTTCAAACTGATCAGTACGGTTTAAAATTTACCTTATTTTTGGCCTAATTTTTTTTTATCGAAATATAATTTTATGCCCATGAATATGCCCAATTCATTGCGAAAAGTTAAGATGACCATACAGAAAGAAAGTTAAAATGGAATAAAGACAGGAGAACACTTTACTGTGATTGTGTGTGGTTTTTTAATATGTGTATATAGAAAAATGCAAAAAGTGCTGACTTAGCAGTTTTTATAGTGTCCATTAGACAATACCTTCTTTTTGAGTACTGCCTTCAGTTAGTTTCAACAAGATATACCACAATCTATGCAAAAAATAACCTTGATGTACTCTCAGAAATAAAAATCCACAAAACATCATCTGACATATAGGTAGCACAGTAGTAAATGTTTTGGCTATAGTCGAAAACACTAACATTTCTGTGATTTGCATACCTTTCTAACATTGATCAGCATTTACCTGGACTAGGAAATTAATAAACTTTCATTTACCATTTAAAAAATAAATGCCATATATATCCGTGACCAATTCCTTTTTTCGCTAGTTAGAACATTTTGAGACGCTCCCACTTTTACATGCAATTTCTAATGCAGTGAATGTAAAAATACTACATTGTTTAAAAAATTACCAAACTTTTATCTTGCAAGATCTGAGAAAAATTTTACCACTTTTTAAAACTTAATTTATGCAGGAGCTTACAGCTAAAAAATTGTACACATCTAACCACTATTTACCAAATCAGGACACAACGAAGTATTCAGTACTGTACTTAATGTAGGATACACAATCTGGTAACTTGTTACTGGTACATATTTACTACTGTTATGCCTATACCAAGTTTGCAAGAGAACCAATTTAGCCAATATTTCTACATCAAGTACATAGGTCATATTTGAATTAAAATCAATAAAAGATATATTGGTATTCAAAGTGTTCTTGAAAAATTCTTCTATTTTTTAGCCCTACCCAAGGATAAAAATTGCATATGTATCTAACATGTGTTTGAAGACATCTTCAGAATAAAAATTTGCTTTACTGTCACTGTCCCTGCACTTTTAAACAAGAAAATAATATCAAAGTTCTATAACAGATAGATTTTAAATGCACTAGCCTTATATTATACTATTGGCCAGCCCAATCTATGCTGGCCCACTAAGATGTGGTGGCTTTCAATAGCTGACCACTCCATCTTTTAAACTATGCCATATTGACCCCTAAATTGTTTCAAAGTGGCTTCAAATTAACAAGATGGTGCTTGTAGACAAGAAACCTTTTAAACAAGTACAAATACATGAACAAATTTTAATTTAACCTGTTTTATACCTTCAATTAGTGCGAAATAAAAGTACCAATATTTCACTCAAAGGCTGTTGATAACACTAAATTCCACAAAAAATTATACTTTAGTAAAGGAAATCTGTTTTCTCTTTTAAGTTGGATATTTTGACACTAATTATGCCTTTACAAACCATCTGTTGAACAGGTTTTGTTAAATCATGTGCACAATAATCACTTTTATAGACAATACATTACCATTTTTGGCTAATTTTTGCTTATTTTGGACTAAAATTTTAAAAAAATTTGAACTTGTTCCTATTAATTTGCTTTATTGTGGCCCTAAATTCAGCAATTGGGGACAAAATCTAGTTTTCAGCCAAAGGGTTTCATTGTCATATCAAAACTTTGGGAGAAATTGATCCAAAGTTCAAACTGATCAGTACGGTTTAAAATTTACCTTATTTTTGGCCTAATTTTTTTTTATCGAAATATAATTTTATGCCCATGAATATGCCCAATTCATTGCGAAAAGTTAAGATGACCATACAGAAAGAAAGTTAAAATGGAATAAAGACAGGAGAACACTTTACTGTGATTGTGTGTGGTTTTTTAATATGTGTATATAGAAAAATGCAAAAAGTGCTGACTTAGCAGTTTTTATAGTGTCCATTAGACAATACCTTCTTTTTGAGTACTGCCTTCAGTTAGTTTCAACAAGATATACCACAATCTATGCAAAAAATAACCTTGATGTACTCTCAGAAATAAAAATCCACAAAACATCATCTGACATATACCAAGTTTGCAAGAGAACCAATTTAGCCAATATTTCTACATCAAGTACATAGGTCATATTTGAATTAAAATCAATAAAAGATATATTGGTATTCAAAGTGTTCTTGAAAAATTCTTCTATTTTTTAGCCCTACCCAAGGATAAAAATTGCATATGTATCTAACATGTGTTTGAAGACATCTTCAGAATAAAAATTTGCTTTACTGTCACTGTCCCTGCACTTTTAAACAAGAAAATAATATCAAAGTTCTATAACAGATAGATTTTAAATGCACTAGCCTTATATTATACTATTGGCCAGCCCAATCTATGCTGGCCCACTAAGATGTGGTGGCTTTCAATAGCTGACCACTCCATCTTTTAAACTATGCCATATTGACCCCTAAATTGTTTCAAAGTGGCTTCAAATTAACAAGATGGTGCTTGTAGACAAGAAACCTTTTAAACAAGTACAAATACATGAACAAATTTTAATTTAACCTGTTTTATACCTTCAATTAGTGCGAAATAAAAGTACCAATATTTCACTCAAAGGCTGTTGATAACACTAAATTCCACAAAAAATTATACTTTAGTAAAGGAAATCTGTTTTCTCTTTTAAGTTGGATATTTTGACACTAATTATGCCTTTACAAACCATCTGTTGAACAGGTTTTGTTAAATCATGTGCACAATAATCACTTTTATAGACAATACATTACCATTTTTGGCTAATTTTTGCTTATTTTGGACTAAAATTTAAAAAAAATTTGAACTTGTTCCTATTAATTTGCTTTATTGTGGCCCTAAATTCAGCAATTGGGGACAAAATCTAGTTTTCAGCCAAAGGGTTTCATTGTCATATCAAAACTTTGGGAGAAATTGATCCAAAGTTCAAACTGATCAGTACGGTTTAAAATTTACCTTATTTTTGGCCTAATTTTTTTTTATCGAAATATAATTTTATGCCCATGAATATGCCCAATTCATTGCGAAAAGTTAAGATGACCATACAGAAAGAAAGTTAAAATGGAATAAAGACAGGAGAACACTTTACTGTGATTGTGTGTGGTTTTTTAATATGTGTATATAGAAAAATGCAAAAAGTGCTGACTTAGCAGTTTTTATAGTGTCCATTAGACAATACCTTCTTTTTGAGTACTGCCTTCAGTTAGTTTCAACAAGATATACCACAATCTATGCAAAAAATAACCTTGATGTACTCTCAGAAATAAAAATCCACAAAACATCATCTGACATATAGGTAGCACAGTAGTAAATGTTTTGGCTATAGTCGAAAACACTAACATTTCTGTGATTTGCATACCTTTCTAACATTGATCAGCATTTACCTGGACTAGGAAATTAATAAACTTTCATTTACCATTTAAAAAATAAATGCCATATATATCCGTGACCAATTCCTTTTTTCGCTAGTTAGAACATTTTGAGACGCTCCCACTTTTACATGCAATTTCTAATGCAGTGAATGTAAAAATACTACATTGTTTAAAAAATTACCAAACTTTTATCTTGCAAGATCTGAGAAAAATTTTACCACTTTTTAAAACTTAATTTATGCAGGAGCTTACAGCTAAAAAATTGTACACATCTAACCACTATTTACCAAATCAGGACACAACGAAGTATTCAGTACTGTACTTAATGTAGGGTACACAATCTGGTAACTTGTTACTGGTACATATTTACTACTGTTATGCCTATACCAAGTTTGCAAGAGAACCAATTTAGCCAATATTTCTACATCAAGTACATAGGTCATATTTGAATTAAAATCAATAAAAGATATATTGGTATTCAAAGTGTTCTTGAAAAATTCTTCTATTTTTTAGCCCTACCCAAGGATAAAAATTGCATATGTATCTAACATGTGTTTGAAGACATCTTCAGAATAAAAATTTGCTTTACTGTCACTGTCCCTGCACTTTTAAACAAGAAAATAATATCAAAGTTCTATAACAGATAGATTTTAAATGCACTAGCCTTATATTATACTATTGGCCAGCCCAATCTATGCTGGCCCACTAAGATGTGGTGGCTTTCAATAGCTGACCACTCCATCTTTTAAACTATGCCATATTGACCCCTAAATTGTTTCAAAGTGGCTTCAAATTAACAAGATGGTGCTTGTAGACAAGAAACCTTTTAAACAAGTACAAATACATGAACAAATTTTAATTTAACCTGTTTTATACCTTCAATTAGTGCGAAATAAAAGTACCAATATTTCACTCAAAGGCTGTTGATAACACTAAATTCCACAAAAAATTATACTTTAGTAAAGGAAATCTGTTTTCTCTTTTAAGTTGGATATTTTGACACTAATTATGCCTTTACAAACCATCTGTTGAACAGGTTTTGTTAAATCATGTGCACAATAATCACTTTTATAGACAATACATTACCATTTTTGGCTAATTTTTGCTTATTTTGGACTAAAATTTAAAAAAAATTTGAACTTGTTCCTATTAATTTGCTTTATTGTGGCCCTAAATTCAGCAATTGGGGACAAAATCTAGTTTTCAGCCAAAGGGTTTCATTGTCATATCAAAACTTTGGGAGAAATTGATCCAAAGTTCAAACTGATCAGTACGGTTTAAAATTTACCTTATTTTTGGCCTAATTTTTTTTTATCGAAATATAATTTTATGCCCATGAATATGCCCAATTCATTGCGAAAAGTTAAGATGACCATACAGAAAGAAAGTTAAAATGGAATAAAGACAGGAGAACACTTTACTGTGATTGTGTGTGGTTTTTTAATATGTGTATATAGAAAAATGCAAAAAGTGCTGACTTAGCAGTTTTTATAGTGTCCATTAGACAATACCTTCTTTTTGAGTACTGCCTTCAGTTAGTTTCAACAAGATATACCACAATCTATGCAAAAAATAACCTTGATGTACTCTCAGAAATAAAAATCCACAAAACATCATCTGACATATAGGTAGCACAGTAGTAAATGTTTTGGCTATAGTCGAAAACACTAACATTTCTGTGATTTGCATACCTTTCTAACATTGATCAGCATTTACCTGGACTAGGAAATTAATAAACTTTCATTTACCATTTAAAAAATAAATGCCATATATATCCGTGACCAATTCCTTTTTTCGCTAGTTAGAACATTTTGAGACGCTCCCACTTTTACATGCAATTTCTAATGCAGTGAATGTAAAAATACTACATTGTTTAAAAAATTACCAAACTTTTATCTTGCAAGATCTGAGAAAAATTTTACCAATTTTTAAAACTTAATTTATGCAGGAGCTTACAGCTAAAAAATTGTACACATCTAACCACTATTTACCAAATCAGGACACAACGAAGTATTCAGTACTGTACTTAATGTAGGGTACACAATCTGGTAACTTGTTACTGGTACATATTTACTACTGTTATGCCTATACCAAGTTTGCAAGAGAACCAATTTAGCCAATATTTCTACATCAAGTACATAGGTCATATTTGAATTAAAATCAATAAAAGATATATTGGTATTCAAAGTGTTCTTGAAAAATTCTTCTATTTTTTAGCCCTACCCAAGGATAAAAATTGCATATGTATCTAACATGTGTTTGAAGACATCTTCAGAATAAAAATTTGCTTTACTGTCACTGTCCCTGCACTTTTAAACAAGAAAATAATATCAAAGTTCTATAACAGATAGATTTTAAATGCACTAGCCTTATATTATACTATTGGCCAGCCCAATCTATGCTGGCCCACTAAGATGTGGTGGCTTTCAATAGCTGACCACTCCATCTTTTAAACTATGCCATATTGACCCCTAAATTGTTTCAAAGTGGCTTCAAATTAACAAGATGGTGCTTGTAGACAAGAAACCTTTTAAACAAGTACAAATACATGAACAAATTTTAATTTAACCTGTTTTATACCTTCAATTAGTGCGAAATAAAAGTACCAATATTTCACTCAAAGGCTGTTGATAACACTAAATTCCACAAAAAATTATACTTTAGTAAAGGAAATCTGTTTTCTCTTTTAAGTTGGATATTTTGACACTAATTATGCCTTTACAAACCATCTGTTGAACAGGTTTTGTTAAATCATGTGCACAATAATCACTTTTATAGACAATACATTACCATTTTTGGCTAATTTTTGCTTATTTTGGACTAAAATTTTAAAAAAATTTGAACTTGTTCCTATTAATTTGCTTTATTGTGGCCCTAAATTCAGCAATTGGGGACAAAATCTAGTTTTCAGCCAAAGGGTTTCATTGTCATATCAAAACTTTGGGAGAAATTGATCCAAAGTTCAAACTGATCAGTACGGTTTAAAATTTACCTTATTTTTGGCCTAATTTTTTTTTATCGAAATATAATTTTATGCCCATGAATATGCCCAATTCATTGCGAAAAGTTAAGATGACCATACAGAAAGAAAGTTAAAATGGAATAAAGACAGGAGAACACTTTACTGTGATTGTGTGTGGTTTTTTAATATGTGTATATAGAAAAATGCAAAAAGTGCTGACTTAGCAGTTTTTATAGTGTCCATTAGACAATACCTTCTTTTTGAGTACTGCCTTCAGTTAGTTTCAACAAGATATACCACAATCTATGCAAAAAATAACCTTGATGTACTCTCAGAAATAAAAATCCACAAAACATCATCTGACATATAGGTAGCACAGTAGTAAATGTTTTGGCTATAGTCGAAAACACTAACATTTCTGTGATTTGCATACCTTTCTAACATTGATCAGCATTTACCTGGACTAGGAAATTAATAAACTTTCATTTACCATTTAAAAAATAAATGCCATATATATCCGTGACCAATTCCTTTTTTCGCTAGTTAGAACATTTTGAGACGCTCCCACTTTTACATGCAATTTCTAATGCAGTGAATGTAAAAATACTACATTGTTTAAAAAATTACCAAACTTTTATCTTGCAAGATCTGAGAAAAATTTTACCAATTTTTAAAACTTAATTTATGCAGGAGCTTACAGCTAAAAAATTGTACACATCTAACCACTATTTACCAAATCAGGACACAACGAAGTATTCAGTACTGTACTTAATGTAGGGTACACAATCTGGTAACTTGTTACTGGTACATATTTACTACTGTTATGCCTATACCAAGTTTGCAAGAGAACCAATTTAGCCAATATTTCTACATCAAGTACATAGGTCATATTTGAATTAAAATCAATAAAAGATATATTGGTATTCAAAGTGTTCTTGAAAAATTCTTCTATTTTTTAGCCCTACCCAAGGATAAAAATTGCATATGTATCTAACATGTGTTTGAAGACATCTTCAGAATAAAAATTTGCTTTACTGTCACTGTCCCTGCACTTTTAAACAAGAAAATAATATCAAAGTTCTATAACAGATAGATTTTAAATGCACTAGCCTTATATTATACTATTGGCCAGCCCAATCTATGCTGGCCCACTAAGATGTGGTGGCTTTCAATAGCTGACCACTCCATCTTTTAAACTATGCCATATTGACCCCTAAATTGTTTCAAAGTGGCTTCAAATTAACAAGATGGTGCTTGTAGACAAGAAACCTTTTAAACAAGTACAAATACATGAACAAATTTTAATTTAACCTGTTTTATACCTTCAATTAGTGCGAAATAAAAGTACCAATATTTCACTCAAAGGCTGTTGATAACACTAAATTCCACAAAAAATTATACTTTAGTAAAGGAAATCTGTTTTCTCTTTTAAGTTGGATATTTTGACACTAATTATGCCTTTACAAACCATCTGTTGAACAGGTTTTGTTAAATCATGTGCACAATAATCACTTTTATAGACAATACATTACCATTTTTGGCTAATTTTTGCTTATTTTGGACTAAAATTTAAAAAAAATTTGAACTTGTTCCTATTAATTTGCTTTATTGTGGCCCTAAATTCAGCAATTGGGGACAAAATCTAGTTTTCAGCCAAAGGGTTTCATTGTCATATCAAAACTTTGGGAGAAATTGATCCAAAGTTCAAACTGATCAGTACGGTTTAAAATTTACCTTATTTTTGGCCTAATTTTTTTTTATCGAAATATAATTTTATGCCCATGAATATGCCCAATTCATTGCGAAAAGTTAAGATGACCATACAGAAAGAAAGTTAAAATGGAATAAAGACAGGAGAACACTTTACTGTGATTGTGTGTGGTTTTTTAATATGTGTATATAGAAAAATGCAAAAAGTGCTGACTTAGCAGTTTTTATAGTGTCCATTAGACAATACCTTCTTTTTGAGTACTGCCTTCAGTTAGTTTCAACAAGATATACCACAATCTATGCAAAAAATAACCTTGATGTACTCTCAGAAATAAAAATCCACAAAACATCATCTGACATATAGGTAGCACAGTAGTAAATGTTTTGGCTATAGTCGAAAACACTAACATTTCTGTGATTTGCATACCTTTCTAACATTGATCAGCATTTACCTGGACTAGGAAATTAATAAACTTTCATTTACCATTTAAAAAATAAATGCCATATATATCCGTGACCAATTCCTTTTTTCGCTAGTTAGAACATTTTGAGACGCTCCCACTTTTACATGCAATTTCTAATGCAGTGAATGTAAAAATACTACATTGTTTAAAAAATTACCAAACTTTTATCTTGCAAGATCTGAGAAAAATTTTACCAATTTTTAAAACTTAATTTATGCAGGAGCTTACAGCTAAAAAATTGTACACATCTAACCACTATTTACCAAATCAGGACACAACGAAGTATTCAGTACTGTACTTAATGTAGGGTACACAATCTGGTAACTTGTTACTGGTACATATTTACTACTGTTATGCCTATACCAAGTTTGCAAGAGAACCAATTTAGCCAATATTTCTACATCAAGTACATAGGTCATATTTGAATTAAAATCAATAAAAGATATATTGGTATTCAAAGTGTTCTTGAAAAATTCTTCTATTTTTTAGCCCTACCCAAGGATAAAAATTGCATATGTATCTAACATGTGTTTGAAGACATCTTCAGAATAAAAATTTGCTTTACTGTCACTGTCCCTGCACTTTTAAACAAGAAAATAATATCAAAGTTCTATAACAGATAGATTTTAAATGCACTAGCCTTATATTATACTATTGGCCAGCCCAATCTATGCTGGCCCACTAAGATGTGGTGGCTTTCAATAGCTGACCACTCCATCTTTTAAACTATGCCATATTGACCCCTAAATTGTTTCAAAGTGGCTTCAAATTAACAAGATGGTGCTTGTAGACAAGAAACCTTTTAAACAAGTACAAATACATGAACAAATTTTAATTTAACCTGTTTTATACCTTCAATTAGTGCGAAATAAAAGTACCAATATTTCACTCAAAGGCTGTTGATAACACTAAATTCCACAAAAAATTATACTTTAGTAAAGGAAATCTGTTTTCTCTTTTAAGTTGGATATTTTGACACTAATTATGCCTTTACAAACCATCTGTTGAACAGGTTTTGTTAAATCATGTGCACAATAATCACTTTTATAGACAATACATTACCATTTTTGGCTAATTTTTGCTTATTTTGGACTAAAATTTAAAAAAAATTTGAACTTGTTCCTATTAATTTGCTTTATTGTGGCCCTAAATTCAGCAATTGGGGACAAAATCTAGTTTTCAGCCAAAGGGTTTCATTGTCATATCAAAACTTTGGGAGAAATTGATCCAAAGTTCAAACTGATCAGTACGGTTTAAAATTTACCTTATTTTTGGCCTAATTTTTTTTTATCGAAATATAATTTTATGCCCATGAATATGCCTAATTCATTGCGAAAAGTTAAGATGACCATACAGAAAGAAAGTTAAAATGGAATAAAGACAGGAGAACACTTTACTGTGATTGTGTGTGGTTTTTTAATATGTGTATATAGAAAAATGCAAAAAGTGCTGACTTAGCAGTTTTTATAGTGTCCATTAGACAATACCTTCTTTTTGAGTACTGCCTTCAGTTAGTTTCAACAAGATATACCACAATCTATGCAAAAAATAACCTTGATGTACTCTCAGAAATAAAAATCCACAAAACATCATCTGACATATAGGTAGCACAGTAGTAAATGTTTTGGCTATAGTCGAAAACACTAACATTTCTGTGATTTGCATACCTTTCTAACATTGATCAGCATTTACCTGGACTAGGAAATTAATAAACTTTCATTTACCATTTAAAAAATAAATGCCATATATATCCGTGACCAATTCCTTTTTTCGCTAGTTAGAACATTTTGAGACGCTCCCACTTTTACATGCAATTTCTAATGCAGTGAATGTAAAAATACTACATTGTTTAAAAAATTACCAAACTTTTATCTTGCAAGATCTGAGAAAAATTTTACCAATTTTTAAAACTTAATTTATGCAGGAGCTTACAGCTAAAAAATTGTACACATCTAACCACTATTTACCAAATCAGGACACAACGAAGTATTCAGTACTGTACTTAATGTAGGGTACACAATCTGGTAACTTGTTACTGGTACATATTTACTACTGTTATGCCTATACCAAGTTTGCAAGAGAACCAATTTAGCCAATATTTCTACATCAAGTACATAGGTCATATTTGAATTAAAATCAATAAAAGATATATTGGTATTCAAAGTGTTCTTGAAAAATTCTTCTATTTTTTAGCCCTACCCAAGGATAAAAATTGCATATGTATCTAACATGTGTTTGAAGACATCTTCAGAATAAAAATTTGCTTTACTGTCACTGTCCCTGCACTTTTAAACAAGAAAATAATATCAAAGTTCTATAACAGATAGATTTTAAATGCACTAGCCTTATATTATACTATTGGCCAGCCCAATCTATGCTGGCCCACTAAGATGTGGTGGCTTTCAATAGCTGACCACTCCATCTTTTAAACTATGCCATATTGACCCCTAAATTGTTTCAAAGTGGCTTCAAATTAACAAGATGGTGCTTGTAGACAAGAAACCTTTTAAACAAGTACAAATACATGAACAAATTTTAATTTAACCTGTTTTATACCTTCAATTAGTGCGAAATAAAAGTACCAATATTTCACTCAAAGGCTGTTGATAACACTAAATTCCACAAAAAATTATACTTTAGTAAAGGAAATCTGTTTTCTCTTTTAAGTTGGATATTTTGACACTAATTATGCCTTTACAAACCATCTGTTGAACAGGTTTTGTTAAATCATGTGCACAATAATCACTTTTATAGACAATACATTACCATTTTTGGCTAATTTTTGCTTATTTTGGACTAAAATTTAAAAAAAATTTGAACTTGTTCCTATTAATTTGCTTTATTGTGGCCCTAAATTCAGCAATTGGGGACAAAATCTAGTTTTCAGCCAAAGGGTTTCATTGTCATATCAAAACTTTGGGAGAAATTGATCCAAAGTTCAAACTGATCAGTACGGTTTAAAATTTACCTTATTTTTGGCCTAATTTTTTTTTATCGAAATATAATTTTATGCCCATGAATATGCCCAATTCATTGCGAAAAGTTAAGATGACCATACAGAAAGAAAGTTAAAATGGAATAAAGACAGGAGAACACTTTACTGTGATTGTGTGTGGTTTTTTAATATGTGTATATAGAAAAATGCAAAAAGTGCTGACTTAGCAGTTTTTATAGTGTCCATTAGACAATACCTTCTTTTTGAGTACTGCCTTCAGTTAGTTTCAACAAGATATACCACAATCTATGCAAAAAATAACCTTGATGTACTCTCAGAAATAAAAATCCACAAAACATCATCTGACATATAGGTAGCACAGTAGTAAATGTTTTGGCTATAGTCGAAAACACTAACATTTCTGTGATTTGCATACCTTTCTAACATTGATCAGCATTTACCTGGACTAGGAAATTAATAAACTTTCATTTACCATTTAAAAAATAAATGCCATATATATCCGTGACCAATTCCTTTTTTCGCTAGTTAGAACATTTTGAGACGCTCCCACTTTTACATGCAATTTCTAATGCAGTGAATGTAAAAATACTACATTGTTTAAAAAATTACCAAACTTTTATCTTGCAAGATCTGAGAAAAATTTTACCACTTTTTAAAACTTAATTTATGCAGGAGCTTACAGCTAAAAAATTGTACACATCTAACCACTATTTACCAAATCAGGACACAACGAAGTATTCAGTACTGTACTTAATGTAGGGTACACAATCTGGTAACTTGTTACTGGTACATATTTACTACTGTTATGCCTATACCAAGTTTGCAAGAGAACCAATTTAGCCAATATTTCTACATCAAGTACATAGGTCATATTTGAATTAAAATCAATAAAAGATATATTGGTATTCAAAGTGTTCTTGAAAAATTCTTCTATTTTTTAGCCCTACCCAAGGATAAAAATTGCATATGTATCTAACATGTGTTTGAAGACATCTTCAGAATAAAAATTTGCTTTACTGTCACTGTCCCTGCACTTTTAAACAAGAAAATAATATCAAAGTTCTATAACAGATAGATTTTAAATGCACTAGCCTTATATTATACTATTGGCCAGCCCAATCTATGCTGGCCCACTAAGATGTGGTGGCTTTCAATAGCTGACCACTCCATCTTTTAAACTATGCCATATTGACCCCTAAATTGTTTCAAAGTGGCTTCAAATTAACAAGATGGTGCTTGTAGACAAGAAACCTTTTAAACAAGTACAAATACATGAACAAATTTTAATTTAACCTGTTTTATACCTTCAATTAGTGCGAAATAAAAGTACCAATATTTCACTCAAAGGCTGTTGATAACACTAAATTCCACAAAAAATTATACTTTAGTAAAGGAAATCTGTTTTCTCTTTTAAGTTGGATATTTTGACACTAATTATGCCTTTACAAACCATCTGTTGAACAGGTTTTGTTAAATCATGTGCACAATAATCACTTTTATAGACAATACATTACCATTTTTGGCTAATTTTTGCTTATTTTGGACTAAAATTTAAAAAAAATTTGAACTTGTTCCTATTAATTTGCTTTATTGTGGCCCTAAATTCAGCAATTGGGGACAAAATCTAGTTTTCAGCCAAAGGGTTTCATTGTCATATCAAAACTTTGGGAGAAATTGATCCAAAGTTCAAACTGATCAGTACGGTTTAAAATTTACCTTATTTTTGGCCTAATTTTTTTTTATCGAAATATAATTTTATGCCCATGAATATGCCCAATTCATTGCGAAAAGTTAAGATGACCATACAGAAAGAAAGTTAAAATGGAATAAAGACAGGAGAACACTTTACTGTGATTGTGTGTGGTTTTTTAATATGTGTATATAGAAAAATGCAAAAAGTGCTGACTTAGCAGTTTTTATAGTGTCCATTAGACAATACCTTCTTTTTGAGTACTGCCTTCAGTTAGTTTCAACAAGATATACCACAATCTATGCAAAAAATAACCTTGATGTACTCTCAGAAATAAAAATCCACAAAACATCATCTGACATATAGGTAGCACAGTAGTAAATGTTTTGGCTATAGTCGAAAACACTAACATTTCTGTGATTTGCATACCTTTCTAACATTGATCAGCATTTACCTGGACTAGGAAATTAATAAACTTTCATTTACCATTTAAAAAATAAATGCCATATATATCCGTGACCAATTCCTTTTTTCGCTAGTTAGAACATTTTGAGACGCTCCCACTTTTACATGCAATTTCTAATGCAGTGAATGTAAAAATACTACATTGTTTAAAAAATTACCAAACTTTTATCTTGCAAGATCTGAGAAAAATTTTACCAATTTTTAAAACTTAATTTATGCAGGAGCTTACAGCTAAAAAATTGTACACATCTAACCACTATTTACCAAATCAGGACACAACGAAGTATTCAGTACTGTACTTAATGTAGGGTACACAATCTGGTAACTTGTTACTGGTACATATTTACTACTGTTATGCCTTTACCAAGTTTGCAAGAGAACCAATTTAGCCAATATTTCTACATCAAGTACATAGGTCATATTTGAATTAAAATCAATAAAAGATATATTGGTATTCAAAGTGTTCTTGAAAAATTCTTCTATTTTTTAGCCCTACCCAAGGATAAAAATTGCATATGTATCTAACATGTGTTTGAAGACATCTTCAGAATAAAAATTTGCTTTACTGTCACTGTCCCTGCACTTTTAAACAAGAAAATAATATCAAAGTTCTATAACAGATAGATTTTAAATGCACTAGCCTTATATTATACTATTGGCCAGCCCAATCTATGCTGGCCCACTAAGATGTGGTGGCTTTCAATAGCTGACCACTCCATCTTTTAAACTATGCCATATTGACCCCTAAATTGTTTCAAAGTGGCTTCAAATTAACAAGATGGTGCTTGTAGACAAGAAACCTTTTAAACAAGTACAAATACATGAACAAATTTTAATTTAACCTGTTTTATACCTTCAATTAGTGCGAAATAAAAGTACCAATATTTCACTCAAAGGCTGTTGATAACACTAAATTCCACAAAAAATTATACTTTAGTAAAGGAAATCTGTTTTCTCTTTTAAGTTGGATATTTTGACACTAATTATGCCTTTACAAACCATCTGTTGAACAGGTTTTGTTAAATCATGTGCACAATAATCACTTTTATAGACAATACATTACCATTTTTGGCTAATTTTTGCTTATTTTGGACTAAAATTTAAAAAAAATTTGAACTTGTTCCTATTAATTTGCTTTATTGTGGCCCTAAATTCAGCAATTGGGGACAAAATCTAGTTTTCAGCCAAAGGGTTTCATTGTCATATCAAAACTTTGGGAGAAATTGATCCAAAGTTCAAACTGATCAGTACGGTTTAAAATTTACCTTATTTTTGGCCTAATTTTTTTTTATCGAAATATAATTTTATGCCCATGAATATGCCCAATTCATTGCGAAAAGTTAAGATGACCATACAGAAAGAAAGTTAAAATGGAATAAAGACAGGAGAACACTTTACTGTGATTGTGTGTGGTTTTTTAATATGTGTATATAGAAAAATGCAAAAAGTGCTGACTTAGCAGTTTTTATAGTGTCCATTAGACAATACCTTCTTTTTGAGTACTGCCTTCAGTTAGTTTCAACAAGATATACCACAATCTATGCAAAAATAACCTTGATGTACTCTCAGAAATAAAAATCCACAAAACATCATCTGACATATAGGTAGCACAGTAGTAAATGTTTTGGCTATAGTCGAAAACACTAACATTTCTGTGATTTGCATACCTTTCTAACATTGATCAGCATTTACCTGGACTAGGAAATTAATAAACTTTCATTTACCATTTAAAAAATAAATGCCATATATATCCGTGACCAATTCCTTTTTTCGCTAGTTAGAACATTTTGAGACGCTCCCACTTTTACATGCAATTTCTAATGCAGTGAATGTAAAAATACTACATTGTTTAAAAAATTACCAAACTTTTATCTTGCAAGATCTGAGAAAAATTTTACCAATTTTTAAAACTTAATTTATGCAGGAGCTTACAGCTAAAAAATTGTACACATCTAACCACTATTTACCAAATCAGGACACAACGAAGTATTCAGTACTGTACTTAATGTAGGGTACACAATCTGGTAACTTGTTACTGGTACATATTTACTACTGTTATGCCTATACCAAGTTTGCAAGAGAACCAATTTAGCCAATATTTCTACATCAAGTACATAGGTCATATTTGAATTAAAATCAATAAAAGATATATTGGTATTCAAAGTGTTCTTGAAAAATTCTTCTATTTTTTAGCCCTACCCAAGGATAAAAATTGCATATGTATCTAACATGTGTTTGAAGACATCTTCAGAATAAAAATTTGCTTTACTGTCACTGTCCCTGCACTTTTAAACAAGAAAATAATATCAAAGTTCTATAACAGATAGATTTTAAATGCACTAGCCTTATATTATACTATTGGCCAGCCCAATCTATGCTGGCCCACTAAGATGTGGTGGCTTTCAATAGCTGACCACTCCATCTTTTAAACTATGCCATATTGACCCCTAAATTGTTTCAAAGTGGCTTCAAATTAACAAGATGGTGCTTGTAGACAAGAAACCTTTTAAACAAGTACAAATACATGAACAAATTTTAATTTAACCTGTTTTATACCTTCAATTAGTGCGAAATAAAAGTACCAATATTTCACTCAAAGGCTGTTGATAACACTAAATTCCACAAAAAATTATACTTTAGTAAAGGAAATCTGTTTTCTCTTTTAAGTTGGATATTTTGACACTAATTATGCCTTTACAAACCATCTGTTGAACAGGTTTTGTTAAATCATGTGCACAATAATCACTTTTATAGACAATACATTACCATTTTTGGCTAATTTTTGCTTATTTTGGACTAAAATTTAAAAAAAATTTGAACTTGTTCCTATTAATTTGCTTTATTGTGGCCCTAAATTCAGCAATTGGGGACAAAATCTAGTTTTCAGCCAAAGGGTTTCATTGTCATATCAAAACTTTGGGAGAAATTGATCCAAAGTTCAAACTGATCAGTACGGTTTAAAATTTACCTTATTTTTGGCCTAATTTTTTTTTATCGAAATATAATTTTATGCCCATGAATATGCCCAATTCATTGCGAAAAGTTAAGATGACCATACAGAAAGAAAGTTAAAATGGAATAAAGACAGGAGAACACTTTACTGTGATTGTGTGTGGTTTTTTAATATGTGTATATAGAAAAATGCAAAAAGTGCTGACTTAGCAGTTTTTATAGTGTCCATTAGACAATACCTTCTTTTTGAGTACTGCCTTCAGTTAGTTTCAACAAGATATACCACAATCTATGCAAAAAATAACCTTGATGTACTCTCAGAAATAAAAATCCACAAAACATCATCTGACATATAGGTAGCACAGTAGTAAATGTTTTGGCTATAGTCGAAAACACTAACATTTCTGTGATTTGCATACCTTTCTAACATTGATCAGCATTTACCTGGACTAGGAAATTAATAAACTTTCATTTACCATTTAAAAAATAAATGCCATATATATCCGTGACCAATTCCTTTTTTCGCTAGTTAGAACATTTTGAGACGCTCCCACTTTTACATGCAATTTCTAATGCAGTGAATGTAAAAATACTACATTGTTTAAAAAATTACCAAACTTTTATCTTGCAAGATCTGAGAAAAATTTTACCAATTTTTAAAACTTAATTTATGCAGGAGCTTACAGCTAAAAAATTGTACACATCTAACCACTATTTACCAAATCAGGACACAACAAAGTATTCAGTACTGTACTTAATGTAGGGTACACAATCTGGTAACTTGTTACTGGTACATATTTACTACTGTTATGCCTATACCAAGTTTGCAAGAGAACCAATTTAGCCAATATTTCTACATCAAGTACATAGGTCATATTTGAATTAAAATCAATAAAAGATATATTGGTATTCAAAGTGTTCTTGAAAAATTCTTCTATTTTTTAGCCCTACCCAAGGATAAAAATTGCATATGTATCTAACATGTGTTTGAAGACATCTTCAGAATAAAAATTTGCTTTACTGTCACTGTCCCTGCACTTTTAAACAAGAAAATAATATCAAAGTTCTATAACAGATAGATTTTAAATGCACTAGCCTTATATTATACTATTGGCCAGCCCAATCTATGCTGGCCCACTAAGATGTGGTGGCTTTCAATAGCTGACCACTCCATCTTTTAAACTATGCCATATTGACCCCTAAATTGTTTCAAAGTGGCTTCAAATTAACAAGATGGTGCTTGTAGACAAGAAACCTTTTAAACAAGTACAAATACATGAACAAATTTTAATTTAACCTGTTTTATACCTTCAATTAGTGCGAAATAAAAGTACCAATATTTCACTCAAAGGCTGTTGATAACACTAAATTCCACAAAAAATTATACTTTAGTAAAGGAAATCTGTTTTCTCTTTTAAGTTGGATATTTTGACACTAATTATGCCTTTACAAACCATCTGTTGAACAGGTTTTGTTAAATCATGTGCACAATAATCACTTTTATAGACAATACATTACCATTTTTGGCTAATTTTTGCTTATTTTGGACTAAAATTTAAAAAAAATTTGAACTTGTTCCTATTAATTTGCTTTATTGTGGCCCTAAATTCAGCAATTGGGGACAAAATCTAGTTTTCAGCCAAAGGGTTTCATTGTCATATCAAAACTTTGGGAGAAATTGATCCAAAGTTCAAACTGATCAGTACGGTTTAAAATTTACCTTATTTTTGGCCTAATTTTTTTTTATCGAAATATAATTTTATGCCCATGAATATGCCCAATTCATTGCGAAAAGTTAAGATGACCATACAGAAAGAAAGTTAAAATGGAATAAAGACAGGAGAACACTTTACTGTGATTGTGTGTGGTTTTTTAATATGTGTATATAGAAAAATGCAAAAAGTGCTGACTTAGCAGTTTTTATAGTGTCCATTAGACAATACCTTCTTTTTGAGTACTGCCTTCAGTTAGTTTCAACAAGATATACCACAATCTATGCAAAAAATAACCTTGATGTACTCTCAGAAATAAAAATCCACAAAACATCATCTGACATATAGGTAGCACAGTAGTAAATGTTTTGGCTATAGTCGAAAACACTAACATTTCTGTGATTTGCATACCTTTCTAACATTGATCAGCATTTACCTGGACTAGGAAATTAATAAACTTTCATTTACCATTTAAAAAATAAATGCCATATATATCCGTGACCAATTCCTTTTTTCGCTAGTTAGAACATTTTGAGACGCTCCCACTTTTACATGCAATTTCTAATGCAGTGAATGTAAAAATACTACATTGTTTAAAAAATTACCAAACTTTTATCTTGCAAGATCTGAGAAAAATTTTACCAATTTTTAAAACTTAATTTATGCAGGAGCTTACAGCTAAAAAATTGTACACATCT
Organism: Limnoperna fortunei; assembly: GCA_944474755.1. Classification (NCBI taxonomy): domain Eukaryota; kingdom Metazoa; phylum Mollusca; class Bivalvia; order Mytilida; family Modiolidae; genus Limnoperna; species Limnoperna fortunei. The sequence goes on along the minus strand of OX104115.1, from coordinate 25,492,916 downwards.
AACCACTATTTACCAAATCAGGACACAACGAAGTATTCAGTACTGTACTTAATGTAGGGTACACAATCTGGTAACTTGTTACTGGTACATATTTACTACTGTTATGCCTATACCAAGTTTGCAAGAGAACCAATTTAGCCAATATTTCTACATCAAGTACATAGGTCATATTTGAATTAAAATCAATAAAAGATATATTGGTATTCAAAGTGTTCTTGAAAAATTCTTCTATTTTTTAGCCCTACCCAAGGATAAAAATTGCATATGTATCTAACATGTGTTTGAAGACATCTTCAGAATAAAAATTTGCTTTACTGTCACTGTCCCTGCACTTTTAAACAAGAAAATAATATCAAAGTTCTATAACAGATAGATTTTAAATGCACTAGCCTTATATTATACTATTGGCCAGCCCAATCTATGCTGGCCCACTAAGATGTGGTGGCTTTCAATAGCTGACCACTCCATCTTTTAAACTATGCCATATTGACCCCTAAATTGTTTCAAAGTGGCTTCAAATTAACAAGATGGTGCTTGTAGACAAGAAACCTTTTAAACAAGTACAAATACATGAACAAATTTTAATTTAACCTGTTTTATACCTTCAATTAGTGCGAAATAAAAGTACCAATATTTCACTCAAAGGCTGTTGATAACACTAAATTCCACAAAAAATTATACTTTAGTAAAGGAAATCTGTTTTCTCTTTTAAGTTGGATATTTTGACACTAATTATGCCTTTACAAACCATCTGTTGAACAGGTTTTGTTAAATCATGTGCACAATAATCACTTTTATAGACAATACATTACCATTTTTGGCTAATTTTTGCTTATTTTGGACTAAAATTTAAAAAAAATTTGAACTTGTTCCTATTAATTTGCTTTATTGTGGCCCTAAATTCAGCAATTGGGGACAAAATCTAGTTTTCAGCCAAAGGGTTTCATTGTCATATCAAAACTTTGGGAGAAATTGATCCAAAGTTCAAACTGATCAGTACGGTTTAAAATTTACCTTATTTTTGGCCTAATTTTTTTTTATCGAAATATAATTTTATGCCCATGAATATGCCCAATTCATTGCGAAAAGTTAAGATGACCATACAGAAAGAAAGTTAAAATGGAATAAAGACAGGAGAACACTTTACTGTGATTGTGTGTGGTTTTTTAATATGTGTATATAGAAAAATGCAAAAAGTGCTGACTTAGCAGTTTTTATAGTGTCCATTAGACAATACCTTCTTTTTGAGTACTGCCTTCAGTTAGTTTCAACAAGATATACCACAATCTATGCAAAAAATAACCTTGATGTACTCTCAGAAATAAAAATCCACAAAACATCATCTGACATATAGGTAGCACAGTAGTAAATGTTTTGGCTATAGTCGAAAACACTAACATTTCTGTGATTTGCATACCTTTCTAACATTGATCAGCATTTACCTGGACTAGGAAATTAATAAACTTTCATTTACCATTTAAAAAATAAATGCCATATATATCCGTGACCAATTCCTTTTTTCGCTAGTTAGAACATTTTGAGACGCTCCCACTTTTACATGCAATTTCTAATGCAGTGAATGTAAAAATACTACATTGTTTAAAAAATTACCAAACTTTTATCTTGCAAGATCTGAGAAAAATTTTACCAATTTTTAAAACTTAATTTATGCAGGAGCTTACAGCTAAAAAATTGTACACATCTAACCACTATTTACCAAATCAGGACACAACGAAGTATTCAGTACTGTACTTAATGTAGGGTACACAATCTGGTAACTTGTTACTGGTACATATTTACTACTGTTATGCCTATACCAAGTTTGCAAGAGAACCAATTTAGCCAATATTTCTACATCAAGTACATAGGTCATATTTGAATTAAAATCAATAAAAGATATATTGGTATTCAAAGTGTTCTTGAAAAATTCTTCTATTTTTTAGCCCTACCCAAGGATAAAAATTGCATATGTATCTAACATGTGTTTGAAGACATCTTCAGAATAAAAATTTGCTTTACTGTCACTGTCCCTGCACTTTTAAACAAGAAAATAATATCAAAGTTCTATAACAGATAGATTTTAAATGCACTAGCCTTATATTATACTATTGGCCAGCCCAATCTATGCTGGCCCACTAAGATGTGGTGGCTTTCAATAGCTGACCACTCCATCTTTTAAACTATGCCATATTGACCCCTAAATTGTTTCAAAGTGGCTTCAAATTAACAAGATGGTGCTTGTAGACAAGAAACCTTTTAAACAAGTACAAATACATGAACAAATTTTAATTTAACCTGTTTTATACCTTCAATTAGTGCGAAATAAAAGTACCAATATTTCACTCAAAGGCTGTTGATAACACTAAATTCCACAAAAAATTATACTTTAGTAAAGGAAATCTGTTTTCTCTTTTAAGTTGGATATTTTGACACTAATTATGCCTTTACAAACCATCTGTTGAACAGGTTTTGTTAAATCATGTGCACAATAATCACTTTTATAGACAATACATTACCATTTTTGGCTAATTTTTGCTTATTTTGGACTAAAATTTAAAAAAAATTTGAACTTGTTCCTATTAATTTGCTTTATTGTGGCCCTAAATTCAGCAATTGGGGACAAAATCTAGTTTTCAGCCAAAGGGTTTCATTGTCATATCAAAACTTTGGGAGAAATTGATCCAAAGTTCAAACTGATCAGTACGGTTTAAAATTTACCTTATTTTTGGCCTAATTTTTTTTTATCGAAATATAATTTTATGCCCATGAATATGCCCAATTCATTGCGAAAAGTTAAGATGACCATACAGAAAGAAAGTTAAAATGGAATAAAGACAGGAGAACACTTTACTGTGATTGTGTGTGGTTTTTTAATATGTGTATATAGAAAAATGCAAAAAGTGCTGACTTAGCAGTTTTTATAGTGTCCATTAGACAATACCTTCTTTTTGAGTACTGCCTTCAGTTAGTTTCAACAAGATATACCACAATCTATGCAAAAAATAACCTTGATGTACTCTCAGAAATAAAAATCCACAAAACATCATCTGACATATAGGTAGCACAGTAGTAAATGTTTTGGCTATAGTCGAAAACACTAACATTTCTGTGATTTGCATACCTTTCTAACATTGATCAGCATTTACCTGGACTAGGAAATTAATAAACTTTCATTTACCATTTAAAAAATAAATGCCATATATATCCGTGACCAATTCCTTTTTTCGCTAGTTAGAACATTTTGAGACGCTCCCACTTTTACATGCAATTTCTAATGCAGTGAATGTAAACATACTACATTGTTTAAAAAATTACCAAACTTTTATCTTGCAAGATCTGAGAAAAATTTTACCAATTTTTAAAACTTAATTTATGCAGGAGCTTACAGCTAAAAAATTGTACACATCTAACCACTATTTACCAAATCAGGACACAACGAAGTATTCAGTACTGTACTTAATGTAGGGTACACAATCTGGTAACTTGTTACTGGTACATATTTACTACTGTTATGCCTATACCAAGTTTGCAAGAGAACCAATTTAGCCAATATTTCTACATCAAGTACATAGGTCATATTTGAATTAAAATCAATAAAAGATATATTGGTATTCAAAGTGTTCTTGAAAAATTCTTCTATTTTTTAGCCCTACCCAAGGATAAAAATTGCATATGTATCTAACATGTGTTTGAAGACATCTTCAGAATAAAAATTTGCTTTACTGTCACTGTCCCTGCACTTTTAAACAAGAAAATAATATCAAAGTTCTATAACAGATAGATTTTAAATGCACTAGCCTTATATTATACTATTGGCCAGCCCAATCTATGCTGGCCCACTAAGATGTGGTGGCTTTCAATAGCTGACCACTCCATCTTTTAAACTATGCCATATTGACCCCTAAATTGTTTCAAAGTGGCTTCAAATTAACAAGATGGTGCTTGTAGACAAGAAACCTTTTAAACAAGTACAAATACATGAACAAATTTTAATTTAACCTGTTTTATACCTTCAATTAGTGCGAAATAAAAGTACCAATATTTCACTCAAAGGCTGTTGATAACACTAAATTCCACAAAAAATTATACTTTAGTAAAGGAAATCTGTTTTCTCTTTTAAGTTGGATATTTTGACACTAATTATGCCTTTACAAACCATCTGTTGAACAGGTTTTGTTAAATCATGTGCACAATAATCACTTTTATAGACAATACATTACCATTTTTGGCTAATTTTTGCTTATTTTGGACTAAAATTTAAAAAAAATTTGAACTTGTTCCTATTAATTTGCTTTATTGTGGCCCTAAATTCAGCAATTGGGGACAAAATCTAGTTTTCAGCCAAAGGGTTTCATTGTCATATCAAAACTTTGGGAGAAATTGATCCAAAGTTCAAACTGATCAGTACGGTTTAAAATTTACCTTATTTTTGGCCTAATTTTTTTTTATCGAAATATAATTTTATGCCCATGAATATGCCCAATTCATTGCGAAAAGTTAAGATGACCATACAGAAAGAAAGTTAAAATGGAATAAAGACAGGAGAACACTTTACTGTGATTGTGTGTGGTTTTTTAATATGTGTATATAGAAAAATGCAAAAAGTGCTGACTTAGCAGTTTTTATAGTGTCCATTAGACAATACCTTCTTTTTGAGTACTGCCTTCAGTTAGTTTCAACAAGATATACCACAATCTATGCAAAAAATAACCTTGATGTACTCTCAGAAATAAAAATCCACAAAACATCATCTGACATATAGGTAGCACAGTAGTAAATGTTTTGGCTATAGTCGAAAACACTAACATTTCTGTGATTTGCATACCTTTCTAACATTGATCAGCATTTACCTGGACTAGGAAATTAATAAACTTTCATTTACCATTTAAAAAATAAATGCCATATATATCCGTGACCAATTCCTTTTTTCGCTAGTTAGAACATTTTGAGACGCTCCCACTTTTACATGCAATTTCTAATGCAGTGAATGTAAAAATACTACATTGTTTAAAAAATTACCAAACTTTTATCTTGCAAGATCTGAGAAAAATTTTACCAATTTTTAAAACTTAATTTATGCAGGAGCTTACAGCTAAAAAATTGTACACATCTAACCACTATTTACCAAATCAGGACACAACAAAGTATTCAGTACTGTACTTAATGTAGGGTACACAATCTGGTAACTTGTTACTGGTACATATTTACTACTGTTATGCCTATACCAAGTTTGCAAGAGAACCAATTTAGCCAATATTTCTACATCAAGTACATAGGTCATATTTGAATTAAAATCAATAAAAGATATATTGGTATTCAAAGTGTTCTTGAAAAATTCTTCTATTTTTTAGCCCTACCCAAGGATAAAAATTGCATATGTATCTAACATGTGTTTGAAGACATCTTCAGAATAAAAATTTGCTTTACTGTCACTGTCCCTGCACTTTTAAACAAGAAAATAATATCAAAGTTCTATAACAGATAGATTTTAAATGCACTAGCCTTATATTATACTATTGGCCAGCCCAATCTATGCTGGCCCACTAAGATGTGGTGGCTTTCAATAGCTGACCACTCCATCTTTTAAACTATGCCATATTGACCCCTAAATTGTTTCAAAGTGGCTTCAAATTAACAAGATGGTGCTTGTAGACAAGAAACCTTTTAAACAAGTACAAATACATGAACAAATTTTAATTTAACCTGTTTTATACCTTCAATTAGTGCGAAATAAAAGTACCAATATTTCACTCAAAGGCTGTTGATAACACTAAATTCCACAAAAAATTATACTTTAGTAAAGGAAATCTGTTTTCTCTTTTAAGTTGGATATTTTGACACTAATTATGCCTTTACAAACCATCTGTTGAACAGGTTTTGTTAAATCATGTGCACAATAATCACTTTTATAGACAATACATTACCATTTTTGGCTAATTTTTGCTTATTTTGGACTAAAATTTAAAAAAAATTTGAACTTGTTCCTATTAATTTGCTTTATTGTGGCCCTAAATTCAGCAATTGGGGACAAAATCTAGTTTTCAGCCAAAGGGTTTCATTGTCATATCAAAACTTTGGGAGAAATTGATCCAAAGTTCAAACTGATCAGTACGGTTTAAAATTTACCTTATTTTTGGCCTAATTTTTTTTTATCGAAATATAATTTTATGCCCATGAATATGCCCAATTCATTGCGAAAAGTTAAGATGACCATACAGAAAGAAAGTTAAAATGGAATAAAGACAGGAGAACACTTTACTGTGATTGTGTGTGGTTTTTTAATATGTGTATATAGAAAAATGCAAAAAGTGCTGACTTAGCAGTTTTTATAGTGTCCATTAGACAATACCTTCTTTTTGAGTACTGCCTTCAGTTAGTTTCAACAAGATATACCACAATCTATGCAAAAAATAACCTTGATGTACTCTCAGAAATAAAAATCCACAAAACATCATCTGACATATAGGTAGCACAGTAGTAAATGTTTTGGCTATAGTCGAAAACACTAACATTTCTGTGATTTGCATACCTTTCTAACATTGATCAGCATTTACCTGGACTAGGAAATTAATAAACTTTCATTTACCATTTAAAAAATAAATGCCATATATATCCGTGACCAATTCCTTTTTTCGCTAGTTAGAACATTTTGAGACGCTCCCACTTTTACATGCAATTTCTAATGCAGTGAATGTAAAAATACTACATTGTTTAAAAAATTACCAAACTTTTATCTTGCAAGATCTGAGAAAAATTTTACCAATTTTTAAAACTTAATTTATGCAGGAGCTTACAGCTAAAAAATTGTACACATCTAACCACTATTTACCAAATCAGGACACAACGAAGTATTCAGTACTGTACTTAATGTAGGGTACACAATCTGGTAACTTGTTACTGGTACATATTTACTACTGTTATGCCTATACCAAGTTTGCAAGAGAACCAATTTAGCCAATATTTCTACATCAAGTACATAGGTCATATTTGAATTAAAATCAATAAAAGATATATTGGTATTCAAAGTGTTCTTGAAAAATTCTTCTATTTTTTAGCCCTACCCAAGGATAAAAATTGCATATGTATCTAACATGTGTTTGAAGACATCTTCAGAATAAAAATTTGCTTTACTGTCACTGTCCCTGCACTTTTAAACAAGAAAATAATATCAAAGTTCTATAACAGATAGATTTTAAATGCACTAGCCTTATATTATACTATTGGCCAGCCCAATCTATGCTGGCCCACTAAGATGTGGTGGCTTTCAATAGCTGACCACTCCATCTTTTAAACTATGCCATATTGACCCCTAAATTGTTTCAAAGTGGCTTCAAATTAACAAGATGGTGCTTGTAGACAAGAAACCTTTTAAACAAGTACAAATACATGAACAAATTTTAATTTAACCTGTTTTATACCTTCAATTAGTGCGAAATAAAAGTACCAATATTTCACTCAAAGGCTGTTGATAACACTAAATTCCACAAAAAATTATACTTTAGTAAAGGAAATCTGTTTTCTCTTTTAAGTTGGATATTTTGACACTAATTATGCCTTTACAAACCATCTGTTGAACAGGTTTTGTTAAATCATGTGCACAATAATCACTTTTATAGACAATACATTACCATTTTTGGCTAATTTTTGCTTATTTTGGACTAAAATTTAAAAAAAATTTGAACTTGTTCCTATTAATTTGCTTTATTGTGGCCCTAAATTCAGCAATTGGGGACAAAATCTAGTTTTCAGCCAAAGGGTTTCATTGTCATATCAAAACTTTGGGAGAAATTGATCCAAAGTTCAAACTGATCAGTACGGTTTAAAATTTACCTTATTTTTGGCCTAATTTTTTTTTATCGAAATATAATTTTATGCCCATGAATATGCCCAATTCATTGCGAAAAGTTAAGATGACCATACAGAAAGAAAGTTAAAATGGAATAAAGACAGGAGAACACTTTACTGTGATTGTGTGTGGTTTTTTAATATGTGTATATAGAAAAATGCAAAAAGTGCTGACTTAGCAGTTTTTATAGTGTCCATTAGACAATACCTTCTTTTTGAGTACTGCCTTCAGTTAGTTTCAACAAGATATACCACAATCTATGCAAAAAATAACCTTGATGTACTCTCAGAAATAAAAATCCACAAAACATCATCTGACATATAGGTAGCACAGTAGTAAATGTTTTGGCTATAGTCGAAAACACTAACATTTCTGTGATTTGCATACCTTTCTAACATTGATCAGCATTTACCTGGACTAGGAAATTAATAAACTTTCATTTACCATTTAAAAAATAAATGCCATATATATCCGTGACCAATTCCTTTTTTCGCTAGTTAGAACATTTTGAGACGCTCCCACTTTTACATGCAATTTCTAATGCAGTGAATGTAAAAATACTACATTGTTTAAAAAATTACCAAACTTTTATCTTGCAAGATCTGAGAAAAATTTTACCAATTTTTAAAACTTAATTTATGCAGGAGCTTACAGCTAAAAAATTGTACACATCTAACCACTATTTACCAAATCAGGACACAACGAAGTATTCAGTACTGTACTTAATGTAGGGTACACAATCTGGTAACTTGTTACTGGTACATATTTACTACTGTTATGCCTATACCAAGTTTGCAAGAGAACCAATTTAGCCAATATTTCTACATCAAGTACATAGGTCATATTTGAATTAAAATCAATAAAAGATATATTGGTATTCAAAGTGTTCTTGAAAAATTCTTCTATTTTTTAGCCCTACCCAAGGATAAAAATTGCATATGTATCTAACATGTGTTTGAAGACATCTTCAGAATAAAAATTTGCTTTACTGTCACTGTCCCTGCACTTTTAAACAAGAAAATAATATCAAAGTTCTATAACAGATAGATTTTAAATGCACTAGCCTTATATTATACTATTGGCCAGCCCAATCTATGCTGGCCCACTAAGATGTGGTGGCTTTCAATAGCTGACCACTCCATCTTTTAAACTATGCCATATTGACCCCTAAATTGTTTCAAAGTGGCTTCAAATTAACAAGATGGTGCTTGTAGACAAGAAACCTTTTAAACAAGTACAAATACATGAACAAATTTTAATTTAACCTGTTTTATACCTTCAATTAGTGCGAAATAAAAGTACCAATATTTCACTCAAAGGCTGTTGATAACACTAAATTCCACAAAAAATTATACTTTAGTAAAGGAAATCTGTTTTCTCTTTTAAGTTGGATATTTTGACACTAATTATGCCTTTACAAACCATCTGTTGAACAGGTTTTGTTAAATCATGTGCACAATAATCACTTTTATAGACAATACATTACCATTTTTGGCTAATTTTTGCTTATTTTGGACTAAAATTTAAAAAAAATTTGAACTTGTTCCTATTAATTTGCTTTATTGTGGCCCTAAATTCAGCAATTGGGGACAAAATCTAGTTTTCAGCCAAAGGGTTTCATTGTCATATCAAAACTTTGGGAGAAATTGATCCAAAGTTCAAACTGATCAGTACGGTTTAAAATTTACCTTATTTTTGGCCTAATTTTTTTTTATCGAAATATAATTTTATGCCCATGAATATGCCCAATTCATTGCGAAAAGTTAAGATGACCATACAGAAAGAAAGTTAAAATGGAATAAAGACAGGAGAACACTTTACTGTGATTGTGTGTGGTTTTTTAATATGTGTATATAGAAAAATGCAAAAAGTGCTGACTTAGCAGTTTTTATAGTGTCCATTAGACAATACCTTCTTTTTGAGTACTGCCTTCAGTTAGTTTCAACAAGATATACCACAATCTATGCAAAAAATAACCTTGATGTACTCTCAGAAATAAAAATCCACAAAACATCATCTGACATATACCAAGTTTGCAAGAGAACCAATTTAGCCAATATTTCTACATCAAGTACATAGGTCATATTTGAATTAAAATCAATAAAAGATATATTGGTATTCAAAGTGTTCTTGAAAAATTCTTCTATTTTTTAGCCCTACCCAAGGATAAAAATTGCATATGTATCTAACATGTGTTTGAAGACATCTTCAGAATAAAAATTTGCTTTACTGTCACTGTCCCTGCACTTTTAAACAAGAAAATAATATCAAAGTTCTATAACAGATAGATTTTAAATGCACTAGCCTTATATTATACTATTGGCCAGCCCAATCTATGCTGGCCCACTAAGATGTGGTGGCTTTCAATAGCTGACCACTCCATCTTTTAAACTATGCCATATTGACCCCTAAATTGTTTCAAAGTGGCTTCAAATTAACAAGATGGTGCTTGTAGACAAGAAACCTTTTAAACAAGTACAAATACATGAACAAATTTTAATTTAACCTGTTTTATACCTTCAATTAGTGCGAAATAAAAGTACCAATATTTCACTCAAAGGCTGTTGATAACACTAAATTCCACAAAAAATTATACTTTAGTAAAGGAAATCTGTTTTCTCTTTTAAGTTGGATATTTTGACACTAATTATGCCTTTACAAACCATCTGTTGAACAGGTTTTGTTAAATCATGTGCACAATAATCACTTTTATAGACAATACATTACCATTTTTGGCTAATTTTTGCTTATTTTGGACTAAAATTTAAAAAAAATTTGAACTTGTTCCTATTAATTTGCTTTATTGTGGCCCTAAATTCAGCAATTGGGGACAAAATCTAGTTTTCAGCCAAAGGGTTTCATTGTCATATCAAAACTTTGGGAGAAATTGATCCAAAGTTCAAACTGATCAGTACGGTTTAAAATTTACCTTATTTTTGGCCTAATTTTTTTTTATCGAAATATAATTTTATGCCCATGAATATGCCCAATTCATTGCGAAAAGTTAAGATGACCATACAGAAAGAAAGTTAAAATGGAATAAAGACAGGAGAACACTTTACTGTGATTGTGTGTGGTTTTTTAATATGTGTATATAGAAAAATGCAAAAAGTGCTGACTTAGCAGTTTTTATAGTGTCCATTAGACAATACCTTCTTTTTGAGTACTGCCTTCAGTTAGTTTCAACAAGATATACCACAATCTATGCAAAAAATAACCTTGATGTACTCTCAGAAATAAAAATCCACAAAACATCATCTGACATATAGGTAGCACAGTAGTAAATGTTTTGGCTATAGTCGAAAACACTAACATTTCTGTGATTTGCATACCTTTCTAACATTGATCAGCATTTACCTGGACTAGGAAATTAATAAACTTTCATTTACCATTTAAAAAATAAATGCCATATATATCCGTGACCAATTCCTTTTTTCGCTAGTTAGAACATTTTGAGACGCTCCCACTTTTACATGCAATTTCTAATGCAGTGAATGTAAAAATACTACATTGTTTAAAAAATTACCAAACTTTTATCTTGCAAGATCTGAGAAAAATTTTACCAATTTTTAAAACTTAATTTATGCAGGAGCTTACAGCTAAAAAATTGTACACATCTAACCACTATTTACCAAATCAGGACACAACGAAGTATTCAGTACTGTACTTAATGTAGGGTACACAATCTGGTAACTTGTTACTGGTACATATTTACTACTGTTATGCCTATACCAAGTTTGCAAGAGAACCAATTTAGCCAATATTTCTACATCAAGTACATAGGTCATATTTGAATTAAAATCAATAAAAGATATATTGGTATTCAAAGTGTTCTTGAAAAATTCTTCTATTTTTTAGCCCTACCCAAGGATAAAAATTGCATATGTATCTAACATGTGTTTGAAGACATCTTCAGAATAAAAATTTGCTTTACTGTCACTGTCCCTGCACTTTTAAACAAGAAAATAATATCAAAGTTCTATAACAGATAGATTTTAAATGCACTAGCCTTATATTATACTATTGGCCAGCCCAATCTATGCTGGCCCACTAAGATGTGGTGGCTTTCAATAGCTGACCACTCCATCTTTTAAACTATGCCATATTGACCCCTAAATTGTTTCAAAGTGGCTTCAAATTAACAAGATGGTGCTTGTAGACAAGAAACCTTTTAAACAAGTACAAATACATGAACAAATTTTAATTTAACCTGTTTTATACCTTCAATTAGTGCGAAATAAAAGTACCAATATTTCACTCAAAGGCTGTTGATAACACTAAATTCCACAAAAAATTATACTTTAGTAAAGGAAATCTGTTTTCTCTTTTAAGTTGGATATTTTGACACTAATTATGCCTTTACAAACCATCTGTTGAACAGGTTTTGTTAAATCATGTGCACAATAATCACTTTTATAGACAATACATTACCATTTTTGGCTAATTTTTGCTTATTTTGGACTAAAATTTAAAAAAAATTTGAACTTGTTCCTATTAATTTGCTTTATTGTGGCCCTAAATTCAGCAATTGGGGACAAAATCTAGTTTTCAGCCAAAGGGTTTCATTGTCATATCAAAACTTTGGGAGAAATTGATCCAAAGTTCAAACTGATCAGTACGGTTTAAAATTTACCTTATTTTTGGCCTAATTTTTTTTTATCGAAATATAATTTTATGCCCATGAATATGCCCAATTCATTGCGAAAAGTTAAGATGACCATACAGAAAGAAAGTTAAAATGGAATAAAGACAGGAGAACACTTTACTGTGATTGTGTGTGGTTTTTTAATATGTGTATATAGAAAAATTCAAAAAGTGCTGACTTAGCAGTTTTTATAGTGTCCATTAGACAATACCTTCTTTTTGAGTACTGCCTTCAGTTAGTTTCAACAAGATATACCACAATCTATGCAAAAAATAACCTTGATGTACTCTCAGAAATAAAAATCCACAAAACATCATCTGACATATAGGTAGCACAGTAGTAAATGTTTTGGCTATAGTCGAAAACACTAACATTTCTGTGATTTGCATACCTTTCTAACATTGATCAGCATTTACCTGGACTAGGAAATTAATAAACTTTCATTTACCATTTAAAAAATAAATGCCATATATATCCGTGACCAATTCCTTTTTTCGCTAGTTAGAACATTTTGAGACGCTCCCACTTTTACATGCAATTTCTAATGCAGTGAATGTAAAAATACTACATTGTTTAAAAAATTACCAAACTTTTATCTTGCAAGATCTGAGAAAAATTTTACCAATTTTTAAAACTTAATTTATGCAGGAGCTTACAGCTAAAAAATTGTACACATCTAACCACTATTTACCAAATCAGGACACAACGAAGTATTCAGTACTGTACTAAATGTAGGGTACACAATCTGGTAACTTGTTACTGGTACATATTTACTACTGTTATGCCTATACCAAGTTTGCAAGAGAACCAATTTAGCCAATATTTCTACATCAAGTACATAGGTCATATTTGAATTAAAATCAATAAAAGATATATTGGTATTCAAAGTGTTCTTGAAAAATTCTTCTATTTTTTAGCCCTACCCAAGGATAAAAATTGCATATGTATCTAACATGTGTTTGAAGACATCTTCAGAATAAAAATTTGCTTTACTGTCACTGTCCCTGCACTTTTAAACAAGAAAATAATATCAAAGTTCTATAACAGATAGATTTTAAATGCACTAGCCTTATATTATACTATTGGCCAGCCCAATCTATGCTGGCCCACTAAGATGTGGTGGCTTTCAATAGCTGACCACTCCATCTTTTAAACTATGCCATATTGACCCCTAAATTGTTTCAAAGTGGCTTCAAATTAACAAGATGGTGCTTGTAGACAAGAAACCTTTTAAACAAGTACAAATACATGAACAAATTTTAATTTAACCTGTTTTATACCTTCAATTAGTGCGAAATAAAAGTACCAATATTTCACTCAAAGGCTGTTGATAACACTAAATTCCACAAAAAATTATACTTTAGTAAAGGAAATCTGTTTTCTCTTTTAAGTTGGATATTTTGACACTAATTATGCCTTTACAAACCATCTGTTGAACAGGTTTTGTTAAATCATGTGCACAATAATCACTTTTATAGACAATACATTACCATTTTTGGCTAATTTTTGCTTATTTTGGACTAAAATTTAAAAAAAATTTGAACTTGTTCCTATTAATTTGCTTTATTGTGGCCCTAAATTCAGCAATTGGGGACAAAATCTAGTTTTCAGCCAAAGGGTTTCATTGTCATATCAAAACTTTGGGAGAAATTGATCCAAAGTTCAAACTGATCAGTACGGTTTAAAATTTACCTTATTTTTGGCCTAATTTTTTTTTATCGAAATATAATTTTATGCCCATGAATATGCCCAATTCATTGCGAAAAGTTAAGATGACCATACAGAAAGAAAGTTAAAATGGAATAAAGACAGGAGAACACTTTACTGTGATTGTGTGTGGTTTTTTAATATGTGTATATAGAAAAATGCAAAAAGTGCTGACTTAGCAGTTTTTATAGTGTCCATTAGACAATACCTTCTTTTTGAGTACTGCCTTCAGTTAGTTTCAACAAGATATACCACAATCTATGCAAAAAATAACCTTGATGTACTCTCAGAAATAAAAATCCACAAAACATCATCTGACATATAGGTAGCACAGTAGTAAATGTTTTGGCTATAGTCGAAAACACTAACATTTCTGTGATTTGCATACCTTTCTAACATTGATCAGCATTTACCTGGACTAGGAAATTAATAAACTTTCATTTACCATTTAAAAAATAAATGCCATATATATCCGTGACCAATTCCTTTTTTCGCTAGTTAGAACATTTTGAGACGCTCCCACTTTTACATGCAATTTCTAATGCAGTGAATGTAAAAATACTACATTGTTTAAAAAATTACCAAACTTTTATCTTGCAAGATCTGAGAAAAATTTTACCAATTTTTAAAACTTAATTTATGCAGGAGCTTACAGCTAAAAAATTGTACACATCTAACCACTATTTACCAAATCAGGACACAACGAAGTATTCAGTACTGTACTTAATGTAGGGTACACAATCTGGTAACTTGTTACTGGTACATATTTACTACTGTTATGCCTATACCAAGTTTGCAAGAGAACCAATTTAGCCAATATTTCTACATCAAGTACATAGGTCATATTTGAATTAAAATCAATAAAAGATATATTGGTATTCAAAGTGTTCTTGAAAAATTCTTCTATTTTTTAGCCCTACCCAAGGATAAAAATTGCATATGTATCTAACATGTGTTTGAAGACATCTTCAGAATAAAAATTTGCTTTACTGTCACTGTCCCTGCACTTTTAAACAAGAAAATAATATCAAAGTTCTATAACAGATAGATTTTAAATGCACTAGCCTTATATTATACTATTGGCCAGCCCAATCTATGCTGGCCCACTAAGATGTGGTGGCTTTCAATAGCTGACCACTCCATCTTTTAAACTATGCCATATTGACCCCTAAATTGTTTCAAAGTGGCTTCAAATTAACAAGATGGTGCTTGTAGACAAGAAACCTTTTAAACAAGTACAAATACATGAACAAATTTTAATTTAACCTGTTTTATACCTTCAATTAGTGCGAAATAAAAGTACCAATATTTCACTCAAAGGCTGTTGATAACACTAAATTCCACAAAAAATTATACTTTAGTAAAGGAAATCTGTTTTCTCTTTTAAGTTGGATATTTTGACACTAATTATGCCTTTACAAACCATCTGTTGAACAGG
Organism: Limnoperna fortunei; assembly: GCA_944474755.1. Lineage (NCBI taxonomy): Eukaryota > Metazoa > Mollusca > Bivalvia > Mytilida > Modiolidae > Limnoperna > Limnoperna fortunei. The sequence continues at coordinate 25,477,280 of OX104115.1, read as the reverse complement.
TTTTGTTAAATCATGTGCACAATAATCACTTTTATAGACAATACATTACCATTTTTGGCTAATTTTTGCTTATTTTGGACTAAAATTTTTAAAAAATTTGAACTTGTTCCTATTAATTTGCTTTATTGTGGCCCTAAATTCAGCAATTGGGGACAAAATCTAGTTTTCAGCCAAAGGGTTTCATTGTCATATCAAAACTTTGGGAGAAATTGATCCAAAGTTCAAACTGATCAGTACGGTTTAAAATTTACCTTATTTTTGGCCTAATTTTTTTTTATCGAAATATAATTTTATGCCCATGAATATGCCCAATTCATTGCGAAAAGTTAAGATGACCATACAGAAAGAAAGTTAAAATGGAATAAAGACAGGAGAACACTTTACTGTGATTGTGTGTGGTTTTTTAATATGTGTATATAGAAAAATGCAAAAAGTGCTGACTTAGCAGTTTTTATAGTGTCCATTAGACAATACCTTCTTTTTGAGTACTGCCTTCAGTTAGTTTCAACAAGATATACCACAATCTATGCAAAAAAAAACCTTGATGTACTCTCAGAAATAAAAATCCACAAAACATCATCTGACATATAGGTAGCACAGTAGTAAATGTTTTGGCTATAGTCGAAAACACTAACATTTCTGTGATTTGCATACCTTTCTAACATTGATCAGCATTTACCTGGACTAGGAAATTAATAAACTTTCATTTACCATTTAAAAAATAAATGCCATATATATCCGTGACCAATTCCTTTTTTCGCTAGTTAGAACATTTTGAGACGCTCCCACTTTTACATGCAATTTCTAATGCAGTGAATGTAAAAATACTACATTGTTTAAAAAATTACCAAACTTTTATCTTGCAAGATCTGAGAAAAATTTTACCAATTTTTAAAACTTAATTTATGCAGGAGCTTACAGCTAAAAAATTGTACACATCTAACCACTATTTACCAAATCAGGACACAACGAAGTATTCAGTACTGTACTTAATGTAGGGTACACAATCTGGTAACTTGTTACTGGTACATATTTACTACTGTTATGCCTATACCAAGTTTGCAAGAGAACCAATTTAGCCAATATTTCTACATCAAGTACATAGGTCATATTTGAATTAAAATCAATAAAAGATATATTGGTATTCAAAGTGTTCTTGAAAAATTCTTCTATTTTTTAGCCCTACCCAAGGATAAAAATTGCATATGTATCTAACATGTGTTTGAAGACATCTTCAGAATAAAAATTTGCTTTACTGTCACTGTCCCTGCACTTTTAAACAAGAAAATAATATCAAAGTTCTATAACAGATAGATTTTAAATGCACTAGCCTTATATTATACTATTGGCCAGCCCAATCTATGCTGGCCCACTAAGATGTGGTGGCTTTCAATAGCTGACCACTCCATCTTTTAAACTATGCCATATTGACCCCTAAATTGTTTCAAAGTGGCTTCAAATTAACAAGATGGTGCTTGTAGACAAGAAACCTTTTAAACAAGTACAAATACATGAACAAATTTTAATTTAACCTGTTTTATACCTTCAATTAGTGCGAAATAAAAGTACCAATATTTCACTCAAAGGCTGTTGATAACACTAAATTCCACAAAAAATTATACTTTAGTAAAGGAAATCTGTTTTCTCTTTTAAGTTGGATATTTTGACACTAATTATGCCTTTACAAACCATCTGTTGAACAGGTTTTGTTAAATCATGTGCACAATAATCACTTTTATAGACAATACATTACCATTTTTGGCTAATTTTTGCTTATTTTGGACTAAAATTTTAAAAAAATTTGAACTTGTTCCTATTAATTTGCTTTATTGTGGCCCTAAATTCAGCAATTGGGGACAAAATCTAGTTTTCAGCCAAAGGGTTTCATTGTCATATCAAAACTTTGGGAGAAATTGATCCAAAGTTCAAACTGATCAGTACGGTTTAAAATTTACCTTATTTTTGGCCTAATTTTTTTTTATCGAAATATAATTTTATGCCCATGAATATGCCCAATTCATTGCGAAAAGTTAAGATGACCATACAGAAAGAAAGTTAAAATGGAATAAAGACAGGAGAACACTTTACTGTGATTGTGTGTGGTTTTTTAATATGTGTATATAGAAAAATGCAAAAAGTGCTGACTTAGCAGTTTTTATAGTGTCCATTAGACAATACCTTCTTTTTGAGTACTGCCTTCAGTTAGTTTCAACAAGATATACCACAATCTATGCAAAAAATAACCTTGATGTACTCTCAGAAATAAAAATCCACAAAACATCATCTGACATATAGGTAGCACAGTAGTAAATGTTTTGGCTATAGTCGAAAACACTAACATTTCTGTGATTTGCATACCTTTCTAACATTGATCAGCATTTACCTGGACTAGGAAATTAATAAACTTTCATTTACCATTTAAAAAATAAATGCCATATATATCCGTGACCAATTCCTTTTTTCGCTAGTTAGAACATTTTGAGACGCTCCCACTTTTACATGCAATTTCTAATGCAGTGAATGTAAAAATACTACATTGTTTAAAAAATTACCAAACTTTTATCTTGCAAGATCTGAGAAAAATTTTACCAATTTTTAAAACTTAATTTATGCAGGAGCTTACAGCTAAAAAATTGTACACATCTAACCACTATTTACCAAATCAGGACACAACGAAGTATTCAGTACTGTACTTAATGTAGGGTACACAATCTGGTAACTTGTTACTGGTACATATTTACTACTGTTATGCCTATACCAAGTTTGCAAGAGAACCAATTTAGCCAATATTTCTACATCAAGTACATAGGTCATATTTGAATTAAAATCAATAAAAGATATATTGGTATTCAAAGTGTTCTTGAAAAATTCTTCTATTTTTTAGCCCTACCCAAGGATAAAAATTGCATATGTATCTAACATGTGTTTGAAGACATCTTCAGAATAAAAATTTGCTTTACTGTCACTGTCCCTGCACTTTTAAACAAGAAAATAATATCAAAGTTCTATAACAGATAGATTTTAAATGCACTAGCCTTATATTATACTATTGGCCAGCCCAATCTATGCTGGCCCACTAAGATGTGGTGGCTTTCAATAGCTGACCACTCCATCTTTTAAACTATGCCATATTGACCCCTAAATTGTTTCAAAGTGGCTTCAAATTAACAAGATGGTGCTTGTAGACAAGAAACCTTTTAAACAAGTACAAATACATGAACAAATTTTAATTTAACCTGTTTTATACCTTCAATTAGTGCGAAATAAAAGTACCAATATTTCACTCAAAGGCTGTTGATAACACTAAATTCCACAAAAAATTATACTTTAGTAAAGGAAATCTGTTTTCTCTTTTAAGTTGGATATTTTGACACTAATTATGCCTTTACAAACCATCTGTTGAACAGGTTTTGTTAAATCATGTGCACAATAATCACTTTTATAGACAATACATTACCATTTTTGGCTAATTTTTGCTTATTTTGGACTAAAATTTAAAAAAAATTTGAACTTGTTCCTATTAATTTGCTTTATTGTGGCCCTAAATTCAGCAATTGGGGACAAAATCTAGTTTTCAGCCAAAGGGTTTCATTGTCATATCAAAACTTTGGGAGAAATTGATCCAAAGTTCAAACTGATCAGTACGGTTTAAAATTTACCTTATTTTTGGCCTAATTTTTTTTTATCGAAATATAATTTTATGCCCATGAATATGCCCAATTCATTGCGAAAAGTTAAGATGACCATACAGAAAGAAAGTTAAAATGGAATAAAGACAGGAGAACACTTTACTGTGATTGTGTGTGGTTTTTTAATATGTGTATATAGAAAAATGCAAAAAGTGCTGACTTAGCAGTTTTTATAGTGTCCATTAGACAATACCTTCTTTTTGAGTACTGCCTTCAGTTAGTTTCAACAAGATATACCACAATCTATGCAAAAAATAACCTTGATGTACTCTCAGAAATAAAAATCCACAAAACATCATCTGACATATAGGTAGCACAGTAGTAAATGTTTTGGCTATAGTCGAAAACACTAACATTTCTGTGATTTGCATACCTTTCTAACATTGATCAGCATTTACCTGGACTAGGAAATTAATAAACTTTCATTTACCATTTAAAAAATAAATGCCATATATATCCGTGACCAATTCCTTTTTTCGCTAGTTAGAACATTTTGAGACGCTCCCACTTTTACATGCAATTTCTAATGCAGTGAATGTAAAAATACTACATTGTTTAAAAAATTACCAAACTTTTATCTTGCAAGATCTGAGAAAAATTTTACCAATTTTTAAAACTTAATTTATGCAGGAGCTTACAGCTAAAAAATTGTACACATCTAACCACTATTTACCAAATCAGGACACAACGAAGTATTCAGTACTGTACTTAATGTAGGGTACACAATCTGGTAACTTGTTACTGGTACATATTTACTACTGTTATGCCTATACCAAGTTTGCAAGAGAACCAATTTAGCCAATATTTCTACATCAAGTACATAGGTCATATTTGAATTAAAATCAATAAAAGATATATTGGTATTCAAAGTGTTCTTGAAAAATTCTTCTATTTTTTAGCCCTACCCAAGGATAAAAATTGCATATGTATCTAACATGTGTTTGAAGACATCTTCAGAATAAAAATTTGCTTTACTGTCACTGTCCCTGCACTTTTAAACAAGAAAATAATATCAAAGTTCTATAACAGATAGATTTTAAATGCACTAGCCTTATATTATACTATTGGCCAGCCCAATCTATGCTGGCCCACTAAGATGTGGTGGCTTTCAATAGCTGACCACTCCATCTTTTAAACTATGCCATATTGACCCCTAAATTGTTTCAAAGTGGCTTCAAATTAACAAGATGGTGCTTGTAGACAAGAAACCTTTTAAACAAGTACAAATACATGAACAAATTTTAATTTAACCTGTTTTATACCTTCAATTAGTGCGAAATAAAAGTACCAATATTTCACTCAAAGGGTGTTGATAACACTAAATTCCACAAAAAATTATACTTTAGTAAAGGAAATCTGTTTTCTCTTTTAAGTTGGATATTTTGACACTAATTATGCCTTTACAAACCATCTGTTGAACAGGTTTTGTTAAATCATGTGCACAATAATCACTTTTATAGACAATACATTACCATTTTTGGCTAATTTTTGCTTATTTTGGACTAAAATTTAAAAAAAATTTGAACTTGTTCCTATTAATTTGCTTTATTGTGGCCCTAAATTCAGCAATTGGGGAAAAAATCTAGTTTTCAGCCAAAGGGTTTCATTGTCATATCAAAACTTTGGGAGAAATTGGTCCAAAGTTCAAACTGATCAGTACGGTTTAAAATTTACCTTATTTTTGGCCTAATTTTTTTTTATCGAAATATAATTTTATGCCCATGAATATGCCCAATTCATTGCGAAAAGTTAAGATGACCATACAGAAAGAAAGTTAAAATGGAATAAAGACAGGAGAACACTTTACTGTGATTGTGTGTGGTTTTTTAATATGTGTATATAGAAAAATGCAAAAAGTGCTGACTTAGCAGTTTTTATAGTGTCCATTAGACAATACCTTCTTTTTGAGTACTGCCTTCAGTTAGTTTCAACAAGATATACCACAATCTATGCAAAAAATAACCTTGATGTACTCTCAGAAATAAAAATCCACAAAACATCATCTGACATATAGGTAGCACAGTAGTAAATGTTTTGGCTATAGTCGAAAACACTAACATTTCTGTGATTTGCATACCTTTCTAACATTGATCAGCATTTACCTGGACTAGGAAATTAATAAACTTTCATTTACCATTTAAAAAATAAATGCCATATATATCCGTGACCAATTCCTTTTTTCGCTAGTTAGAACATTTTGAGACGCTCCCACTTTTACATGCAATTTCTAATGCAGTGAATGTAAAAATACTACATTGTTTAAAAAATTACCAAACTTTTATCTTGCAAGATCTGAGAAAAATTTTACCAATTTTTAAAACTTAATTTATGCAGGAGCTTACAGCTAAAAAATTGTACACATCTAACCACTATTTACCAAATCAGGACACAACGAAGTATTCAGTACTGTACTTAATGTAGGGTACACAATCTGGTTACTTGTTACTGGTACATATTTACTACTGTTATGCCTATACCAAGTTTGCAAGAGAACCAATTTAGCCAATATTTCTACATCAAGTACATAGGTCATATTTGAATTAAAATCAATAAAAGATATATTGGTATTCAAAGTGTTCTTGAAAAATTCTTCTATTTTTTAGCCCTACCCAAGGATAAAAATTGCATATGTATCTAACATGTGTTTGAAGACATCTTCAGAATAAAAATTTGCATTACTGTCACTGTCCCTGCACTTTTAAACAAGAAAATAATATCAAAGTTCTATAACAGATAGATTTTAAATGCACTAGCCTTATATTATACTATTGGCCAGCCCAATCTATGCTGGCCCACTAAGATGTGGTGGCTTTCAATAGCTGACCACTCCATCTTTTAAACTATGCCATATTGACCCCTAAATTGTTTCAAAGTGGCTTCAAATTAACAAGATGGTGCTTGTAGACAAGAAACCTTTTAAACAAGTACAAATACATGAACAAATTTTAATTTAACCTGTTTTATACCTTCAATTAGTGCGAAATAAAAGTACCAATATTTCACTCAAAGGCTGTTGATAACACTAAATTCCACAAAAAATTATACTTTAGTAAAGGAAATCTGTTTTCTCTTTTAAGTTGGATATTTTGACACTAATTATGCCTTTACAAACCATCTGTTGAACAGGTTTTGTTAAATCATGTGCACAATAATCACTTTTATAGACAATACATTACCATTTTTGGCTAATTTTTGCTTATTTTGGACTAAAATTTAAAAAAAATTTGAACTTGTTCCTATTAATTTGCTTTATTGTGGCCCTAAATTCAGCAATTGGGGAAAAAATCTAGTTTTCAGCCAAAGGGTTTCATTGTCATATCAAAACTTTGGGAGAAATTGATCCAAAGTTCAAACTGATCAGTACGGTTTAAAATTTACCTTATTTTTGGCCTAATTTTTTTTTATCGAAATATAATTTTATGCCCATGAATATGCCCAATTCATTGCGAAAAGTTAAGATGACCATACAGAAAGAAAGTTAAAATGGAATAAAGACAGGAGAACACTTTACTGTGATTGTGTGTGGTTTTTTAATATGTGTATATAGAAAAATGCAAAAAGTGCTGACTTAGCAGTTTTTATAGTGTCCATTAGACAATACCTTCTTTTTGAGTACTGCCTTCAGTTAGTTTCAACAAGATATACCACAATCTATGCAAAAAATAACCTTGATGTACTCTCAGAAATAAAAATCCACAAAACATCATCTGACATATAGGTAGCACAGTAGTAAATGTTTTGGCTATAGTCGAAAACACTAACATTTCTGTGATTTGCATACCTTTCTAACATTGATCAGCATTTACCTGGACTAGGAAATTAATAAACTTTCATTTACCATTTAAAAAATAAATGCCATATATATCCGTGACCAATTCCTTTTTTCGCTAGTTAGAACATTTTGAGACGCTCCCACTTTTACATGCAATTTCTAATGCAGTGAATGTAAAAATACTACATTGTTTAAAAAATTACCAAACTTTTATCTTGCAAGATCTGAGAAAAATTTTACCAATTTTTAAAACTTAATTTATGCAGGAGCTTACAGCTAAAAAATTGTACACATCTAACCACTATTTACCAAATCAGGACACAACGAAGTATTCAGTACTGTACTTAATGTAGGGTACACAATCTGGTAACTTGTTACTGGTACATATTTACTACTGTTATGCCTATACCAAGTTTGCAAGAGAACCAATTTAGCCAATATTTCTACATCAAGTACATAGGTCATATTTGAATTAAAATCAATAAAAGATATATTGGTATTCAAAGTGTTCTTGAAAAATTCTTCTATTTTTTAGCCCTACCCAAGGATAAAAATTGCATATGTATCTAACATGTGTTTGAAGACATCTTCAGAATAAAAATTTGCATTACTGTCACTGTCCCTGCACTTTTAAACAAGAAAATAATATCAAAGTTCTATAACAGATAGATTTTAAATGCACTAGCCTTATATTATACTATTGGCCAGCCCAATCTATGCTGGCCCACTAAGATGTGGTGGCTTTCAATAGCTGACCACTCCATCTTTTAAACTATGCCATATTGACCCCTAAATTGTTTCAAAGTGGCTTCAAATTAACAAGATGGTGCTTGTAGACAAGAAAACTTTTAAACAAGTACAAATACATGAACAAATTTTAATTTAACCTGTTTTATACCTTCAATTAGTGCGAAATAAAAGTACCAATATTTCACTCAAAGGCTGTTGATAACACTAAATTCCACAAAAAATTATACTTTAGTAAAGGAAATCTGTTTTCTCTTTTAAGTTGGATATTTTGACACTAATTATGCCTTTACAAACCATCTGTTGAACAGGTTTTGTTAAATCATGTGCACAATAATCACTTTTATAGACAATACATTACCATTTTTGGCTAATTTTTGCTTATTTTGGACTAAAATTTAAAAAAAATTTGAACTTGTTCCTATTAATTTGCTTTATTGTGGCCCTAAATTCAGCAATTGGGGACAAAATCTAGTTTTCAGCCAAAGGGTTTCATTGTCATATCAAAACTTTGGGAGAAATTGATCCAAAGTTCAAACTGATCAGTACGGTTTAAAATTTACCTTATTTTTGGCCTAATTTTTTTTTATCGAAATATAATTTTATGCCCATGAATATGCCCAATTCATTGCGAAAAGTTAAGATGACCATACAGAAAGAAAGTTAAAATGGAATAAAGACAGGAGAACACTTTACTGTGATTGTGTGTGGTTTTTTAATATGTGTATATAGAAAAATGCAAAAAGTGCTGACTTAGCAGTTTTTATAGTGTCCATTAGACAATACCTTCTTTTTGAGTACTGCCTTCAGTTAGTTTCAACAAGATATACCACAATCTATGCAAAAAATAACCTTGATGTACTCTCAGAAATAAAAATCCACAAAACATCATCTGACATATAGGTAGCACAGTAGTAAATGTTTTGGCTATAGTCGAAAACACTAACATTTCTGTGATTTGCATACCTTTCTAACATTGATCAGCATTTACCTGGACTAGGAAATTAATAAACTTTCATTTACCATTTAAAAAATAAATGCCATATATATCCGTGACCAATTCCTTTTTTCGCTAGTTAGAACATTTTGAGACGCTCCCACTTTTACATGCAATTTCTAATGCAGTGAATGTAAAAATACTACATTGTTTAAAAAATTACCAAACTTTTATCTTGCAAGATCTGAGAAAAATTTTACCAATTTTTAAAACTTAATTTATGCAGGAGCTTACAGCTAAAAAATTGTACACATCTAACCACTATTTACCAAATCAGGACACAACGAAGTATTCAGTACTGTACTTAATGTAGGGTACACAATCTGGTAACTTGTTACTGGTACATATTTACTACTGTTATGCCTATACCAAGTTTGCAAGAGAACCAATTTAGCCAATATTTCTACATCAAGTACATAGGTCATATTTGAATTAAAATCAATAAAAGATATATTGGTATTCAAAGTGTTCTTGAAAAATTCTTCTATTTTTTAGCCCTACCCAAGGATAAAAATTGCATATGTATCTAACATGTGTTTGAAGACATCTTCAGAATAAAAATTTGCTTTACTGTCACTGTCCCTGCACTTTTAAACAAGAAAATAATATCAAAGTTCTATAACAGATAGATTTTAAATGCACTAGCCTTATATTATACTATTGGCCAGCCCAATCTATGCTGGCCCACTAAGATGTGGTGGCTTTCAATAGCTGACCACTCCATCTTTTAAACTATGCCATATTGACCCCTAAATTGTTTCAAAGTGGCTTCAAATTAACAAGATGGTGCTTGTAGACAAGAAACCTTTTAAACAAGTACAAATACATGAACAAATTTTAATTTAACCTGTTTTATACCTTCAATTAGTGCGAAATAAAAGTACCAATATTTCACTCAAAGGCTGTTGATAACACTAAATTCCACAAAAAATTATACTTTAGTAAAGGAAATCTGTTTTCTCTTTTAAGTTGGATATTTTGACACTAATTATGCCTTTACAAACCATCTGTTGAACAGGTTTTGTTAAATCATGTGCACAATAATCACTTTTATAGACAATACATTACCATTTTTGGCTAATTTTTGCTTATTTTGGACTAAAATTTAAAAAAAATTTGAACTTGTTCCTATTAATTTGCTTTATTGTGGCCCTAAATTCAGCAATTGGGAAAAAAATCTAGTTTTCAGCCAAAGGGTTTCATTGTCATATCAAAACTTTGGGAGAAATTGATCCAAAGTTCAAACTGATCAGTACGGTTTAAAATTTACCTTATTTTTGGCCTAATTTTTTTTTATCGAAATATAATTTTATGCCCATGAATATGCCCAATTCATTGCGAAAAGTTAAGATGACCATACAGAAAGAAAGTTAAAATGGAATAAAGACAGGAGAACACTTTACTGTGATTGTGTGTGGTTTTTTAATATGTGTATATAGAAAAATGCAAAAAGTGCTGACTTAGCAGTTTTTATAGTGTCCATTAGACAATACCTTCTTTTTGAGTACTGCCTTCAGTTAGTTTCAACAAGATATACCACAATCTATGCAAAAAATAACCTTGATGTACTCTCAGAAATAAAAATCCACAAAACATCATCTGACATATAGGTAGCACAGTAGTAAATGTTTTGGCTATAGTCGAAAACACTAACATTTCTGTGATTTGCATACCTTTCTAACATTGATCAGCATTTACCTGGACTAGGAAATTAATAAACTTTCATTTACCATTTAAAAAATAAATGCCATATATATCCGTGACCAATTCCTTTTTTCGCTAGTTAGAACATTTTGAGACGCTCCCACTTTTACATGCAATTTCTAATGCAGTGAATGTAAAAATACTACATTGTTTAAAAAATTACCAAACTTTTATCTTGCAAGATCTGAGAAAAATTTTACCAATTTTTAAAACTTAATTTATGCAGGAGCTTACAGCTAAAAAATTGTACACATCTAACCACTATTTACCAAATCAGGACACAACGAAGTATTCAGTACTGTACTTAATGTAGGGTACACAATCTGGTAACTTGTTACTGGTACATATTTACTACTGTTATGCCTATACCAAGTTTGCAAGAGAACCAATTTAGCCAATATTTCTACATCAAGTACATAGGTCATATTTGAATTAAAATCAATAAAAGATATATTGGTATTCAAAGTGTTCTTGAAAAATTCTTCTATTTTTTAGCCCTACCCAAGGATAAAAATTGCATATGTATCTAACATGTGTTTGAAGACATCTTCAGAATAAAAATTTGCATTACTGTCACTGTCCCTGCACTTTTAAACAAGAAAATAATATCAAAGTTCTATAACAGATAGATTTTAAATGCACTAGCCTTATATTATACTATTGGCCAGCCCAATCTATGCTGGCCCACTAAGATGTGGTGGCTTTCAATAGCTGACCACTCCATCTTTTAAACTATGCCATATTGACCCCTAAATTGTTTCAAAGTGGCTTCAAATTAACAAGATGGTGCTTGTAGACAAGAAACCTTTTAAACAAGTACAAATACATGAACAAATTTTAATTTAACCTGTTTTATACCTTCAATTAGTGCGAAATAAAAGTACCAATATTTCACTCAAAGGCTGTTGATAACACTAAATTCCACAAAAAATTATACTTTAGTAAAGGAAATCTGTTTTCTCTTTTAAGTTGGATATTTTGACACTAATTATGCCTTTACAAACCATCTGTTGAACAGGTTTTGTTAAATCATGTGCACAATAATCACTTTTATAGACAATACATTACCATTTTTGGCTAATTTTTGCTTATTTTGGACTAAAATTTAAAAAAAATTTGAACTTGTTCCTATTAATTTGCTTTATTGTGGCCCTAAATTCAGCAATTGGGGAAAAAATCTAGTTTTCAGCCAAAGGGTTTCATTGTCATATCAAAACTTTGGGAGAAATTGATCCAAAGTTCAAACTGATCAGTACGGTTTAAAATTTACCTTATTTTTGGCCTAATTTTTTTTTATCGAAATATAATTTTATGCCCATGAATATGCCCAATTCATTGCGAAAAGTTAAGATGACCATACAGAAAGAAAGTTAAAATGGAATAAAGACAGGAGAACACTTTACTGTGATTGTGTGTGGTTTTTTAATATGTGTATATAGAAAAATGCAAAAAGTGCTGACTTAGCAGTTTTTATAGTGTCCATTAGACAATACCTTCTTTTTGAGTACTGCCTTCAGTTAGTTTCAACAAGATATACCACAATCTATGCAAAAAATAACCTTGATGTACTCTCAGAAATAAAAATCCACAAAACATCATCTGACATATAGGTAGCACAGTAGTAAATGTTTTGGCTATAGTCGAAAACACTAACATTTCTGTGATTTGCATACCTTTCTAACATTGATCAGCATTTACCTGGACTAGGAAATTAATAAACTTTCATTTACCATTTAAAAAATAAATGCCATATATATCCGTGACCAATTCCTTTTTTCGCTAGTTAGAACATTTTGAGACGCTCCCACTTTTACATGCAATTTCTAATGCAGTGAATGTAAAAATACTACATTGTTTAAAAAATTACCAAACTTTTATCTTGCAAGATCTGAGAAAAATTTTACCAATTTTTAAAACTTAATTTATGCAGGAGCTTACAGCTAAAAAATTGTACACATCTAACCACTATTTACCAAATCAGGACACAACGAAGTATTCAGTACTGTACTTAATGTAGGGTACACAATCTGGTAACTTGTTACTGGTACATATTTACTACTGTTATGCCTATACCAAGTTTGCAAGAGAACCAATTTAGCCAATATTTCTACATCAAGTACATAGGTCATATTTGAATTAAAATCAATAAAAGATATATTGGTATTCAAAGTGTTCTTGAAAAATTCTTCTATTTTTTAGCCCTACCCAAGGATAAAAATTGCATATGTATCTAACATGTGTTTGAAGACATCTTCAGAATAAAAATTTGCATTACTGTCACTGTCCCTGCACTTTTAAACAAGAAAATAATATCAAAGTTCTATAACAGATAGATTTTAAATGCACTAGCCTTATATTATACTATTGGCCAGCCCAATCTATGCTGGCCCACTAAGATGTGGTGGCTTTCAATAGCTGACCACTCCATCTTTTAAACTATGCCATATTGACCCCTAAATTGTTTCAAAGTGGCTTCAAATTAACAAGATGGTGCTTGTAGACAAGAAACCTTTTAAACAAGTACAAATACATGAACAAATTTTAATTTAACCTGTTTTATACCTTCAATTAGTGCGAAATAAAAGTACCAATATTTCACTCAAAGGCTGTTGATAACACTAAATTCCACAAAAAATTATACTTTAGTAAAGGAAATCTGTTTTCTCTTTTAAGTTGGATATTTTGACACTAATTATGCCTTTACAAACCATCTGTTGAACAGGTTTTGTTAAATCATGTGCACAATAATCACTTTTATAGACAATACATTACCATTTTTGGCTAATTTTTGCTTATTTTGGACTAAAATTTAAAAAAAATTTGAACTTGTTCCTATTAATTTGCTTTATTGTGGCCCTAAATTCAGCAATTGGGGACAAAATCTAGTTTTCAGCCAAAGGGTTTCATTGTCATATCAAAACTTTGGGAGAAATTGATCCAAAGTTCAAACTGATCAGTACGGTTTAAAATTTACCTTATTTTTGGCCTAATTTTTTTTTATCGAAATATAATTTTATGCCCATGAATATGCCCAATTCATTGCGAAAAGTTAAGATGACCATACAGAAAGAAAGTTAAAATGGAATAAAGACAGGAGAACACTTTACTGTGATTGTGTGTGGTTTTTTAATATGTGTATATAGAAAAATGCAAAAAGTGCTGACTTAGCAGTTTTTATAGTGTCCATTAGACAATACCTTCTTTTTGAGTACTGCCTTCAGTTAGTTTCAACAAGATATACCACAATCTATGCAAAAAATAACCTTGATGTACTCTCAGAAATAAAAATCCACAAAACATCATCTGACATATAGGTAGCACAGTAGTAAATGTTTTGGCTATAGTCGAAAACACTAACATTTCTGTGATTTGCATACCTTTCTAACATTGATCAGCATTTACCTGGACTAGGAAATTAATAAACTTTCATTTACCATTTAAAAAATAAATGCCATATATATCCGTGACCAATTCCTTTTTTCGCTAGTTAGAACATTTTGAGACGCTCCCACTTTTACATGCAATTTCTAATGCAGTGAATGTAAAAATACTACATTGTTTAAAAAATTACCAAACTTTTATCTTGCAAGATCTGAGAAAAATTTTACCAATTTTTAAAACTTAATTTATGCAGGAGCTTACAGCTAAAAAATTGTACACATCTAACCACTATTTACCAAATCAGGACACAACGAAGTATTCAGTACTGTACTTAATGTAGGGTACACAATCTGGTAACTTGTTACTGGTACATATTTACTACTGTTATGCCTATACCAAGTTTGCAAGAGAACCAATTTAGCCAATATTTCTACATCAAGTACATAGGTCATATTTGAATTAAAATCAATAAAAGATATATTGGTATTCAAAGTGTTCTTGAAAAATTCTTCTATTTTTTAGCCCTACCCAAGGATAAAAATTGCATATGTATCTAACATGTGTTTGAAGACATCTTCAGAATAAAAATTTGCATTACTGTCACTGTCCCTGCACTTTTAAACAAGAAAATAATATCAAAGTTCTATAACAGATAGATTTTAAATGCACTAGCCTTATATTATACTATTGGCCAGCCCAATCTATGCTGGCCCACTAAGATGTGGTGGCTTTCAATAGCTGACCACTCCATCTTTTAAACTATGCCATATTGACCCCTAAATTGTTTCAAAGTGGCTTCAAATTAACAAGATGGTGCTTGTAGACAAGAAACCTTTTAAACAAGTACAAATACATGAACAAATTTTAATTTAACCTGTTTTATACCTTCAATTAGTGCGAAATAAAAGTACCAATATTTCACTCAAAGGCTGTTGATAACACTAAATTCCACAAAAAATTATACTTTAGTAAAGGAAATCTGTTTTCTCTTTTAAGTTGGATATTTTGACACTAATTATGCCTTTACAAACCATCTGTTGAACAGGTTTTGTTAAATCATGTGCACAATAATCACTTTTATAGACAATACATTACCATTTTTGGCTAATTTTTGCTTATTTTGGACTAAAATTTAAAAAAAATTTGAACTTGTTCCTATTAATTTGCTTTATTGTGGCCCTAAATTCAGCAATTGGGGACAAAATCTAGTTTTCAGCCAAAGGGTTTCATTGTCATATCAAAACTTTGGGAGAAATTGATCCAAAGTTCAAACTGATCAGTACGGTTTAAAATTTACCTTATTTTTGGCCTAATTTTTTTTTATCGAAATATAATTTTATGCCCATGAATATGCCCAATTCATTGCGAAAAGTTAAGATGACCATACAGAAAGAAAGTTAAAATGGAATAAAGACAGGAGAACACTTTACTGTGATTGTGTGTGGTTTTTTAATATGTGTATATAGAAAAATGCAAAAAGTGCTGACTTAGCAGTTTTTATAGTGTCCATTAGACAATACCTTCTTTTTGAGTACTGCCTTCAGTTAGTTTCAACAAGATATACCACAATCTATGCAAAAAATAACCTTGATGTACTCTCAGAAATAAAAATCCACAAAACATCATCTGACATATAGGTAGCACAGTAGTAAATGTTTTGGCTATAGTCGAAAACACTAACATTTCTGTGATTTG
Source organism: Limnoperna fortunei (assembly GCA_944474755.1). Lineage (NCBI taxonomy): Eukaryota > Metazoa > Mollusca > Bivalvia > Mytilida > Modiolidae > Limnoperna > Limnoperna fortunei. The sequence continues at coordinate 25,461,295 of OX104115.1, read as the reverse complement.
CATACCTTTCTAACATTGATCAGCATTTACCTGGACTAGGAAATTAATAAACTTTCATTTACCATTTAAAAAATAAATGCCATATATATCCGTGACCAATTCCTTTTTTCGCTAGTTAGAACATTTTGAGACGCTCCCACTTTTACATGCAATTTCTAATGCAGTGAATGTAAAAATACTACATTGTTTAAAAAATTACCAAACTTTTATCTTGCAAGATCTGAGAAAAATTTTACCAATTTTTAAAACTTAATTTATGCAGGAGCTTACAGCTAAAAAATTGTACACATCTAACCACTATTTACCAAATCAGGACACAACGAAGTATTCAGTACTGTACTTAATGTAGGGTACACAATCTGGTAACTTGTTACTGGTACATATTTACTACTGTTATGCCTATACCAAGTTTGCAAGAGAACCAATTTAGCCAATATTTCTACATCAAGTACATAGGTCATATTTGAATTAAAATCAATAAAAGATATATTGGTATTCAAAGTGTTCTTGAAAAATTCTTCTATTTTTTAGCCCTACCCAAGGATAAAAATTGCATATGTATCTAACATGTGTTTGAAGACATCTTCAGAATAAAAATTTGCATTACTGTCACTGTCCCTGCACTTTTAAACAAGAAAATAATATCAAAGTTCTATAACAGATAGATTTTAAATGCACTAGCCTTATATTATACTATTGGCCAGCCCAATCTATGCTGGCCCACTAAGATGTGGTGGCTTTCAATAGCTGACCACTCCATCTTTTAAACTATGCCATATTGACCCCTAAATTGTTTCAAAGTGGCTTCAAATTAACAAGATGGTGCTTGTAGACAAGAAACCTTTTAAACAAGTACAAATACATGAACAAATTTTAATTTAACCTGTTTTATACCTTCAATTAGTGCGAAATAAAAGTACCAATATTTCACTCAAAGGCTGTTGATAACACTAAATTCCACAAAAAATTATACTTTAGTAAAGGAAATCTGTTTTCTCTTTTAAGTTGGATATTTTGACACTAATTATGCCTTTACAAACCATCTGTTGAACAGGTTTTGTTAAATCATGTGCACAATAATCACTTTTATAGACAATACATTACCATTTTTGGCTAATTTTTGCTTATTTTGGACTAAAATTTAAAAAAAATTTGAACTTGTTCCTATTAATTTGCTTTATTGTGGCCCTAAATTCAGCAATTGGGGACAAAATCTAGTTTTCAGCCAAAGGGTTTCATTGTCATATCAAAACTTTGGGAGAAATTGATCCAAAGTTCAAACTGATCAGTACGGTTTAAAATTTACCTTATTTTTGGCCTAATTTTTTTTTATCGAAATATAATTTTATGCCCATGAATATGCCCAATTCATTGCGAAAAGTTAAGATGACCATACAGAAAGAAAGTTAAAATGGAATAAAGACAGGAGAACACTTTACTGTGATTGTGTGTGGTTTTTTAATATGTGTATATAGAAAAATGCAAAAAGTGCTGACTTAGCAGTTTTTATAGTGTCCATTAGACAATACCTTCTTTTTGAGTACTGCCTTCAGTTAGTTTCAACAAGATATACCACAATCTATGCAAAAAATAACCTTGATGTACTCTCAGAAATAAAAATCCACAAAACATCATCTGACATATAGGTAGCACAGTAGTAAATGTTTTGGCTATAGTCGAAAACACTAACATTTCTGTGATTTGCATACCTTTCTAACATTGATCAGCATTTACCTGGACTAGGAAATTAATAAACTTTCATTTACCATTTAAAAAATAAATGCCATATATATCCGTGACCAATTCCTTTTTTCGCTAGTTAGAACATTTTGAGACGCTCCCACTTTTACATGCAATTTCTAATGCAGTGAATGTAAAAATACTACATTGTTTAAAAAATTACCAAACTTTTATCTTGCAAGATCTGAGAAAAATTTTACCAATTTTTAAAACTTAATTTATGCAGGAGCTTACAGCTAAAAAATTGTACACATCTAACCACTATTTACCAAATCAGGACACAACGAAGTATTCAGTACTGTACTTAATGTAGGGTACACAATCTGGTAACTTGTTACTGGTACATATTTACTACTGTTATGCCTATACCAAGTTTGCAAGAGAACCAATTTAGCCAATATTTCTACATCAAGTACATAGGTCATATTTGAATTAAAATCAATAAAAGATATATTGGTATTCAAAGTGTTCTTGAAAAATTCTTCTATTTTTTAGCCCTACCCAAGGATAAAAATTGCATATGTATCTAACATGTGTTTGAAGACATCTTCAGAATAAAAATTTGCATTACTGTCACTGTCCCTGCACTTTTAAACAAGAAAATAATATCAAAGTTCTATAACAGATAGATTTTAAATGCACTAGCCTTATATTATACTATTGGCCAGCCCAATCTATGCTGGCCCACTAAGATGTGGTGGCTTTCAATAGCTGACCACTCCATCTTTTAAACTATGCCATATTGACCCCTAAATTGTTTCAAAGTGGCTTCAAATTAACAAGATGGTGCTTGTAGACAAGAAACCTTTTAAACAAGTACAAATACATGAACAAATTTTAATTTAACCTGTTTTATACCTTCAATTAGTGCGAAATAAAAGTACCAATATTTCACTCAAAGGCTGTTGATAACACTAAATTCCACAAAAAATTATACTTTAGTAAAGGAAATCTGTTTTCTCTTTTAAGTTGGATATTTTGACACTAATTATGCCTTTACAAACCATCTGTTGAACAGGTTTTGTTAAATCATGTGCACAATAATCACTTTTATAGACAATACATTACCATTTTTGGCTAATTTTTGCTTATTTTGGACTAAAATTTAAAAAAAATTTGAACTTGTTCCTATTAATTTGCTTTATTGTGGCCCTAAATTCAGCAATTGGGGACAAAATCTAGTTTTCAGCCAAAGGGTTTCATTGTCATATCAAAACTTTGGGAGAAATTGATCCAAAGTTCAAACTGATCAGTACGGTTTAAAATTTACCTTATTTTTGGCCTAATTTTTTTTTATCGAAATATAATTTTATGCCCATGAATATGCCCAATTCATTGCGAAAAGTTAAGATGACCATACAGAAAGAAAGTTAAAATGGAATAAAGACAGGAGAACACTTTACTGTGATTGTGTGTGGTTTTTTAATATGTGTATATAGAAAAATGCAAAAAGTGGTGACTTAGCAGTTTTTATAGTGTCCATTAGACAATACCTTCTTTTTGAGTACTGCCTTCAGTTAGTTTCAACAAGATATACCACAATCTATGCAAAAAATAACCTTGATGTACTCTCAGAAATAAAAATCCACAAAACATCATCTGACATATAGGTAGCACAGTAGTAAATGTTTTGGCTATAGTCGAAAACACTAACATTTCTGTGATTTGCATACCTTTCTAACATTGATCAGCATTTACCTGGACTAGGAAATTAATAAACTTTCATTTACCATTTAAAAAATAAATGCCATATATATCCGTGACCAATTCCTTTTTTCGCTAGTTAGAACATTTTGAGACGCTCCCACTTTTACATGCAATTTCTAATGCAGTGAATGTAAAAATACTACATTGTTTAAAAAATTACCAAACTTTTATCTTGCAAGATCTGAGAAAAATTTTACCAATTTTTAAAACTTAATTTATGCAGGAGCTTACAGCTAAAAAATTGTACACATCTAACCACTATTTACCAAATCAGGACACAACGAAGTATTCAGTACTGTACTTAATGTAGGGTACACAATCTGGTAACTTGTTACTGGTACATATTTACTACTGTTATGCCTATACCAAGTTTGCAAGAGAACCAATTTAGCCAATATTTCTACATCAAGTACATAGGTCATATTTGAATTAAAATCAATAAAAGATATATTGGTATTCAAAGTGTTCTTGAAAAATTCTTCTATTTTTTAGCCCTACCCAAGGATAAAAATTGCATATGTATCTAACATGTGTTTGAAGACATCTTCAGAATAAAAATTTGCATTACTGTCACTGTCCCTGCACTTTTAAACAAGAAAATAATATCAAAGTTCTATAACAGATAGATTTTAAATGCACTAGCCTTATATTATACTATTGGCCAGCCCAATCTATGCTGGCCCACTAAGATGTGGTGGCTTTCAATAGCTGACCACTCCATCTTTTAAACTATGCCATATTGACCCCTAAATTGTTTCAAAGTGGCTTCAAATTAACAAGATGGTGCTTGTAGACAAGAAACCTTTTAAACAAGTACAAATACATGAACAAATTTTAATTTAACCTGTTTTATACCTTCAATTAGTGCGAAATAAAAGTACCAATATTTCACTCAAAGGCTGTTGATAACACTAAATTCCACAAAAAATTATACTTTAGTAAAGGAAATCTGTTTTCTCTTTTAAGTTGGATATTTTGACACTAATTATGCCTTTACAAACCATCTGTTGAACAGGTTTTGTTAAATCATGTGCACAATAATCACTTTTATAGACAATACATTACCATTTTTGGCTAATTTTTGCTTATTTTGGACTAAAATTTAAAAAAAATTTGAACTTGTTCCTATTAATTTGCTTTATTGTGGCCCTAAATTCAGCAATTGGGGACAAAATCTAGTTTTCAGCCAAAGGGTTTCATTGTCATATCAAAACTTTGGGAGAAATTGATCCAAAGTTCAAACTGATCAGTACGGTTTAAAATTTACCTTATTTTTGGCCTAATTTTTTTTTATCGAAATATAATTTTATGCCCATGAATATGCCCAATTCATTGCGAAAAGTTAAGATGACCATACAGAAAGAAAGTTAAAATGGAATAAAGACAGGAGAACACTTTACTGTGATTGTGTGTGGTTTTTTAATATGTGTATATAGAAAAATGCAAAAAGTGCTGACTTAGCAGTTTTTATAGTGTCCATTAGACAATACCTTCTTTTTGAGTACTGCCTTCAGTTAGTTTCAACAAGATATACCACAATCTATGCAAAAAATAACCTTGATGTACTCTCAGAAATAAAAATCCACAAAACATCATCTGACATATAGGTAGCACAGTAGTAAATGTTTTGGCTATAGTCGAAAACACTAACATTTCTGTGATTTGCATACCTTTCTAACATTGATCAGCATTTACCTGGACTAGGAAATTAATAAACTTTCATTTACCATTTAAAAAATAAATGCCATATATATCCGTGACCAATTCCTTTTTTCGCTAGTTAGAACATTTTGAGACGCTCCCACTTTTACATGCAATTTCTAATGCAGTGAATGTAAAAATACTACATTGTTTAAAAAATTACCAAACTTTTATCTTGCAAGATCTGAGAAAAATTTTACCAATTTTTAAAACTTAATTTATGCAGGAGCTTACAGCTAAAAAATTGTACACATCTAACCACTATTTACCAAATCAGGACACAACGAAGTATTCAGTACTGTACTTAATGTAGGGTACACAATCTGGTAACTTGTTACTGGTACATATTTACTACTGTTATGCCTATACCAAGTTTGCAAGAGAACCAATTTAGCCAATATTTCTACATCAAGTACATAGGTCATATTTGAATTAAAATCAATAAAAGATATATTGGTATTCAAAGTGTTCTTGAAAAATTCTTCTATTTTTTAGCCCTACCCAAGGATAAAAATTGCATATGTATCTAACATGTGTTTGAAGACATCTTCAGAATAAAAATTTGCATTACTGTCACTGTCCCTGCACTTTTAAACAAGAAAATAATATCAAAGTTCTATAACAGATAGATTTTAAATGCACTAGCCTTATATTATACTATTGGCCAGCCCAATCTATGCTGGCCCACTAAGATGTGGTGGCTTTCAATAGCTGACCACTCCATCTTTTAAACTATGCCATATTGACCCCTAAATTGTTTCAAAGTGGCTTCAAATTAACAAGATGGTGCTTGTAGACAAGAAACCTTTTAAACAAGTACAAATACATGAACAAATTTTAATTTAACCTGTTTTATACCTTCAATTAGTGCGAAATAAAAGTACCAATATTTCACTCAAAGGCTGTTGATAACACTAAATTCCACAAAAAATTATACTTTAGTAAAGGAAATCTGTTTTCTCTTTTAAGTTGGATATTTTGACACTAATTATGCCTTTACAAACCATCTGTTGAACAGGTTTTGTTAAATCATGTGCACAATAATCACTTTTATAGACAATACATTACCATTTTTGGCTAATTTTTGCTTATTTTGGACTAAAATTTAAAAAAAATTTGAACTTGTTCCTATTAATTTGCTTTATTGTGGCCCTAAATTCAGCAATTGGGGACAAAATCTAGTTTTCAGCCAAAGGGTTTCATTGTCATATCAAAACTTTGGGAGAAATTGATCCAAAGTTCAAACTGATCAGTACGGTTTAAAATTTACCTTATTTTTGGCCTAATTTTTTTTTATCGAAATATAATTTTATGCCCATGAATATGCCCAATTCATTGCGAAAAGTTAAGATGACCATACAGAAAGAAAGTTAAAATGGAATAAAGACAGGAGAACACTTTACTGTGATTGTGTGTGGTTTTTTAATATGTGTATATAGAAAAATGCAAAAAGTGGTGACTTAGCAGTTTTTATAGTGTCCATTAGACAATACCTTCTTTTTGAGTACTGCCTTCAGTTAGTTTCAACAAGATATACCACAATCTATGCAAAAAATAACCTTGATGTACTCTCAGAAATAAAAATCCACAAAACATCATCTGACATATAGGTAGCACAGTAGTAAATGTTTTGGCTATAGTCGAAAACACTAACATTTCTGTGATTTGCATACCTTTCTAACATTGATCAGCATTTACCTGGACTAGGAAATTAATAAACTTTCATTTACCATTTAAAAAATAAATGCCATATATATCCGTGACCAATTCCTTTTTTCGCTAGTTAGAACATTTTGAGACGCTCCCACTTTTACATGCAATTTCTAATGCAGTGAATGTAAAAATACTACATTGTTTAAAAAATTACCAAACTTTTATCTTGCAAGATCTGAGAAAAATTTTACCAATTTTTAAAACTTAATTTATGCAGGAGCTTACAGCTAAAAAATTGTACACATCTAACCACTATTTACCAAATCAGGACACAACGAAGTATTCAGTACTGTACTTAATGTAGGGTACACAATCTGGTAACTTGTTACTGGTACATATTTACTACTGTTATGCCTATACCAAGTTTGCAAGAGAACCAATTTAGCCAATATTTCTACATCAAGTACATAGGTCATATTTGAATTAAAATCAATAAAAGATATATTGGTATTCAAAGTGTTCTTGAAAAATTCTTCTATTTTTTAGCCCTACCCAAGGATAAAAATTGCATATGTATCTAACATGTGTTTGAAGACATCTTCAGAATAAAAATTTGCATTACTGTCACTGTCCCTGCACTTTTAAACAAGAAAATAATATCAAAGTTCTATAACAGATAGATTTTAAATGCACTAGCCTTATATTATACTATTGGCCAGCCCAATCTATGCTGGCCCACTAAGATGTGGTGGCTTTCAATAGCTGACCACTCCATCTTTTAAACTATGCCATATTGACCCCTAAATTGTTTCAAAGTGGCTTCAAATTAACAAGATGGTGCTTGTAGACAAGAAACCTTTTAAACAAGTACAAATACATGAACAAATTTTAATTTAACCTGTTTTATACCTTCAATTAGTGCGAAATAAAAGTACCAATATTTCACTCAAAGGCTGTTGATAACACTAAATTCCACAAAAAATTATACTTTAGTAAAGGAAATCTGTTTTCTCTTTTAAGTTGGATATTTTGACACTAATTATGCCTTTACAAACCATCTGTTGAACAGGTTTTGTTAAATCATGTGCACAATAATCACTTTTATAGACAATACATTACCATTTTTGGCTAATTTTTGCTTATTTTGGACTAAAATTTAAAAAAAATTTGAACTTGTTCCTATTAATTTGCTTTATTGTGGCCCTAAATTCAGCAATTGGGGACAAAATCTAGTTTTCAGCCAAAGGGTTTCATTGTCATATCAAAACTTTGGGAGAAATTGATCCAAAGTTCAAACTGATCAGTACGGTTTAAAATTTACCTTATTTTTGGCCTAATTTTTTTTTATCGAAATATAATTTTATGCCCATGAATATGCCCAATTCATTGCGAAAAGTTAAGATGACCATACAGAAAGAAAGTTAAAATGGAATAAAGACAGGAGAACACTTTACTGTGATTGTGTGTGGTTTTTTAATATGTGTATATAGAAAAATGCAAAAAGTGCTGACTTAGCAGTTTTTATAGTGTCCATTAGACAATACCTTCTTTTTGAGTACTGCCTTCAGTTAGTTTCAACAAGATATACCACAATCTATGCAAAAAATAACCTTGATGTACTCTCAGAAATAAAAATCCACAAAACATCATCTGACATATAGGTAGCACAGTAGTAAATGTTTTGGCTATAGTCGAAAACACTAACATTTCTGTGATTTGCATACCTTTCTAACATTGATCAGCATTTACCTGGACTAGGAAATTAATAAACTTTCATTTACCATTTAAAAAATAAATGCCATATATATCCGTGACCAATTCCTTTTTTCGCTAGTTAGAACATTTTGAGACGCTCCCACTTTTACATGCAATTTCTAATGCAGTGAATGTAAAAATACTACATTGTTTAAAAAATTACCAAACTTTTATCTTGCAAGATCTGAGAAAAATTTTACCAATTTTTAAAACTTAATTTATGCAGGAGCTTACAGCTAAAAAATTGTACACATCTAACCACTATTTACCAAATCAGGACACAACGAAGTATTCAGTACTGTACTTAATGTAGGGTACACAATCTGGTAACTTGTTACTGGTACATATTTACTACTGTTATGCCTATACCAAGTTTGCAAGAGAACCAATTTAGCCAATATTTCTACATCAAGTACATAGGTCATATTTGAATTAAAATCAATAAAAGATATATTGGTATTCAAAGTGTTCTTGAAAAATTCTTCTATTTTTTAGCCCTACCCAAGGATAAAAATTGCATATGTATCTAACATGTGTTTGAAGACATCTTCAGAATAAAAATTTGCATTACTGTCACTGTCCCTGCACTTTTAAACAAGAAAATAATATCAAAGTTCTATAACAGATAGATTTTAAATGCACTAGCCTTATATTATACTATTGGCCAGCCCAATCTATGCTGGCCCACTAAGATGTGGTGGCTTTCAATAGCTGACCACTCCATCTTTTAAACTATGCCATATTGACCCCTAAATTGTTTCAAAGTGGCTTCAAATTAACAAGATGGTGCTTGTAGACAAGAAACCTTTTAAACAAGTACAAATACATGAACAAATTTTAATTTAACCTGTTTTATACCTTCAATTAGTGCGAAATAAAAGTACCAATATTTCACTCAAAGGCTGTTGATAACACTAAATTCCACAAAAAATTATACTTTAGTAAAGGAAATCTGTTTTCTCTTTTAAGTTGGATATTTTGACACTAATTATGCCTTTACAAACCATCTGTTGAACAGGTTTTGTTAAATCATGTGCACAATAATCACTTTTATAGACAATACATTACCATTTTTGGCTAATTTTTGCTTATTTTGGACTAAAATTTAAAAAAAATTTGAACTTGTTCCTATTAATTTGCTTTATTGTGGCCCTAAATTCAGCAATTGGGGACAAAATCTAGTTTTCAGCCAAAGGGTTTCATTGTCATATCAAAACTTTGGGAGAAATTGATCCAAAGTTCAAACTGATCAGTACGGTTTAAAATTTACCTTATTTTTGGCCTAATTTTTTTTTATCGAAATATAATTTTATGCCCATGAATATGCCCAATTCATTGCGAAAAGTTAAGATGACCATACAGAAAGAAAGTTAAAATGGAATAAAGACAGGAGAACACTTTACTGTGATTGTGTGTGGTTTTTTAATATGTGTATATAGAAAAATGCAAAAAGTGCTGACTTAGCAGTTTTTATAGTGTCCATTAGACAATACCTTCTTTTTGAGTACTGCCTTCAGTTAGTTTCAACAAGATATACCACAATCTATGCAAAAAATAACCTTGATGTACTCTCAGAAATAAAAATCCACAAAACATCATCTGACATATAGGTAGCACAGTAGTAAATGTTTTGGCTATAGTCGAAAACACTAACATTTCTGTGATTTGCATACCTTTCTAACATTGATCAGCATTTACCTGGACTAGGAAATTAATAAACTTTCATTTACCATTTAAAAAATAAATGCCATATATATCCGTGACCAATTCCTTTTTTCGCTAGTTAGAACATTTTGAGACGCTCCCACTTTTACATGCAATTTCTAATGCAGTGAATGTAAAAATACTACATTGTTTAAAAAATTACCAAACTTTTATCTTGCAAGATCTGAGAAAAATTTTACCAATTTTTAAAACTTAATTTATGCAGGAGCTTACAGCTAAAAAATTGTACACATCTAACCACTATTTACCAAATCAGGACACAACGAAGTATTCAGTACTGTACTTAATGTAGGGTACACAATCTGGTAACTTGTTACTGGTACATATTTACTACTGTTATGCCTATACCAAGTTTGCAAGAGAACCAATTTAGCCAATATTTCTACATCAAGTACATAGGTCATATTTGAATTAAAATCAATAAAAGATATATTGGTATTCAAAGTGTTCTTGAAAAATTCTTCTATTTTTTAGCCCTACCCAAGGATAAAAATTGCATATGTATCTAACATGTGTTTGAAGACATCTTCAGAATAAAAATTTGCATTACTGTCACTGTCCCTGCACTTTTAAACAAGAAAATAATATCAAAGTTCTATAACAGATAGATTTTAAATGCACTAGCCTTATATTATACTATTGGCCAGCCCAATCTATGCTGGCCCACTAAGATGTGGTGGCTTTCAATAGCTGACCACTCCATCTTTTAAACTATGCCATATTGACCCCTAAATTGTTTCAAAGTGGCTTCAAATTAACAAGATGGTGCTTGTAGACAAGAAACCTTTTAAACAAGTACAAATACATGAACAAATTTTAATTTAACCTGTTTTATACCTTCAATTAGTGCGAAATAAAAGTACCAATATTTCACTCAAAGGCTGTTGATAACACTAAATTCCACAAAAAATTATACTTTAGTAAAGGAAATCTGTTTTCTCTTTTAAGTTGGATATTTTGACACTAATTATGCCTTTACAAACCATCTGTTGAACAGGTTTTGTTAAATCATGTGCACAATAATCACTTTTATAGACAATACATTACCATTTTTGGCTAATTTTTGCTTATTTTGGACTAAAATTTAAAAAAAATTTGAACTTGTTCCTATTAATTTGCTTTATTGTGGCCCTAAATTCAGCAATTGGGGACAAAATCTAGTTTTCAGCCAAAGGGTTTCATTGTCATATCAAAACTTTGGGAGAAATTGATCCAAAGTTCAAACTGATCAGTACGGTTTAAAATTTACCTTATTTTTGGCCTAATTTTTTTTTATCGAAATATAATTTTATGCCCATGAATATGCCCAATTCATTGCGAAAAGTTAAGATGACCATACAGAAAGAAAGTTAAAATGGAATAAAGACAGGAGAACACTTTACTGTGATTGTGTGTGGTTTTTTAATATGTGTATATAGAAAAATGCAAAAAGTGGTGACTTAGCAGTTTTTATAGTGTCCATTAGACAATACCTTCTTTTTGAGTACTGCCTTCAGTTAGTTTCAACAAGATATACCACAATCTATGCAAAAAATAACCTTGATGTACTCTCAGAAATAAAAATCCACAAAACATCATCTGACATATAGGTAGCACAGTAGTAAATGTTTTGGCTATAGTCGAAAACACTAACATTTCTGTGATTTGCATACCTTTCTAACATTGATCAGCATTTACCTGGACTAGGAAATTAATAAACTTTCATTTACCATTTAAAAAATAAATGCCATATATATCCGTGACCAATTCCTTTTTTCGCTAGTTAGAACATTTTGAGACGCTCCCACTTTTACATGCAATTTCTAATGCAGTGAATGTAAAAATACTACATTGTTTAAAAAATTACCAAACTTTTATCTTGCAAGATCTGAGAAAAATTTTACCAATTTTTAAAACTTAATTTATGCAGGAGCTTACAGCTAAAAAATTGTACACATCTAACCACTATTTACCAAATCAGGACACAACGAAGTATTCAGTACTGTACTTAATGTAGGGTACACAATCTGGTAACTTGTTACTGGTACATATTTACTACTGTTATGCCTAACGTCAGGATCGTTATGTCAACATAATCCGGTCTCTTCAATCTAATTAACGACTACATTTCGTCAGTTCCGTTTTATTTTTGGCACCTTACTGATATTTGCCCGAAAGCTGAATCGCAACATACCATGACAATCATAGATTTAGCCCTGGTTTGTCCACAGACTATAATTTTCAGGAAATGAAATGTAATTGCTAAATAAACAAACACTTTGTGTTTATATATACCCTTAATTAAACGTGGGCGAACCAGGATGACACTCAATCAGAATATAAAGGAATAAAATAGTCAATTTCGAACTTAGAAATGAAAGGGAACAACTTTTAAGAAAGTATCAGGTATTAAGCTATTATTTTTTGCACAAGTTAAGAAGTTTCCTATCATAGTTATTAGGCAACATGTACTCTTTGACACTATAATGATATATTAGTTTGTATTTGGTTCTCAAACATATCACTTTCTCAATCTAAATCAAACATGTTAACCTATTAGGGGAACCAGGGACAGTCTATACTAAGTTAGTATAGACTGCCCCTGGGGGAACGTACCTTTTTATTCTTAGAATGCTTTTTAAATTTATCTTCTACTTCATCGAATGATTCAATAGTTTACCGGTAATACCTAGAATTTTCCGCAGCTATGTTAATAACATCAGAATAAAGTGACAAAAACGATTTCGAGATATAAAACCACACTACAAATTGACTTTTATTTTTATAAAACTCCAGAGTTTCACTTAATGACTTGTTGTGTAACCATTTGGGAGGCTTAAAAGATCTACATAAGTTAATTTAGTTTCAACAAAAAAGTCATTCTTTTTTAAAATATTAAAATCTGGGGACAGTAATCTTCTTTTAATTCCACAAACATGTCAAAATATAACTTTTAAATTATCAGTACTATTACACACACTATTTACAGTCACATGGAAAATGGCCTGCCCTCTTGCACCGCCCACCTATTTGGTGTGGGCTGAGTGTCTATATTTGTTTGTAATGAGTGGCCCTAGACGGACCCTCTCGTTGCCTTTTACTTGGCGGAGAATCACCGAAAGAAGACGTTTTAGGAGTAGTGCATGCGTTCAGACGCCATATCTACCTGTCTTCCATAAGCGCTTCCGGGATAAACAGCTTTTTATTAATGTTCAGCCTGTCGCTGACAACAGTCATTTGTTATCTTTGCGGTTTTGCGCGTTCCATGACAGGATATAGTTTTTTCGTGTTTGCACTATTTGAGGAGGAAATTGTTTACGAATGTCATATGGTTTCCCTTTTAGTTTATTGGCGATACAAAAAACATACTCAAGATCTCGGTGGTAGAGCTACTGTTATCTCCTGGAGTTTTAAAGCGATGAACATTCCGAATTCGATCTTATAGTTTATTCCTAATTCGTAGAATAAGAAACACCGTAAAAGTTCTTCTATATCCTTATTTGGAACGCGATGTAAACCAGTAAAAATTAAATGTTTTTTTTAAAGAAAGTCATTTCAAATCAGTAAATGCATTCGTCAAGTACTAATATTGTATTTCTTCAGATTCTTTCACTGGAGTAACAACGGGTTGAAAGAAAGGCTTCTCTTCGAGTTTCTTAAGTACACATTGATTTGTTATGTCCGTGATACAGTTTGTACTTGTCCATTTACCTTGCCAAAGAGATTACTAACCCATTTACAAATATTTTTGAACCCGGTTAATTTTCGACTGATGTGTACGGAAAGCGCGAGGTATCTTCATACTTCAGACTTCTGACTTCATAGTTCGGACTTCTGACTTCATACTTCAATGTTAAAACTTCTCGTTTCATACTTCTGACTTCATACTTCTAAGTTCAAAGCTCAGACTTCAGAATTCAGACTTCTCACCTCGGACTTCAGAGTTCTGTTAATTATATAAGCATGTATTTTCGCGCCAATCATTGAAAAACACAGACTGTCAGTAATGGTAGAATAGAGAATTTTAATTCAAAATTTAGTTCCAGCTTGGGATGGTTAATTTTTTTTGTTTTTGGGATAATATCCAAGGTAAAAAAACAATCCAAGTGTATGAAAGGCCATTAGACAAGAACCTATAAGAAAAAAAAATTGTAATATTTTATGTTATTTTCAATCTGCCATTTGTCTCCATTTTATATCTAAAAATTAAAAAAACAAATCCTCATATAATGTTATGAAAATCGTTATTATTTGCATAAAATTGTTTGCGACAGTATAAAACAAACAACTCCATGTGGATTGATGTGAGTAAACATGTTCTCCGTTCAGAAATAATTTGACGCGAAAATCTGATTGGCGCGAAAATATACGCTTTGTAATATATAATTAACAGAACTCTGAGGTCCGAAGTGAGAAGTCTGAATTCTGAAGTCTGAGCTCTAAACTTAGAAGTATGAAGTCAGAAGTATGAAACGAGAAGTTTTAACATTGAATAATGAAGTCAGAAGTCTGAACTAAGTACTGAAATATGAAGTCAGAAGTCTAAAGTATGAAGATACCTTGCGCTTTCCGTATATGTTGGACGCTTTGGTTCGAGTTTTCTCACTCGGGTAGATACAGCTAAGAAGCTCTGCTTTAAGTCATCTGAACGTTTTTTAATATTTGTTTCCATGCGTTTATTCTAGAATCTATATTTGTATCGATTTCTAAAATCATATTAAAAACTGTATTAAAACTCATGTCCATCATCAACGATTCTGAAATCAACTCTACTAAGCGACATTCTCCTATTTTCATAGAATAATGGTATGGTTTAAATTTACTATCAATGTAATACAATCAGCTGATTTCTTTAGTCTAACGTCCACTCTTATTCAACTTTACTAGAACAGTTTTCGTCTAAACAAGTATGACCTTAGTGCGAACACAAGCCAGGTCACAATGAATCTTAAAAAAGATTTTGCTCACAAATTGAAAATATCGAGATTGAAAAAATGTGTTTTGAAGAACACCCCACATGCAACTTTTTTGCAACGGAGGAATACAAAAGATTATGATATTCACGTTTGCGAAGTATAACTCCGTTCTTTTTGGTCGAACTATCCAACAACCAATGTATTTGCAAGACGAAAAATTACCCTTTATTTTTTTCCAGTCACGTGACTTTAGGAAAAGAATACTGTTAACTTAACTGTCATTAGAAGTTCCAAATGATGTTTAAAGTGAAATGTCTAATTAATAAACACACTTCCAAATGTTATATCCAAAATAAGTTGAATACATAAACAGTCCGGAATTAATAAGTCCTATTGTGTCATCAAAGATACAAAGGTTAATACAATTTACTACGCCAGACGCGCGTTTCATCTAATCAAGACGCATCAGTGGCTATCAAACCCAAACAATATTTAAAATCCAAATGATTAAAATGTTGTGGAGCTTTTACCTTCAAATACAAAATAGTAATTAGGTATCCCAATGTTAGAACAACACGAAATGAAAGTCCAACCAAAATCTGTAGGTCATGGAATATTCTTGAATTTTGTATCTGACCTGTTTATTATTATTATTTCGTAGTTAACAGTTCTAGAATATTATTCAAATTTTTTCTCAAGTAAACACATAACAAGTACTGTAATACATTACAATGTAATTATGTCATAAAGATTTGTCTAATACACATATAAGGCCAAACAAATTTAAAATACACATACAATTCCAAACACATATAAAGAGCATATTAAAGGCCAAACCAACAAGTGCCTCCCAACAACGTTTGAATAGCAGGTGAATTTCGGAAGTATAGGACGAAGAAGGTCACGTGTAAACAAGATTGTCTGCCGTATCATTAATGCATATCAAGAAAAGAAGAGGACCCGAAACCAAACCCTGTGCGACGCTAGCCTTTAATGATCAATATTGAGTACGAATTTTTTTTTATTAAAACGCACTGTTTCCATTCGCTTGAGTTTATTTCAAGCCTTTCCAAGAGATCGAATATGACGTGAGTTATCCCAGTTGAAAAAAAGATAAATGGTTACCGTATTATTACATGAATAGAATTTTGCGTGTTTTTGATTGGTCTAAAAACAACTTTTGGGTCACGATAAATCGCAACAGTTCTAAAATTACATAAAATGTTTGTACGCTGCACGATTCCGTTGCATAGTAGTCAAGCGGAATACGATAGTTGTCCAATCAAATTGAATTTATTAACAAATGGGAGAAACGTCGGCTCTGCGATATGTTGATTCATTTACATTCTTCTCAATATTTGAAACTGGAATTTCAGGATTACCAGCCAATTGATATCAAAATGCAGTATTAAATAAAAAAATATTAAGGGTAACAACAATTACAAAATGTAAGCAGGGACTCCAGTAGAAAAGGCATCCTCTGTTTTTCTGATCGAGGAGAGATTGTGGTTTTATTCATGTAATAAAAAAAATTTAATACGGTCGCTATCAGGATTGATCAGCCCTCAAAAATGTATATTAAATTTTCTCTGGCTGATAAATCCTGATAGCGACCTATATCAAAGTCATTATTTGTATAATAATAAAATCAAAGACTAATATCGGTAGGCAAAAAAATGCATAAAGCTGTAGGACTTTAATTATATTGTTTTAAATATGGACCACTTTTCTTCTGGAGTTTCTTCTGGATGATTACAGAGGACTACATAATTAACCGAATGACAAATATTCATGTCAACAGCGAAATGTCTAGTCTCAATTTTGTTAAGGTCGCTGTACTTAATGATTCTGTCCTTATGCCTATATTATTATTATATGCTTTGATATTTAATGATATCCTGAATGTTTTTGCTAGTCTTTTTGCAGACGATATTTTGATATCGATTAGGATAATTGTCAATATTACATATGGTTTATGATTCTTACATTTTCATTGGATTATTTAGTCACGTGGTTTTAAGGATATTTAGTGTATTTCTTTACTTTGAAATCAAAGCCTTGCCTTGTTTGGTATATTGACGCTATGTTTCTATTTTTACCTATATTGACGCTATGTTTCTATTTTTACCTATATTGACGCTATGTTTCTATTTTTACGTATATTGACGCTATGTTACTAAATTTAGATCCGGATATATGTACATAACAAAATCGTGAAAAAAATAACCCTTGCACCAACCCTAAAAAAGACTATAATATGTCTACATATGTAATATATAAATGATGGACTTTTGACTCTGTCAATACATTATATATGGACCTGTTAGGAATATATTGACCTCTGACTTCGTCCTCGGTCAATATAGGTCTAACAGGTCCATATATAATGTATTGACCTCGTCAAAAGTCCATAATTGATAAATATTTTCAACATGAGATGAACACTTACTTGTACAACTTAGAAAAGACCTGTCTATAGTTAATTCAATCCGAAGACAACTTAATCTCAGATTATTCAAATGCGTTAAGAAGCCATCAAAAATTGGCAAGTAAGAAAGCGTTTTAATATGTCATACAAAATTTAGTACACAAATGTACAATAATAAACACAGCTCAAATGTCCATGTGGTAGGAACGCTAAAACTTGACGTCCTGTGTTTGGAGTGTGTCACGTCCCTGCACGTAATAGGCTGCCTATTTTACTGTGACATCCAAATGGATTCCTCGCCGAGAGTGACATAAATGTAATGCTAAAATATAACACGTGCTTTAACTTGAATTTCAGCCAGAAATACGCAACATGGGTAAAAAAACAAGATAGGCATGAGGATGTAAACAATAATTTACTATGTAGCTATAACTATATGTAATATCAATTCGAGGTAACCGTAGAAAAGTTACAGAGAAATCAACCTTGTTATATATTCAAGTTTTTATTATAATAGTATAAAATCAGTGGCAAAGTATAACCAGCATACGCTTAAAACGCAAGTCAACTATACAGGCATAGCATATCCTTTGTTTATAAGAGGACCATTGTCGTGTAAAAACACTGCCGGCCACACAGATAGTTTTACTACGGTTCCTTTCTTACAATATTCTTTAAAGTTTGTTGCGTCAAATGTAGAATTTTCTGTTGGCCATCTTATAACCATGGGAGGACTTTGGATCGACATCAGCCACAACGCTTCGATGCATTTTTCTGAATACGTCTTAACGATTGGATGGACGTCTTTTTGGATCTTTGGCAAAATTCGTTCATTAAAAATCTAAATAAAATAATAAAAAATGCATACATTTTTAAATGTCATACAAAATTTTAAAAACTATCAGCTTAGATATTGGGTATAAATGAAAAAAGAGACAATCCAAAAATCAAAGTCCAGGAAACCGACAAACTTGAGAACTAGCAACAAAAATATAGCAACTACAATAAATCATACATTACTTATTAAAAATCTTTGTAAAGAAAATGTCAAAATAACGACCAAGGTTGCAAAAATAAATATTTGTTTGAATTGTATATTAAACGCCGCTTTTAGCAATTTATCAGCTATATCGTGGCGTCCAGTTTTTATTAGTTTGGAAACCGGAGTACCTGGAGAAAACCCGCGTCCCTCGGTAGGAAAACATGCAATCCTTGTCAGTTAAATTTGGAGTCGAGTACAGCAGTGAGACTTAGTCTTGACAGACTAGGTAATCAATAGTAGATGACTAACTACCTTAACCACCAAAAAATAAATATTGCAGCTATATTAAAATTACCTGTATGGAGTCTTTTACACATTCGCTATATGCACTTCGTCTGTCATTTAGAAATTCATGGAAAACAGTCTCCGAAGGTATGTTTGGATTATGTTGTGATATGTCTTGTTCAACGCTGAAAGCCTGTAAAAAAAATTGTTAATAAAGTAAATCAAAAGATACCCAGGGGTAATCACAATACTAAATAACAAGCCCATGGCTAACAGAAAACTATTAATACAAGTTTCTGACCGACTTGAAACGTCATGAATAGATATTTCAGTAGTAAGATCAAACTGAAAATAAAGATCTGGTCAGAATCAGTGTAGCTACACAAAGTTGTATATCCAAGGTAAAGCAGACGCGGATGCATGTAAATTTAGTATACATTGTTGCAAGATTGACTGGAGCACTTCTATCAGAATTCTTGTAAAACAATGTTGACCAAAAAGATACGAGCTTTTGCAGGCTATTATAGGTATTAAATCAATGTTTCTACACGATTTACCTACCTCAGTCAAACATACCCCTACAAATTTAATACCGTTTTGAGTAATTTAGGCACGAAGAAAGTCAATAAGACTATCGTTATATTCTTAATACCTTTTTTCCAAAAGGATTGCTTAGACACTGTTTCCACACCGTTTTCAAATTATCTTCTTGTTTTTTAGCATTTTCTACGCAAAACAAATTAGCACTCTGTAAAATAAATTGTTAAGTGTAGCAATACAAACATTTGGTCATTTTTATATATACATGTAGGTAATGTCAATAATTAGTTTATCAATCTTCTCAAGTCGAACCTCAATCATCAATATATAGGCCTGACATAAATCAATATTCTTACAGGGAATGCAAGAAAATTGTGCTGCAGAGCATTAATTCGCCACCGATTTATTCTGCATTCTGCACGTGTTTGTCTGAATGCATGATAATAATATTACGGGACGCATTTTAAAGCGTTTATATCTATGTTACAGAGTGTTATTTTTTGTTCTGTGCAGACATAATGTTTATGCGTCAAAGCTTTATGTAAATATTTTGTTTAAATTATACATGAACAGCATGTACTTCAGACCCAATAATGTCATTAGCTGTATATTTAATGTGTGGCTCAGAAGCTGTGTTACAATCAAATGTTTCGAACCGTGAATATGTGGTTTTTTTTTGCATTTGCTTTCTTGCAAAATACAGATCATCTCAACAATATGGCAACTATTAGAAAAGATAATCTCAATCTACATTCTATTAAAAAATTGTACGTGTAGAGGACCAGATAAGCATAAATAGTAGTAGGTTTTTATATAACATAAAAGCTTGCGTATAGCAGGCATCTCAGACTTTCGATTAAACTAAAAACACACACTTTCTAATGACTATCTAAAGCACATTTGTACGAAAGCCCAGAAGGCTCATTCGATTTTCGAAATTCGAGATTCGAAACTCGAAATTCGAAATTCAATATAGTTATAACCAATCAGATTGCGTGTGACATAATCGTCTACCAATCAGAATAGTTCTTATATAAACGTAGCCACGTGCTATTATTTTTATTTGGGGTTTTAACCGTCCACATATTTGTCAAAGAATGACTGTGCTCAACATGGTTTTGTTAAAAAAATTAAATTTATAAGCTTTATTTGTATCAAATTTATCAAATTAATTCAGTTCACAATTACATCTTGATTTTACAAATCAAGAAACAAGAATTTATTATATGATAGAGATGAAATATCGAATTTTCCGAGTGACAGAAATCACGGTAAATCACATGTGAAAATTATCGTTTATTTTCACTCTCGGGTTTTTTCCCGCCAAAATGTCATATATCGTTTATTTTCGATGATCAAAACACAAAAGCTAAAATAATTGTTCACTAATAGACCGGAACCTGCTAGAACAATATCCTATAACATGTCATTTAGCGTGACAATATCCTTATTTGTTATTTCAGAACGAAATATTAGTTAGCATTAAAATTTTACGAAAACAATTTTGATCTATATAATAAATAGGATAATCAATTGGGCATCGTGAATATCCAAAATATGATCACTCGTGCCGCTTAAAGCATCAGATTAAACTCGTGCGCGGAAAGTTCCGCGCACTCGTTTAATCAGATGCGTTATGCGGCACTCGTGATCATATTTTGGATATTCAATCCGCCCAATTAATTATAGTAAAAGTACCCATGTAGAACGGAATTCAACAAAACTTGGTGTGTACGAAGTACACCATATGTAGTTGTGCATGTTACCAGGGTATTTTGATCTTCAAATTTTCGTGGAAGTTAGGGCGCCCTTTGAACTAAAAATTTGCTGAAAATACTCATTTATCATCTTGTCGGAGCTACTCCTTTGTAACTACTGTATGGAGTTTTACAAAACTTGGTATATAGTGGTACAACATATTTAGTTGTGCATATTACCAGGGCATTTTGGTCCTCAAATTGTGTGTGGGGCTATCAAGGTGGATCCAGAAGGGGCTTCCCTTTTGATGGAAAAATTTGGTTGGATATTGTTGATTACTAAATTTATATGGTAGTTATGGCCCTTTGAACTTGGCTCATTAATCATGGTTTTCGCTGTAACTCCCCTAAAACTAAACCAAATTTTATGTAGTTGATATATAACCAAGGAATTCTGATTGGTAGAGATTATGACACAAGCAATCTGATTGGCTAAAACTATATTGAATTCGAATCTCGAATTTCGAATCTCGAATTTCAAATCTCGAATATATAAGAACTATACTGATTGGTAGACGATTATGTCACACGCAATCTGATTGGTAATAACTATATTGAATTTCGAATTTTTATTCTCGAATCTCGAATGAGCCTTCTGGGCTTTCGTACATTTGCTTAGAATCAGATTGCAATTTCTAAAAAGAAGGCATTTGAATTTTTTCCCCATCTGGTCCTATGTGAAGCTGTAATGCAGTTGTGGCTAGTTTGAATTACCGATTTCTCAATTTGCGTACGTTATCTTTTGTCATATATTAAATCATAAATATACTTAAAAAAACCTAATGTTCATGCGGTTCAATTAATTAAATTATTGACATAACATATATTTATTGTATCTTAAAAATGTCAGCATAATCCGGAATTGTATACACAAAATAGCTTTTTATTTTGGTTTTCAATTTTTCATCCGAAATTGTATACACAAAATAGCCTTTTATTCTGGTTTCCGATACTTTCTTTGGGATTTACATATATAGAGCGGAAATCGTTCCGAGTTAAAGCTTCTTATAGAAACCCTATGCACTATTTTTTCGTGATTCTTATTTTTTATTTTATTAAAAATGCCAAACAGCGAAAGACGTTAACAACGAGTATAGATACATCGACTATTTCTTTTAAAAAACTGACAATAAACTGGAAAATGTCTTTCCGAATACTTAGCTCTAAATCGGTTAAAATATAACTTGAACACAAGGCAAATTTTTAGCATTACCAATTTAGCAACACTTTATTTAATAGGAGAACATGAAGGCTAAACAACCCTCACTTAACTTTCTGGCAGTGTGTTCTAACATAACTGTATTACCTTCATAATATCCGCAAGTAATGCAATTCCTTGCTCCTCATGTTTTGTGTCTTTGCCTTTCTTTCCATGGGTTAGTGCTTCTAATGCAGTAGTCCATTCATCATCATAAATATGATGAAATTTCTCTGCTATTTTCAATGGTCTGTTTTTATCGCTTAAGTCTGTAAAAGCCGGGTTTCCCTGTGTCAGCTGTTTACTGGCAAAACTGCTTATCCTAATATAAAAAGTAATATATGAACTTTATACGGGTCATGGAAGCTGTACACGGTTTATATTTCTTTCTGAAATTAAAGCTAAAACTAAAAACGCAATAACGTAAACATTTATAAAATTAAGTTAACGTTTTCAGATATTGAAAAATTTGAATGTTAAAGGTATTACCTTATAACAATGATATAGTGTATTAACAAAAAAAGTCGTCTATGGACTGACTGCAAATACGAATTATTGTGTTGTTATATTGAATTAATTTGTGCAAACTACATGTAATATAACTCTATATATATTATTATGCATTTTCCAATTAGTTCAATAAGTATGTAAGTTACCTGGTAGTTAACTCGTCGACTTGTTTACGACTTTCTGTCAAATTCTTTTGTAAAAGTCTGATGTCCTCAGATTGCTGGCGTGCCCTCTGTTCCAACTCTTTATACATTGCTTCCGGGTAAAATGTCTGTCCGCCTAATTGTACTGGCTGATCTGACGGAATTTGAGCGGACGATCTAACAACACCTCGTACATCATTTTGATGATTTTTGTTTCTTTGTACGGGGATTGGTTCTAAAACTTCTGCTCGCGGACTTCTTCGTGCCTTTTAAAAAATATTAGGGATTTAAAATGTTCATATAACAAAGGTTGACCGTTTCAGTTGCGGATTCAGGTGTTTGGTTTATCCCTGTATTTCTCTGTTTTTTATTATCTGCTCAGACTCCATAAACTGCATGAAAGTGCATGGTATAATATTAATTTTGCCCGGTAAAGAAGAATAGTCATACCAAGAGTTAGGTATTAATGGCAATGAACCAAGTCCTTCTTAATCAGACAGTGACGCTTTTGTCTGATAAAAACAGTGACAATAGTAAGATTAGATTTATTATTTATTTTACGTCAACATGTTGTCAATTCTTTGTAAGATGTCATGTGACGTACCAAACAAACACATAAATAATCATTCTTACCACTGCTTGATATGCGGTAGAAATATTCTTTAATGTTATCCAATCTATCATGGCTTTCTTGCTGTTCATGGATTTCGTCTTCTTGAATACGTCACAAATGTGCCTAAGTAATTTGCTTTTCGGGTTTTGGGATAATAAATCTTCTGAAATCTTAATGTAGTCTCTGACGGAAACTGCCTTGTTTCCGGCACGCACTAACTCATACTATTAAAATATATAATTTAATTTGCTTTGTAAGCTGAAACCTGATTGGTTAATTCAAATCGAGCAACCAATATTATAAGATATAACTTGCGTGACCTAAGACCTTTTCTTACGCCGGAATAATTCAAATAGTTCCATGACGTCATCGACGTTTTTATCATACAAATTTCTAAAATTTATAGTTAAAATTTAATTATAAGCGGTTTATGAATGGTGTAAACAGACCCAAGCCATATTATATCGTATAACCTGTTCAGAAATTTGAAGTATTCCTTAATAAATAAATTGTACGCGAAAACCGACTTTTGATGGGATAGAAAAAATATTTTATTAGAGGATGGAAGAAATTTATCCTGTGACGTAATATATTACTCCGCATAACACTTGCCTTAGGTATTTCTGTCCTTCTTTATAAACTTTGTATCTTTGTTGACGTCCTTTTGATTTAAAGTATTTTTAGTTCAGAAAAACAGCAAAGGCTTAAATGTAAGATAAACTTGTCGACTGCATTTCAGAGTGGGTTTTGTTGAAGAAAAATAAGAACTAGTACTTATTTAATGAATTGTCAAATTAACTAACGGCGGTCATCTGAGAACGAAGCCTTTTACTATAATTTTGAATCGGTAAGTCTTAATATCATCTTTTTCAAGTTTAGATATAATAAGCCAAGTGGGATGGGCAAAGAAATTTTAATTTATTATTTTTTTATTACCAAAAATGTAATCTTTTTTTAATTCTTGGCATTCACTAAATATATACTTTTATATAAAGAACATTTTTACTATTGAGATAAAACATTACCAAAGTTATAGTAATAAGTTCAGATAGAGTGTCGATAGTTCTAAACGTTGTACGAAAGTTATCAGATTTAACCTGACCCGCTAAGTTATCAAAGAAAATTCTACAATTACGCAATGGATTTTTCATTTCAAAACCAGGACAACAAAATAAAAAATAACACATTTTGTTTTAAATTTGAACTATATGTCTATTATTTACTTCCCCAAAACTTAATAATTCCAATCTCTTTTAATTACATCACAATTGTAGAAAACATAATCAAGTTAAAATGTATGATTTACCTGTTTTTTATACTCTTTAACAAACATGCTCTCGATTTTCAACAATTCTTTGTACTCCTCCGCCGCTTTTTCAAATAAACCGGTTTCTGTGGAGTGCTTCAAACAGTCCTCTATTGCTGGGTACTTCATTGGCCCCATTGGTAATTGTGTTGCTTGTTCATTCGCGTCATTTTTCTAAATAAATAAATACATTTATCATGCAACCATATAGGAATACATTCTTGCTTTATTTTCTCTAAATATACAAATAAACTTTCCTGGTACCTGTGTCCTCGTTTTCAAGGATATTAAGTAATCTGTGTTCGTCATAATATGTAGTCGAATACAATATATGTATTTTAATATTATCACTTGAATTTGACACTTATATTAGGAATTCTTTTTTGCCATTTTTTAATATATAAATTTGATTTGTATCGTTACAGGATACAAACTCTATATGAAGAAGGTCAAAAATATATTTTTCTTATTCGCCGAGTAATAGACGAGATATTGGAAGCAGATCCATTTCTACATGTTATATAGTCTATACAAACACACTTTTTTCTCACATTGTCCCGAAATTATATATTTATATGTCTACATTTCACATGCATTTTTTCTGAAACCTCATTGTTTGTTTGATAAATACTTTAAGACTTGAGTTTGACTTTAATATAGGAAATAAATTAAATGATTGCGGTCTATTGCGATGTTTATTAATTATATTGTTTAAGATTTATTGGCCCCATCAATATTAATTAATTTAATCAAAAATGCATTTTGCTGAAACAAATAATTATGTTACGTGCATTTTTCATGAGACATGTTTCTTTTTTATATTTTAATGTGTAATCAGGCATGTAAAATAAGACACAGCAATATTGTTTCCTACATATTGGAGAATGCCGTCATATCGGGGTTTATTAAGCGGACAACCATAATTCAGACTAAAATCCAGAAATTTTTCAAAAGTGTAAACAAAAGAGGGGGGGGGGGTTCCAAGTTTTCTTTGGGCAAATTGAGAACAGAAGGACCTTACTTCTTCCTAAGCTTCTGTTAAATTTAAAGAGGAATTGTATTTTTTAAATTTTCGTTCTGTTATAATTTAAGAGGAATCTGTTTTCCGTTGTACTATTGAACTTTCAAAACTGATTCAATGATTACACAATTTATTTACTTAAAATTTAGTCCTTGACCCAACGACTGCCTAACATTTTTTTCAAGCGTATATCTTACTATAACTTACGTACATACAGGTGCTGCTTTAATCATCCTTAGAACAAATTAAATTTGTTAACGAATAATAAATACAATAATTTTACCCATGCGCGCCCCATACAAAGGACAGACAACCTCAGATTTACTGTATGTAGAAACCGAAAGTGAGTTGAAAAAAATAAAGTAAACAATAATAATATTTAACAATACAATTGTATTATACGTCACAGTGTATTATTTTTTTTAAATTCTTTTAGATGAGGTTATTTACGTATTTGTTAAAATTTTAATCCATAAAACAACGGGTTAATACAACTAAGTTTACACGTTTAGTATCGAAGGTAAACAGATGCATGAAGATGTCAGATAAACTATATTTATCTCACTCAATATCTCATTTTTTTATCTGTACGTAAGTTTAACCTCTCTATCTGTTTGTCTCAAAAAATAAATAAATTAATTAATTAATAATAAAAAAAACGAGAAAACCTCTTACCTGACCGTCTCTTATTAGCCATTTCCTAATAAATTTAGGGGAGCAGAATTGGGTATTTTTCAACAAGTTTAAATTACATGAAACGTATTGTGTTACTTTCGGACATATTACGTGTATTACGTATTGTAAATTTTGTTTTGTAATTATGAGCCGCAAAAGGAGACCAGAATGTAAAATGTGTGTAGTTATTTCTGTTTACTGGAACCATTATACCAGACCTGCCTAGCATCTTACCCAAATAGCAGATTTAAGTGGTGCCCCTCTACTTAAGATGTTGTCAGGTCATAATACGGAAAGCCTGGTGGGTAACATGTTTGCAGAGTGTCAAGCTCCTTGCACGATAATGACGCTATTGTAAATTTCTAATTAGTTTAGGCTCGTGGCATCCGCTACAAATGCCTAAATTCTCCGTCTTAACCAAATATTCATTACATTTTCTAATGGCAGTCACAATTTTCTTTCCGTTGGTCATCCTTTTTACTCGTTTGTACACTTGTTCGCGTCCTGAATATATGCTTGCTTGACGTGGAGGATTAAAATTTTAGAAGACTAATTAAATCTGCATGGAGATTTTGTACAGAGCATTTGGTTGCTAAATATTTCCGCTGAGGGAAAACTAAAATTTGACAGTGTTAAAAATCTAATTCTAACAGTGTTGGGCTTAATTTGTAGACGTATATATAAAAATTTGATTTTAACCCTGTCATGCCTGTATTTCTGATGTTTCAGAAATCCGCTGGATAGATATATTATATGGTTGTCACAATACTTAGACGTTTGTATATAATTTACTTAGTACTGTGACTGTATGACAAGTAACTTATATACTAGTAATATATACAAACATGCTGAATTAGATTACTGTCAAATTAATACGTATTGGTTACGAAAATTCCATCGTCACACGCTAGTACACATGTACTATGTCTATGTCTACGTTTCACCCCGGTTAATGAAGCTATATTTTTATATAGCGGATTTAGCCGAGGGGTCTAGACCGCTGGACATATAATGCAGGCAATTTGGTGCCACAGTGTCACAACGGTGTGAGTTCGAATCCCGCTGAGGGAAAACTAAAACTTGACAGTGTTAAAAATCTAATTCTAACAGTGTTGGGCTTAATTTGTAGACGTATATATATGTATATTACGGAAGCCCTGGAGAGCCATTTTGACTTTTAATTTTGAACTTACTACTTCTGACTTTTTTGTCTTGAGTTTTGACTCTTGACTTATTATACAAGACGACTGGGGACATTTTCACTTTTAACTTTTGACTTTCAGCCTTTTGATTATTGAATTTTGTCTTTTGACTTTTGACTTCTGACTTTTTACGTAATTTTGATTACATCTTGTTGGAATATTTGAGCAAAGCGAAGTAACAGCACGGCGCGTCCGCGGCTGGCGGACTTGGGAAGCAACTATTTTGGGTTAAGTTGGAAATGAGAAAGTTTCAAATCAATATGATATGACTTGTTTACGTTATTTATTTATATTGTCATTCAATGACTAAGGCCATTCGTTGGTCAGTCTTTGTCTAAAATTTTGACAAGAAACACCGTCATTTGTATCGTTGCATAATCTTCTAGACTTGTATATTATTTTTTGTTTATGCTGTATCGTCATGTTTGTCGATCCGATACTTAATAAGCTTGCTGGTTGGTAAACTCTTTAGACTTTTATATATATATATATATATATATATATATATATATATATATATATATATATATATATATATACTTTTGTTTATACACACCTGAAGATTATTTGTAAACAGGAAAACATGAAAGCGCTTGTGTAAATCTGGACTAGTATAACTAATTTTGATTTATGATTTATAGGTTCCTGTGTAAATACAGAACAAAGACTGGTTATGTTATATATATAATTAAGCAGTTCATAATCTTGTATACAGAAGTATATATTAAACATAAAAAGTCCAAAGTAACCAGAATTTACATTTATATTTTCACAAGCGCTTTCATGTATCATTACAATCTTCAGGTGAATGTTTTTGAACATCCACCTGCTGAGCATTTGACCTGAAGATTGTAATGATACACGTATATAGTTTTAAATACATCCAAAGGCACGTTATACAGCAAAAAGTATAATGAATAATTTTATTTCTGTCTGTTTTTTTTATAATAAATCCATTATGAACTTCCGGTAAGTTTAATTGATTAACTTTTCGGGCCGAAAAGGGAAGAGGGTGTTTCATTAGCTATTCCGATGCCCTCTTCTAATACAAAAGTAAGTCATAATATTTCTGGAAATAAATTAATTCGTTCGGAAACAGTCAGAAGTTCTTGAACTTGAACTATAAAATTAATTTAACTAAAGATAAAATTCGATCATAGTAACAACAATTGTAAGATGCTGTTAGGGTTGATGTTATGGATTCAAATTCATTCAATTAGACTAAATATGGCATGGATTCCAGTACCAGAAGACAAAAAGTAAATGGGTGTCTGTATACAGGTAAAAGCCAGAGAACACACACACCCGTCGATCCATAAAACTACTGAGTTCAATTTTTTATTCTGCTGACGTCCTCTGTTAGCAGTATTCTGTTGCTAATTAAATCACTCTACTTATTAGGGGCGCTTGGAATGAATATAGTTCTCCAACACAAGTTAACCCCCACCTCCCATACGACAACTGTTGGTTGTTGATCCACTATGACATAGATCGTCTACACTTTCGTCAATAAATCTTTCTTGGTAATGCAAAGCGCATTATTGTAAGAAGTTGAAAGACTAAAATGTCCCTTTACGACTTACGTAAAAGTCAGAAGTCAAAAGTCAAAAGACAAAGGTCAATAGTCAAAAGGTTGATATTCAAAAGTTAAAAGTGGAAATGCCCCCAGTCGGCTTGAAAGTCAATAGTCCAAACTTAAAACAAAAATGTCAGAAGTAGTAAGTTATAAGTTAAAAGTCAAAATTTGCACATATCAATGCGTCAATGTTTGGTTATCATCATCTTAAAATTAATAAACAAAAAAAGATATATGTGCCTCCATCCAAGTACAACATATTTCGTTTTTGTTATATCCGTTTTATGAGACGGTGGTTATACAAGTAAATGCATGTACTAAAAATTAAGAATTAGAGTGTTTTTTATTCCTGTTTATATATACATTATCAAATACACTTATATATGTAATGATTAAAAATATTTCAATAAATATACATTCACATAATAAACAGTATTGCAAAATCCAACAAAAAACAAACAAGAAACACATCTCAACAAGTTTATATTCAATAACAAACAAAACCAAGTTCATCTCAGCAAGCACAAGACTACAGTCAGTTATATTCTCAATAGCCTTTAGCAAATCCTTTAGAAATTAACTGTCCCTTTTCGCTAAGATAAACGGCTGGCCAGACAGGCACCTTTACTTTTCTTCCTTTGTCCTTCTGTTTGTAAAAGATATATTTATTAGTATCGAATGTTTCATTGTACTCGGGCCAGGCGAGGTGCATGGGCGGGTCGTGTATACACATGTACCACAGTAACTCCGCAGCCTTATGGATAAACTTGATCACAGAGGGAGACAATTGATGCATGTCCATGCCAAGCTCATCTTTGATTACCTCCTCTTTAAATCTCTGAAAAAAAATTAATAAAAAATTGTTAATAACCCGCTATGTATATAAAGTCAAAATACAAGCGATAAAATACAGCCTCAGAAGAATATGTGTGCACTGCGATAAAAGGAAGACGAGTACTGTGTACTAGTACAAAGAAAACCCCTAATTAAAAGAAAAATTGCAAAGAAAACCGACCGATCGAACAACAAAAGCCAAAACTGTTACAAATCCGGATATATACAAACGCAACACAAAAACCAAAAACAAAACATAAAAAACAAAGAGAGTAACCCAAACCCAATAAAAACCAATGGGTGCACTCAGGTGCTCCGGACGAGTAAACACTGCCTGCCTATATGTATGTCATGTATTCTTGTATAAGTTCTTTAACATTGACATTTTCTTTAAGTATTGTGTTTGTTTTATGGTCACATGTCATCTGATAATACGAATAATGGTTAATAATTTTTGTTTTTCTTGTTTTGTCGTTGTTATTGTTTTTTTCTTTGGGAAATGTTTTTTACTGACATAAAATAGCTAACATTATAATTTTCCGTGAATGCATTAAAACTCAGCGTAAAGGCGTGTTTTTATTCCATAAGTTTAAATTGACCATAATGTTTTTTTTTCAAACGAGCATAATTGAAGAATGACATTTTCGTACCTCCACAACAGCATCAAGGGATGATGAAGCCACTTGTTGTCTAAAGCCCTTGGCTTGTTTTAACACCACATTGGAAGGCACTCGTCCGGTTCTGGGTGTAAAATGCGTCGACTTACTCTGTAAATATTTCATTTTTTTTTTATTATTGAATACTAGTAAAGCTTTCAAATGGTTATTGTTACAATGACACTTATAAAGATACCAATCACACATTCTAACCCCATCTACCACCATCCCGGTCCCCATATCGGAAATCAGCATTGTGTTCCGGTTCAGTACTTTTAAAAATCCAGGTCCTTGGACATAACGTTTGCCAAAATCCTCTAATATTTAACTTCGTGTGATAGTTAACACCTTTGTTGTTTGCTTTTGATGTTTTGCGATTTAGTGTTTGGGTTAGGTTTAGGATAGGCCATTTGTTTGTAGAAAAACAGATGATACAAAGTCATGATTCAAATAAAAATGAAACAAACAACAACAATCCTCGAGAAAAACAACGATGGGCAACACGAGCCGCACTGAAACCTGGGGTAAAGGATTGTGCTTTTCTGTCAGCTATGTAAGGCAATTAAACATGGTCAAACTACAATCTTTTTCAAATTCAATCTTTAACTTGGCACCCTCAACCCCCCCCCCCCCCCACACACACACTTTTTCAATTGTTGATGCGTGAAATTTAATTACATTGGTCAAACCCGTGATCTGCTGCACGCAGTAAAAACAACGTACATTTATCATGGTTAAAAACTAATGCCGATACATAACAACAATTATATATATTTATACTTACCATTCTGGAGGCTGGTTTAGAACCCGGATCAGCTACTGGGTGTGACATTGCTTCCGCCAGTTCGTCTAGCTGTTGAGCGGCTAATTTCTTACACCATGTATATCCATACTGTAACATAAAATATCTTATACTTGTTGTGGGAAAGTTCACGTGACAACTGCTTCTGCTTATAACTATGTTTGTGAGAATGTGATAATAGCGGCTGTCCATACATGTTTTAATCATTAAAATCGTTTCATTCTGTTAGTCGTATATTATTTTATGTAACGTGCAAAACAGCAAAGCAATAGACATCTGATATTTGATGAAGAAACAACATAACAATCATATAATAGGCATTTCCAAAATTATACCCTAGACAAGACAACAAAACTTTAACAGAGAATACATGCATCCATATTTGGCTGCACAAACGTTTACGGTATTCGCGTCTTGTGAGAAAAAAGGCATCATCCAATTGTGAGCTGAGCCATGTTAAAGCCACGCTTGAATTGTGGTGTATTTCAGTTGGTTTTAACGAACTGTTCAAGAGATTGGCAACTTATATATATCAATTAGGAATTGAGTTTACCCATTTTATTACAAAGTATAAACTGCAGTTCTAAATGATACTCTATACTTAAGTTTAAAGGTTAATTGTGTGGTTGACTGAATTGTTGCGCTAAATCTTCATAGAGCAGTCTTTCGGCTATATTCTGAGCTAGAAGTGTACGAAAAATCGAATCTGTAATTGGGAAGGATAAAAATGAACAGAAGACACTAGAAAAGTATGGAGGTTTTTGGTATGGACAGAAAATCTAGTTATTGGTAGCGTCTATAATGCATCATTACCTTTTCGAAATCTTAATGGAAGTCTTAATCGTGAAAAGAGAGTGGCACTCCCCAAAACACCCACTGGCATCCCATAATCCCTACTTAACTACATGGGGACGCTTCGAAAAGCTTAGTCGGTCGAGTCCTGGTCATACTTTCACTACCTAGTGCCAGTTAGATAAAACCGACTACTGAGAGTACTTTGATATGAAATCTAGTCAGTAAGTATAGTACATGTATGTTCTATATATAAATTTACTCTTATAATTCGGAGAAGTTTATAAATAGCATAGTCCTCTTCCTCTGTTGTTTGATTTCGTCCGGTACCCTTCTTAGTAGATATTACACCAACCGCGGCATACCATTCCACTTCATACAGGCTCTTAAACTTATCGGCTATTTTTGTAGGACTTAGATGTTCAGGAATATCGTCTGAGGTTTTTACGCTCCCTAATCTGTTAAAATTGAAATGATAGGAATATAATATAACACGCTGATTTAAAGATTTTGACGGTAACAGGAAATTTATTTCAAGTCGATTCGTCCCTATTGATGCTTTAAAATTACAAAACATAATGATTGATTGATTGATTGATTAATGGTGTTTAACGCCCGAGCAGCAATATTTCAGCTATATTCAGGCGATGAACATGAAATGGATGATAAAATGAACATGAAATGATGATGAATGAAAATGGGAAGGGACACAAGGAAAAATAGGGGTAACGGATTTTAGATTGCCACTGGCAAATGGGAGGATGGATATGGTCGGGCAATTTAGCCTCCTGTAGCGGGATCGAAATCCCTACTCATAGCGAATACTACAGCAGCGTTCTTTAACGTGCGAGGAACGTGGCATTTTTCCCAACACGGTGCACTAATATGGTTTGCGGTCAGGTTTTCCGTATTATGGCCTGACAACCCCAGCTTGCCAGGGGTACCCCATTCAACCACCTGGGGCACACATCCCAGTCGGTCTTTAGGCAAACCGACCTGACACGCCGGTCAGGGTACTGGGCGCTTTTTAGCCGCCTTTTACAACAAGCTAGTACGACTGCGGTCTATTCTTTTAGCCACCCGGATCCCGCACGGGGCCAAAACATAATGAAATTTACTTTAAGTATGGTTTTTTGTTTTATAGTTTCTGTTTCGTTGTGCATGTTTGTCCGGTTTTTATAATCCTTCGTTGACTCTCGGCTGTTGTTGTTCGTTCGTTTGCATTTTTTTTAATTATTTTCAAATCCTAACACTTTATATTATCAACATAAGACTCGCCGTTTTACCTTAAAATCAATGACATACGTTTAAGGTTACGCGGATCTAAGGTCACACAACACTGACACCTACCTGCTTCGTAGTTCACTTATTTCCGCTCCTTTTCTTGCTATCTCTTCCTGTTGCTTTCCTAGTTTCCGCTCTAGTTTTTCATACGCTTCCACAGGCACATATGAAATTGAAAGAGCCTTGGATTCTGCCCGAGGGGACTCGTAGCTCTGACTACGTGGACTGTATTCTTCTTTGGTAACCTGTCCCGTCATGGAAGTGTGGAGGTTTGGTATGGCTCGGTAAGTCCCTCCATCTTTACCCTGTAAAATGTACAAGCCCTTGATAAGCCGAAAACATGCCCTTGGTACAAAACAACATTACTACTATTTCACTTCAATAATATACTCATCGCATAACAACGCTAAACTAGTCTTTTTATATTTAAAATTATATTTTTACTACACCACTGCAAGGACACAACGTACTACAGAGAATTTCATACTTACATTGAAATTTTAGAAAAGACTGTAGGATTAGTATGATATGTCACACTAAACTGCGACTAGTAAGATACGTCACACTATACTGTGGCCAGTAAGATACGTCACACTATACTGTGACCAGTAAGATACGTCACACTATACTGTGGCCAGTAAGATACGTCACACTATACTGTGGCCAGTAAGATACGTCACACTATACTGTGACCAGTAAGATACGTCACACTATACTGGGACCAGTAAGATACGTCAAACTATACGGGGACCAGTAAGATACGTCATTCTTCCGTAAATGGCCGATTTCTGATACAGATGACCCAGCACAGATGAGCTCACGCGCATACATCTGTACTTGCTGCGTCATCCAATCAAAACGCCAGAAACATGAACGTTGTTATGGAAGCATAACAACGTTCTTGTTTGACGTTCTTGCTTCCGGCATTCTGATTGGATGTCAGAGACAATGGAGTCTTAAAACAATGGAGAGTCTATAGGATATAGCGATGTGAAAGTAGTTGGTTTATGGAAGAAATAGGTACTTTTATGATCGTTCCGCTGCGCTCCACTCGCGAAAAGACACCAAATTTCTATCAGACGTAAAAAATCAACCGGTCTTTCCCAAAAACGTATGAAAGAACCTATTAAACAATACTTGTACCAGTAAGATACGTCACACTATACTGGGACCAGTAAGATACGTCACACACTACTGATTCCAGTAAGATACGTCACACTACTGATTCCAGTAAGATACTTCACATAACTGATTCCAGTAAGATACGTCACACTACTGATTCCAGTAAGATACTTCACACTATTGTGACCAGTAAGATACGTCACACTACAGGGACCAGTAAGATACGTCACTCTACTTGGTCCAGTAAGATACGTCACACTACTGGGACCATTAAGATACGTCAGACTACTGCCGCCGGTAAGATATGTCACACTACGGATTCCAGTAAGATACGTCACAGTACCTGGACCAGTAAGATACGTCACACTACTGGGACAAGTAAGATACGTCACACCATGGGACCAGTAAGAAACGTACAAGTCTATTAAGTTTTGTTTATTAAAAATATTAACTGTTATTGCGTTACTCCATCTATGTTCTTAATGATATATTTACCTTTGTTCTTATTGTTTCCTGTATCCAGAAATATAGGATCTAACACCTGTGGGAGGGCAAGACGTGAAAATCTCAGACACCCAAGTGAAAAGATTTCTGGTCTCCAACGAGGCTCTGCCGAGTTGGAGACAAAAAGAAATCTTTCACGCGGGTGTCTGAGATTTTCCTGTCTTGCACAACCACCAGTGTTTGATTCTATTTCTCACTAATTCGTTAAAAAAATCCGGTTCTGTTCTATTGAAAGATGGCAACAAATAGAGTTATCTACCCTGAACGTAATCTCCAGTGTACACATGTTGCGTCACCGTGTTTGTTTTGATGTTTACCGCTATTATATTGTGGCATAAATTGGGTCATGGAAGCTCAGATATGTTGTTTTCATGTTCATATTTAAAAAGGCATAGTAAACCAACACAACTAAAGCAAATATTTTATAATTTTTATTGCTGAACCGACAGTTGACGTCACAATACATTTTTACGGGAAAAGGAGCGTGAAATTCTTATCTCACCCACGGGTTGAGACAAGGTTATCTCAACCGGCTAAAAATAGGTACCTCGCTGTCTCATTAGTGAGAATAACACATCTAGAAATAATCCGCGTAATATAGTACCATTTATTGTTATTTCATTTAAACAACATTTTAATGAACAGGGGGATTCCCTATATTCTTTTGTATCTCGGTAATTAACATAGACCTAAAATACAACAGAACTAAATTATTGATATGTTTTTTACTTTGTCCCCATCGACTTCAAGCTAATTTGTGGATTCTCATAGTTATCCCAAAGAATAATACCCAGACTTCTTACATGTGACCGCTCTAGTTCACTATACATTCTGGTGTAGTTCTGAAGTTCTCTGAACTCCTCCATGGCAGCTTTGCCTTTGGGTCGCCAGTTCTCTCCGGCTTTCTTCAGTACTACATATAAATTACTCGCAGTGAGAAAATCGGGGTCGGCAGCTATTTCTTTATCTATTCTTTGTATATTCTGGACGTATGCGTTGTACTGCAACGAAGAAGAAAAATATCTCGTTCTTAATGAACCAGCTGAACCTGTACTGAGTTCCTAACTCAACAATCCAAGAATCATCATTTATACATTGTTATACTTCACAAGCTAATAGAAAACTTTTACATGTTTTGTATGAATTGTTGTGTTGTTGCTTTTTAAAAAATATTAACAAAGCTATGACAGTATCATAATGTTATGTAAACAACAACAAAAACAACAACAACACAAAACAACAAAAACACAAACAATATTTACGACTGTGGTTCGTTTGGAATCTGATCTCATTGTACATTCCTATAAGGTTTGAAACAAATTAAAAATGTCTTACCTTCACATGATAAGAATTTAGTCTGATTTAATACTAATTAATTAACAAATATTAATATGCTATTTATATCCTATCACAGTACATTTAAATATGCCACTGAACTGATCAGGTACAATATCTTGATCACACGTACACCACACCTTTATGGTTATAAGGTACATGTAGTAGTGAAGTTAGATGCACAAATTAAACGTCACAGAAATACAAACACAAACTAAAAGGATAAGCAGGGTATTTAGAAGACACGAGACTGACTTTAACCTGATTTGACTGTGAAATACATGTAAATATCTTTATTAAGAACCACGATACAAAAATAACAGTTAAAATACTACTTAGCCAACGGAGACATGAAACAAACGATAAACGATTCTGAGCTAGTTTGACTCGCTGTTTAAAACTATTTGCAAATATAGGATAACATTAGTAAATATTTGCAATATAGTTCGGAGTCGATCTGGTCTGTAGGTCCAGCCATTGGGCCACCCAATACAGTTCAGAGTAAAGATTGGTTAAATATTCCATAACAGTTTTGTCATATTAGATTTCCGAACGAAACAGTTACAGTGGTTTATCGGATACAACTAGCACACATTTATCTCTTTACTGGATTTTTTTTTATATAACCTTGATGGTCAATATTAAAAATCTTTGAATGCATCAAACTCCTAAACGAACTAAATATTTTGTTCTTGACAAAGTAACTCTTACGTTTATTGTTATCACTAAGTAATGAAAATCATACTTGATCACATTTGGAAACTGAATACCGAAGTCTTAGTACTATGCAATACCGGTAGTATTGCAAATTTAAAGTGCCATTAACGTGTTTGAGGTGTTGTCAAAGATACAGTTTGCATTAAAACCTGACCAGCACGCCCACGCGATGTACATCACCAATATAACAAATGGACTAAAATAATAACGACCTGACCTTATCACGATATTTCTTTATCAGGTGATATTCATTGTCCATTAGTGTGACGTATTCTTTGTCCGCCATATCTAACGTCCTCTTGTTGATGTAGGACTCCATGTCTTGAAGAATCACCTCTATATTAGGGCGCCTACGGTATTCACGGGGGATGAAGTAGTCTCCCCTACCGACGGGCTGAATAACCGACATGCTGAAACAAATTATATTAGTTTAAACATATTTTATTGTCTAAATAACAAATGGATTGGACACAAGTTATAACAACTTACAATGCCTCTCCATAGCAATACTATTATTTTTATCTACATAAGATGACAACAAGTAGAAAATGTACTATAAATAAGTACAAGGAACAGAAATACATAATTTAATAACAATAAAGAAGAACATACATGCAAGTTAATATGATAGTAAATGGAATATACAAGGTATAAATATATAAAGGATGCGAGTACATATATACGAAGATTATTTGTTTATAATAACAAAACTAAAAAATATTATTCACAGAAACGTCTGGTTTTATTTATATAACTATAAACACTTCTAAATATCATGATATTATGTTCATCACTGAGTAAGGGTGATCCGAATAAAATGACTTCAATTGATACCGCTATAATAGGCTGAAGTACTCTAAAAGGGTTAACTCTGTGATTTAGGTAAAGGGGGCATTCTAAAAAATAATGGATTGCATCTTCCAATGGATGTCCACAAGAACAGCCAGGTTCGTTCACAAGGTTGAATCTAAATAGGTCAGCTTTTAAAAAGCTATATCTATGTCTTAGTTTAGTATGTAAAATATTTGTATTGCGATCACCAATAAGAAAGTATGATTGTACATGTAAAGTTAAAGTTTGACGTCTTAAAAGATTTTTAAAACCAGGTTTAGACTGAGCAGATCTAATGTGCATATTTAATGAGTTCCAAGAGCGGATTGTAGAAGGGAAAAACGACTTTGAAAAGGTTTATAGTCGACATCTTGGTATTTTGTACTGAGGTACGTTCGTATCTAAGCATACCACTATATGCGCCTTCTGAATAAAATTCAGATAGACAGTCCCTCAGGTACTATGGGGTTTTGTCGTTGTGTATATTATACAATAAACATAATTGCCTACGATTTCGTCTAGAATCTGAAGATTCCCACCCTGTTTCATAAAATAAAGATTCTTTACTGGCGTATCGGGGCAAACCAGTAATAATTCGTGCTGCTTCGAGTTGAAGCTTATCCATTTTTTCACTATATCTTGTCACACCCGTTCAACAGTTCACATGCAAATAGAGGAAGTATAAAAGTATAGTATATCCTATTAAGGTTTCGTCTGCTAAGAATATATTTCATCTTTCTCAGAACATATATTTGTTTGCTGATACTGCACATATATTTCAATATGCCTTGTCCATTTGCAGTCATCAGAAAAAGGTT
The DNA here is from genome assembly GCA_944474755.1 of Limnoperna fortunei. Classification (NCBI taxonomy): domain Eukaryota; kingdom Metazoa; phylum Mollusca; class Bivalvia; order Mytilida; family Modiolidae; genus Limnoperna; species Limnoperna fortunei. Next base: position 25,422,188 of record OX104115.1, on the reverse strand, counting down.
ACCCTTAGTGTTGCACTCTTTGTAATTGTTCATTATTAAAAGACAGATTGATCTGTGAAATACTGTTACCAAGAGAAGTTAAAGAATTCCGTCTTTTGTGGTTAAAATCAACTAGCCAGCGTTTTGCCCATTGATTAAGTAAGTCTGAATTTAAAGTTCTCTAAATTTCAAAGTGATCATTAAGTGAATACATTAATGAGGAATCGTCAGAAAACAATCTAATCATACAATTAATATTATCTGCAATATCATTAATGTAAAGCAGAAATAATAAAGGACCGAACACTGAACATTTAGGAACACCTACTTTAACAACCCCATATGATGACGAATCATTCCTAATAATAATTCGTTGTTTTCTAACGGATAGATAATTTTCTATCCATCTGATTAATTTCCCTTTTATACCATAAGATCTTAGTTTTAATGTAAGACCTTTGTGCCATATACGGTCAAATGCCTTAGAAATATCACATAAAACTAAGCATGTAGTTTGTCTGTGATCTATGGCCAAGCAGATTTTGTGATACAATTCAATGTAGAGTGAGCGGGAACAAAATCTGACTGATACTTGTAGATCAATTTGTGGTCTAAGATATAATTATATATATGCTTAGATACTATTCTTTCAAAAACCTTTCCGACACAGCAACGAAATACACGAGAAGAACGTTACGATCAGTACAATTTGAACTACATAATAAAACCGAGTAGGAAGGAAGCTTATATCAAAGTAATGCCGCTACTTCACCATGTAAACAAAAATGGGTATTTTAATAACCATAGTTTAAACTGTATTTTATTGCTAAAATAATCAATTCAACATTTTACATTGCAAGCAATTGTCACAAGTAGAATTCAGAAACAAGCATATGCTTTTGTAAATTTGTTTCCTTAAGATGTTACCGACATCAATTACAACAATACAGCATGGCCAACAATAACAATAAATATATAAAATTAACATAAGGTTGAATTATTAGAGAATAGGTATATAAAGTATCTGTTAATTTGTATATAAAACAAACTCTAGTGACATGGGTACGTGTTACCTTATTTAAGACACTAGAGTACACTTTATTTAGTTGTTTTAAACAATCCTGGAGGTATACTATTGCCTTGTTAAACAGTTCATTGCTCTTTCAAACGTCTTCCTTTTAAGTTGATAAAAAATAAGTTGTGGTATTATATATACTGGTTTTGGTATTCTGTGTTATGATTGCGATATAAGATATAGAGTGGTTTTGGATTTTTGTTTAAGGATTGGAATATATGATAGAGTGGTTTTGGTTTTCTGTTTAAGGATCGGGATATAAGATAGAGTGGTTTTAGTTTTTTGTAGGATTGGAATATAAGATAGAGTGGTTTTACTTTTTTGTTTAAGGATTGGGATATAAGATAGAGTGGTTTTAGTTTTTTGTTTAAGGATCGGGATATAAGATAGAGTGGTTTTAGTTTTTTGTTTAAGGATCGGGATATAAGATAGAGTGGTTTTAGTTTTCTGTTTAAGGATCGGGATATAAGATAGAGTGGTTTTAGTTTTTTGTTTAAGCCGGGATATAAGATAGAGTGGTTTTAGTTTTTTGTTTAAGGATCGGGATATAAGATAGAGTGGTTTTAGTTTTCGGGATAGGATGTAGACATTGTTTTATTTTCTATATTGTTTGATGTTTGAATTTATCAGTATAAAGTAGTTTGGTGATTAGGGTTTTAACGTTTAAGTGTCTGTGTGTTTGTGTTTTTGAGTAAGGGTGGATGTGGAGTGTCTTTTGCATGGACGGTTTTAGTGTTATTTTTGAAAGTTTAGGTATATTCGATAGTCATCGTGTTGTTTGATGGCCGTGTAATCGATGGATTCGTGTATATTTTTTTTAGGGGTAGGGAATTAGATATGGTAGTGCGTGTGTTTTTGTTTGTTTGATATAAGTTGATCCTAGTCAACCCTTTCTCTTTCGTTACAGTAATATATAAAGAAAGTACATTTTTTAATAATTTACTTATGAATCTTGTGTGTGTGCTCTTGAAGGCCGGGTATTAATGCGGGGTCTCAAACGCAAAAAAATATATAGATGACATGCTATCCAATCGTTTTCCGTTATTATTATTCTGAATAATGTATACATCATGGCTAACAATTACATAAATAAAGGGAGATAATAAATGCTAAGGATCTAAGTGATATTCTTGTAAACAAAAGGGGCATAAACATAGAAATATCAAACAAAATAAATGACAAACAAAAATTAACAAAATATAAATAAGTCTTTTTACCCCTTTTCCACCACACACTCCCGAAGTTTGTTGTTTGTATCCGATGCGGTGGTTTATATTTGTAACGATACATATAAATTCTATAATATTAATAATCTATTAATTTATATTTACAATTTTATTTTAAATTTTCAAAAATATAAATCCTTTTGGAACCATATTGGTTCTTGGATATAATAAATTTAAAAAAATATTTATATGATTTTGGTTCTTATTTAAATTTACCTAAATTATTATTCTGTTTAATTTACTTACCTTTTTCTGACTATCTTTAAACTCTCACTGAAATTTAATATTGAAAATATCGAAAAAATATGACCCAGAACTTCTACAGTGTTTGTCATAAAATTCAAACAAATGTTGAAAATCAATGGCCATTTTAATTGTGTATGTAATGATCCATCGAACAAATAGAATAAGTTCACTTAGCAGATAAAATGAAAGTTTTTAACAATGTTCGTTACAACGTTGTTATCATAATTAATAGTTTAACACAAGTTTAATGTTGTCGAACTCAATAAATATCACAACATATGGTGATTAATTTTAACGATAAGAAAAACTTGTTTAACTTTTTAAGTAAACAATCGAAGGAGGTATACAATAACATTTAACATTAAATAAAAACGGGGGTGAATCGGAAATCGAATTAAAAGAATCAAAACCTGAGTAGATACTATTGATGTTTGTTTATCGCGTCATTTATCTGATATTATATACATTATCCTTTTATATTTATTCAGGATTGTGGAATAAAAAAGAATCGAATATACTGACAAGTATTAAGATAAGTCATGGACAGATAAAACCATGGCTAAATAAAAAATAAATAAAATAGGAGACAACAAAAAAAAAAAAATCACACAACACAAAAATCAAAATATTGAGTAACACAACCCCACTAAAACATGATGTGTCCAGTTGGGAAGGGCACTTACTCACGGCTACCAATCGATCCCAATCACAGCCGAATGCTGTGACTAAAACTCGTTAGAGGATCTTCCTGTTGTGATGCGGAGGAACCAAAATCGCTATTTCAGAAAGGTATGTATTTTTATTGTGGTCCCGTGTGCGTCGTGAAAAGAAAAAAAAAAGAAAAATCTAAGAATGTCATCATACCCTTTGATGATCCCTGTGTCACCTATTAAAAGCTCTTTCTTATCTGTTGCGTAATGTCTTCTCTAGAACTTTTGGCAGTGATAATGGGGTGGGTCGGCAATCATTCAGACGGATTACTATCTCTGAATAAAAGACTAAGGTTAGGGCTAATGTGGTTGTTTGCTGATAAAAATATTAGTTTTAGATGGAAAAATCATAGCATTAACTCTTGTACCACCAGCGTTTTATTAAATTGATTGTGGACGACAAAAAATAAATGACTGTGCTGTGATTTGGAGGAACTAGTTATGATATGGAGGAACTAAACCGTTATATTATTTTCTTTGGTTTATAACATCAGGTTTCTGTTTAAATTAGTTTTTTTTTTATTTCGTCATCAGTTTAATATATGAGCTCATCAAATGCGATTTTGGTTCCTCTGCATCACAACCAGAAGTTCCTCTAAGGATTTTTTCGTCACAGCGTTCGGCTGTGATTGCAATCGATTGATAGCCGTGCCGCTGTTTCACCTGTGGTACCAGTTGTATTATTCAGGTTAAAAGTTTAAATCACATCCGAGGTGAGAGGTCATAATTCAGTAAGAAGTAATGAATAATCAATGGTCATTTAATTGTGAGACATATATTCCATAACGGTCAACTAAGTCATGATGGCGACCGTTAAATTTTCTACCTTGCCACCAGGAAACCTTGGTGAAGTAATTCTTCTATAAAGGGAATCTGGATACAGGAACCAAAGGCTATTGAGTAATTGAAAAAATGGGAGATGTATTCTCCATATGCAGGTCTTGCTAAGGATGTTGCCATACAAAAATGGAAAACTATCAATAAGAAAACTAAAATAACTCCTTTTGTCGTAAATTTTAGTTCTGAACCGACCTTCGGCGTTGTCAATTTACAAGGGCAGGATAAGAGGCAAAGCCAGCTGTCTCTGTGACGTCCTTAATTTCAAGTTCAATGAGCTAGATGCGACCCACTGATTTTTGTATTATTCTATGAAAGCACGTCATCTATATAGCGGAATGTGAAACTGAAAAAAAAAGAATAACGTTTTGTTCTGGTTTTTCAGAAGCTCTGGTAAAAATCCACTTTATAAGTATATAAAAGAACGGGAAGCATATTTGGTATTTAAAGAGAAATAACTCTTACTAATAATTATTTTTTAGTACGCTATTGTCGTAAATCGTGCAATTCTTACACAACAATATAAGCGTCTGATGCAACAATTCACGACAGTAATTCCGTGGTCTCAATTGTCATATACTTTCTTGTATGTGGGGACTTAGAAATGCATGTCATGTTTAAATCGCGTAATACACAAGACGAGTTCTTCTAACAGATGTTGCCAAGTACAACATGATCGGTACGATTAAAAAAGTAATATTAGCACACGATTCCTTAATGCATGTGCTATCTTGTTTCAGACGCATCTGTATTTTGCAGTTTTTTCTCTGTCTTAGTCGCCAAGGTCCTAATGTAGGTTTCTATGTTTACTGTACATCTGCCTTACGATGAACACAGCTGCACTGAAGTAGTCTTAGTAACAAACAACAAATACAATAAAGGCTGTGCTACCATGGCACTGGGGGGCCTCGGTGGCCGAGTGGTCAAGGTAGTTCGTTTACTATTGATCACGTGGTCTGTCAACACTGAGATTGCGGGTTCGATTCTCACTGCAGGCAGGGTGTACTCGACTCCAATCTTAATTGACAAGGATTGCCAGTTTTCCTACCGCAGGTCGGGGGTTCTCTCCGGGTACTCCGGCTTCCTCCCCCAATAAAAACTGGACGCCATGAAATAGCTGAAAAATTGCTGAAAGTGGCGTTAAAACACCATACAAACAAACAAACAAACAAACCATGGCACTGAATGGTTCGGTTTGTAAGAAAAAAAGGGAATTCATTTTCATTCTTTGTCCTCAACAAACAATAATTTTAATAAAGCCAAATCGTCCGAATTTCTGCTACAATAACTGCTGTAAGTAATCCGTGTATATTACAAACACTAAAATATATATTTTCGGATAAGACATAAGCTCATTTATACTTAAGAACAACTAACAAAAAGGCATCAATTTTCAACTTGGACTAAAAAATAAGTAGTAGATCTAGACGGATGTGGTCGTTGTGTTTGTTTGATGCTGTCATTGATATTGATGTGTTTTGTTGTTTTTGTTGATCTATCGCTATCTTAATGTGGTTAAAATATATGATTATTATTCGATTCTTGCATTCGTAAAAGTTGAAGACGTACGTGGGCATGCTTTAATCAATCGGTGCCACATACAAGAAAGACGATAGATACTTTATTTATGTACAGTTGCTATGTTAGTATGCTTGATGAGATTGCTTATTTACTAAGTCAAATATTTCCTGGAAACGATGAAAACGAATTTTATTAGTATAGCCTCACAACAATCGTATAAATAATCTTTCTTAAAAAGTAAGAAATTATATTTTTATTGTTAAAAACATTCGTATTGCACTTAAATATGAATAAATCCTAGTATATTATTTCCCTTGTCGTTTTGGAAACACATGACCATGCCGTATAACTGGACCGCCATGATAGAGAACCATAGCAGGCCAAACTGTGTAGTCAGTAACTTTTCCTTTGACCCGGAAGTACATGAATTTACTCATATCAATAAGGTCGTCACGTCGTGATAGCACAAATCTCATCGGTGGATCATGAACACTCATTAACCACGTGATCTCAATACATTTGTCCAGATAATCACTCAATCTGTCCACCAACTGAAACTCGGACCAGTTAAGATTTTCTTGAAGATACAACTTTTTAAATAACTAAAATTATAAAAAGATAAAATGTGAATTAACTTTTTGAATTATAGTACAATTTGTTTTAAATGTTAGTTATGATAGTCCAAAACACACTTTCTCAATTTGTTTTTAAAAGGTTATATTGGGTGCAAGGTCAATTCCCGACAACCTGTTACTAACATGTTGCTCTCCACTCAAAACGTGACGTAGGTATTTACGGGGTTTTCGCTTCTCTCTTTAACCTTGTCAGATGAATACAAAGCCATGTAAAAGAAATATTTTGAATCTAACAAAATTTTAGAAAAACGGTATGAAAGTCAATGTAAGTAGACAAAAAAAGCAATCGATTCCAAAATTTGGGTAGTACTCACTGAATATAATGACGGTAATGACTTAGAAGCTGTTGCTTTTCTAATTTCTTTGGCAAATTTTTCATTCTGTTCAGTGACTTCAGTATCATCCTTGCTTCTTTTACGGTATTCCTAAAATATATAAATAAAATAGATTTATCAAATAATTTTATACCTCATGATAGTATTTGCTTGCAACCGTGCGTCTTTTTGGTTTCGTTCTAAACAGCGCGGACTATTAGTTAAACAGGCAGCTGTTAGCATAATACAAGGGTGTGTTACACGGTTGGTAAAGTTTACCATATGGGGCGAGCGCTTAAAATTTACTAACTGTGTATTAGGTCAGCCTGTGTAACGAATAATCCTACCGACTATCACGCAACATCGTAATTTAAGCAAAATACTTTTTCTGTGTGTTTCATTGTTACTGAGAAAGCTAACTTTTACCTACTGACAGTATATAACATCTATTAACCGTATAAAAAATATGGAGTCATCAAGTGACCCCAATTAGCAAATCCAGAGCGCAGATACTTACAAAAGGTAAGATATATGTATTTGTGGAGTTTCTTAGAATTGTGTTTACCTGTCCTTCCATATGTAATGTCGGCTCCAGAACAGATCTGTTCATGTGACCAACCAATGTTTCTTGTTCATCTTTAGAGATCTCTGAACAGAAATCATAGGCCTTCTGTATAAACAAATTGAAGGACTTACTTTTGTTTTACTCACTTGGTTTTACTGTAACATTTTCTTATAACAAATTATGACATAACATGCTGTACAGTAACGTATAATAAACTAACATAGACACGAAATATCAGTTTCATGCGCTATATTACTAATTTTCATATTGTATTATTCTTGTGTTGTATGCTGATAGTTCTTTCTTTATTGGTGTGACATAAATAGAGCGGTGTAAAGGAGAGACGGTCACGGATTCCTCTAACCAGTTCAACGCGTCAAATAATGTCGGCATAAAAGCTCATTAGAGCTTGTGTTTGTATGTTGCTTTCAACCGACTTTAATTAAAGCTTTTTGACTTTGACTTTTGACTTTTGAATGTTTGTGTGACTGTCAATAAACTAACGGAGATAATTTAGTAAACTACTGGTAATTAAGTTTTGTAACTTTAGCAAGGTTCTATAATGTAAATGTTATGTATACAATGTTTCTATTTGGATGTTTGCTAACTAGGACGAGTACATGTAACACGAATAACGATTGTTTACCAATAACAAATCTCTAAGAAATATAAATCTTTCAGCCTCTTCTTGACACAATTCTTTAGCCACCGGAAGTGCGTCATGCCACTGGATGTCAAACAAACTGTCGTACATCTCTCCTACTTTAGTGGGACGTATAGGATCGCTAGCTCCCAATACTATGTAATGACCTTGTTGTTGTCGTCTGTTTACTCTGAAATGAGAAGTAGGACAAAAAGATTTTTACTCAAGTAGCACTTTAATGAAAATCTTTGTTTACTACTTAAAATGGTGTAATTATAAGACTTGTACTATTTCAGCAGTTTACATGTTCATGCAGCACTCCATGTGTGCACACCTTTGTCTCTGTTTAGATACCTTTCTGTGTCCTTTATATAACTTTTGATGTTATCATTTTTTACTCATTTACTCATTTTTTACTAAACAACAATAATATATGAGATTTCAAGAAATAACATGATGGAATGAACTGAATGTGGTTTAATAATTTGATTGGTCAAAACTGGTGTAGTCCATTGCAGTGCTATAGAAAAGAAAAGGTGAAACATCTTGAAAGATCCAACGACCCTATGTATGATTGGTCAAAAAAACAAAGTCGGCGATAAATACTTGATAAATATTATACGAAAACTGAACAAGAAAGAAAACTGAAGGTCAACTGAATCGAAGCGGACACATCTGGACAGCTACATAAACAAGAAGAAAAATAGAAAATGTCTACACTAATTATGTTACAGAAAAACAGAGAAAACTCAAATTGCACAACAAGCCAAGTCAAGTGTGTGACATCTGTGTCTGTCGGTGGAAAAGCTGTGCTGGATTACTACAAAGCGTATACCACATTGTTTATGGAAACTTTATTCCACAACAATAATCTTCTAATATTAACACGATTGTCTCCCCTTTCATAACAACACATCCACTTATAACCGTTCGAAAACTCTTTAATAACTATAACGTTTCACATTTGTATTTTGTTCGTATGATCTTTTCCATAATATTTTGAAGTTGTTATCAACGTTTATTACAAACCTTGAATTTAATTCATCGAGTTCAATCTTCTGAAGTCTCATTTTCTGTCTCATTTCTTCGTAATCTTCCAGAGGTATGGTTACTGTGTCCGGTAACTCACACAAACGAGCTCTTTTCTTTTCGTCCAGCTTTAGAAATATTATTTTGTACCAAATCAGTGAACAAGATTATAAGAATGGTTAAGTTTATACAAGTTTTACAACCTATCAATGAAGCAACAGAGCACAATAAACATTATCACGTAAATAATTCTGATAAAGTTATCATATATATTCAGTTGTAAAAACCTTCTGCAGTTTCGGAATAAATGAGAAGTAATGCCAAAATTTGCGTATATGTTTTTGTTTTGGATAAGTAAAAGATTTCGTCCGTTTTTGTTGAAATAAATTATGGTAGGTTTCTATAGCTACCTGTTTAGCAGTGATGAGATCGTAAGCTTCTTTAACAACTAGCAGACGGCAAAGTTCATCTCGTGCCTCTTTCTGAACAGGGACGCCATTACGGTCGGTCGTGAGCATCTCGTACAGAACACCAGCATGCTTCCGTAGAGGGGATATAGCTTCTATCCTGTCTAAGCCTTGTTTCTCGTCAGGCAAATACTCCTGTAATAATATAATTTTATTTAACACGGGAAAGCATATAACGAGAACACAAATACTAATATGTATATCGTGCCTTTACCTGTTTTCAATAGTCATGCACAAATCCGACATACCAGGCAAATTTGCACGTGCCTTCTGTTTGTCGGCAAATTTCCCTGAGGGCATGCACCACTTTGCTCCTCGGGAGAGAATATCGACAACCGCCAAAGCCATAAATTAAAGAGATAACCATGATTAAGTAGACAAACCTCACAAAACAAATGGATTTCAAAGCCAGGTAACAAATCACAAAAGTCAAGACGTAAAAACAAAATACAGAATGAATACGATGTCATACACTACTGGTTTGGAACAGCAAAATATCACTATTACAAATTATGCCGCTATGTTGACAATTTTTCAACCATCCACGTTTAAATCTCAGATTTATAATTGTCATAAATAAGAATCATACACTGATAAAGTTACCTACTTTTTGGGTTACAAACATGGTCAATTTCGCTAGTACTGAAACGGTTCTTAGGGTTAAGCCTAAAGAGCTGCCCAGCTTATCCCCAGGCGGCGGATCGGGGGATGCCGATTAAAGTGGCAGGGTTATGTTATGGGCAACCTTGCCGCGCACAATTCTGGTTAACGTGGTAAAAGGTTGTAAATGTCAAAGAAAATAAGTCGTATTGTAGCCGCTTTAAAAGGCCAAATTCTGTTCCTAAGCAACCTCCAGATTTTTCAATCAATTATTCCTTTACCATCTTTTTTCTTGACCTGAATATCGTGAAAAATACAATTCGATGGACGAGAAAACAATAATTTATTAATAAGTTTTGTTTTAACTAACCTTTCCTGGATACGCCTGGAAGCCCTGATCAGCGGCCACTAAGCTGTCGTACTCTTCCTTCGCTTGTTTGATTTTATCTGTTGTATAAGCATCTTTTACTTGTCTCAGAAGTTTAATTATTGGGGAACGACGAGCTTTTGAGGCGACACTACTTGCCGAGGATTTCTGATAAAAAGAAGTATAAATTACCGAGAGATTCCTGACGAATTTTACTGAGTTTTATTCTATTCACGTTATAAAAATTTTGCTATACAGCAGATGTTTAAATTATATAAATTATATCAATGAAATAATTTTAAAATGATGGAATAAACCATTCAGCTTTTATTTAAAAGAAACTTATGAACTTTTTGACTATATCGTGATAAATGTTTTTTTTTAATTAATTTCCGAAATTTCTGAATAACCTGGTTCTACGATTTAATGGTATTTGTAAAAGTAATGGAATGTCCAACAGAAAACCCTCAGTCCCTCCCCCACACTCATATAAACATACACTGTATCCAACTTGTTTAATAATATTATACTTGAATGACTGTTGCGGTTAATTACAGACCCGTTAGATTTAAATTTAAAATTATTGTTATTGTCTTTTTTAGGTTATTTATATGTTTGTTTGTTAAATTGTTAAGCTGGTTTTTTAAGTCCTCAGCTATAACGATTTCATAAATCTTTTAGGCAAAAACATAATGGAATGAATCAAACAGAACTGCGTGCATACTCTATTAAACGATTTGGAATCCACCGGAGGTAAACTATAACCCGGTTCGTTTTAAAGTGATACATTAGCAGACGAAAACGCGGGTCTACTATTTTCCTTCTGAAAAGTGTAGAAAAAGCCTGCGAGTTCCGATGTCTACCCCTTTTGCAAACCATTGGGTTTGAGCCAGGTTTATATACACGAACATCAGTCAATCAATCTATATACGAAACCTGCATAACTGTTTAAAGGACTGTTCCATCAAGAAACCAAACCAATACAAAGAAATTGTCACACTAAACAAGACAATATTTCCAGGGTTTTTCTTCCGTATATTATTATTTTGGCTAAATCAATAGAAGGAGAAGAATCCATTTGTATTAATTTGCTTTAACGTTATTTCTTGTATTAAAGTTAACTCAAAAACGATTTTTAAAGGTAAGCATTCTATCACGGAATGACCATTTATCACAAAAACTCAAGCAGTAATTAAAGGCTTACGTTTATTTTTTTCGTATTCATTCAATAGTATGTGTACATTTACTAGTCGCTGGTAAGCTTTTTATCCAAATTGAATTTCTTTTCAAGCTTCTGTCATTGTATAGAATATATAGAATATAAGGATGAATCTTTTACTTACCTGATGTCTTTGGGCCATATCCACAAAATAAAATCACTGTGTTTGGCAAGAGATAATAACAATCTCATAGTGATACGTCTGATAACCCACGGCCAACAAACCACGACGAGTTACAACCGTCAAATCAAGATAAAGTGTCAAATTATTTATATACGATTTAAATAATTTGTAATAATTGCAGCGTTGTTAATATAACACTGAACAATTATCTTTTGATTAACAAAGGATTTGAGACACTGCCGTGTCTTTATATAATACCAGTTCAGATTCCTATCGGGGACCTTGGTATGCTGCGAGCGGGATTCACACGCTCAAATAAAATTCAACCGATAAATATAGTGTAACAGCCATAATACGTACCCGGCACACTCTTAATAAATGTTTTCGATGTGTTTTCTATTTAAAGTAAAAACTTATTCAAGTACGTAGAATTTCTTCTTGTAACTGGCGGAGATATTAAGAAAATGCATTTTTAATTTAATAAATAATGCTACGTACCCAGTTGGCATTGCTACATAAACATTAATTAATTTATTATTTGTCACTTTTCAGTTTTGTGAAAAAAACTGTCTGGTCTCGTGGTTCCGTTATACTCGTTACAATTACCGACCATCAGATACAAACTATCGTGTTGAGAAGTAGTGGTATAAGCACACACCCAATCAGTAACACTGTTGTCACCTCTATAGGAAAAATAATCACCTGTCTACAGGTGGGTGATATGGGAAGCCATGTCGTTCGGTTTAGGGGGATGTCAGGTCATATTGGGTGTCTTATATGAAAGAAAAGCGCCACGCTCCATGCACCATGAAGAGCCCTTTAATTTGTGGATGTCCATAAGGGTATGGGATTGTTGTGTTGTTTGTAGCAAATACAAGCATCGAAGTGTTTCGTTTGTACCTAAAACTCAATACTGTTACTATTTCTCTTCCTATTTATTCGATGATTTATTGTCTGTTAACTCTTCTTGTCCTGAATATAGCTGAAATACTACTTGCTAGACGTAAAGCAAACATTCTATCAAAATAACCAAAACCCTTTAAAGAACGATAGTGCATGCAGACATCTTATTTTATTGAATGTTCGTCCCCCCCTTACATTTTGATCAAGTTGACCGATTTTTTTATGTATTATCACTACTGTGTTTCGGACTATATTTTGGGTGGAATAATAATGGTTAATAATAGGTTTAATTTCGCCAGTCTATATAAAGAACGTATTTAAAATTGAAAGTCTGCAAGTCATACAATTGTTATTGCACTGTATAACTACCCGAAAAGCCCAACAATATGTGCAATCTACAGAAAGACTTGTTTGTCAAAATATCAATACGGCACTAAAGACCTTAAAGAAACTATTTTTTTACATTTAATTTGATAGGAGCTGAGATGCAACTTTTAAAGCTTTACACTTAAACTTTTAATTTAAAGCGTAATTTTCCTTGTAAGAATGGTTAGGGAAGATACTGATGGATAGCAAATGAACTGAAACCGTACATGCATTCCTAAGCAGGAACATAAATTAAAAAAAAACATTAAGAATGATTACATTGACAGCGATGGAATAAATTTGGGTAATTCACACGTGAAATAATTCAGTTTGTTTGTTTCACTCCACTGGCGTCGCCGACAGCAAACATCGGCGCGATAGACCATTCAAAATATGTCGCCTCTAACTTTTCGACTACAGATGGAATATTCGTTAATGTATTATTAAACAGGATAATCTTGCAGGCATCTAAAATGTTGAAAATAAAATCTCTCACGCCAAAATGTATATAGATTGAGTTAGTAATAACTTTGCTCAGTTTTCACTCCGTACAGTTTATTATCCTATAAAAATAAGATATGGTCCAAAAGGTGTGAATACCAAAAATCATGTGACCAGTATAAGTATAAATACCAATTACACTACAGGTTACGTCCGAGGTTTTCTTGCCTGGAAAAGGCTGTTGAATGAGCATATTAAAATTGTATCACAGTAAGTTTTGCGATCACTACGAAAAATATCTATAATCCATAAGTGAGATGTAGCCAAAGAGTCGACTCTACTATTCTAAAAAAAAGTCTTATGGATCTACTTGAATATGCACGAGAGCTATGCTGGAATAGGAGGTGCTAAACTTGCAGATGAACCTGATCAGTGGAGATGAAGCAATCGTGTAAATCTTCCTGGCTTTGTAAATATCTTATCATTGGCTATGATTGTAAAATACCTCCATGGAGTTTTACTTATTATTTGTACAATTCAACCATACTTGGAGCTAGGGTTCCAGATACTCATTTTAGTCGCCACAAAAGGCTACATTTTAAGCCCTCTACCCAAATACTCCATACTTTTCCAGTTAAAGTAAACATTTTGTTCCCGTTGACGCATTGCTTATCCCCGTTAATTTTTTGTATGTTGACTGTTCTCCTCCTGAATATAGCTGAAATACTGCTCACTGGACTTATGCAAACAGTCAATCAATCAATCCTGCAATTCCTCTCTGAAGTCACCTTAAAGTGTATCCAAGTGTGAATGCAGAGTAGTTTAAATAAAGTATCATCTCATAAAAATACCACTGACTTAATGAAAATGAAGCTAGAATGTGTTTCTACGTACATTAGAGACAAAAGGCTTTAAAATAAATTATTTTTATTTTATCATGTTATCATGGACGCAAATGAATATGGCACATAAGGTGAAAGAAAAAAGAACCCTAATGCACCAAGTTTTATTATATATTTTATATTAAAACGAGGTAATCAGAACCGTATGTGTGTTCTATGGACCTCTTTACCGAATAATCCTTAGAAATGCATTATTAATAAAATGAATTATTGTCAATACTAGCACTTATTGTGAATTCTTTTTGTTTTGTTTTACGAATTACAAGAAGTCAAAGTATGCTTTATATGTACTTCCAGTTGTCGATTCGCGCGCTTCCACCATCAGTTCGGTTTCCCCAAAAATCATATTTACGTCCACCTTTAGTTTATCTTCTACTTCCGGTAATTGTACAACAACTTTTCCTAAGTATTCACACGAATCGTCTGTCACATATTTTGGGTTCTTGTCTTCCGAGGCAAATATTTTCAATAGCATTTCTTTTTGTCGTTTCTTAATGGTGACATGTCGCCCACTAACGTGCTGTCCGACTTTTAACTCTTGATCAGCTTCAATGTATTTTTTGAATACATCTTTTACCCGGTCAACACCATCTATACTAACTTTCCTTTCTGGTGAATGTTCGCCTCGTTTCCATGGAGGCGATATATTAATGCCGTATGTATATCGCGATACACGATCAGTGATCGTACGTGGTTGATGTCCATACAATACTGCCCCTTTGAGCACAACCAATCCGGCGTCATCCGGTATAATAACTTTTCTTGTTTTAGAAAACTTCTCTTTCACCGCTTCTTGCATTATGTTTGATTCGGAAAAGCCCCCAACCATAAGCAAAGTTTTCACATCCTTTAGTTTGGGATCTTCCAACATTTTACTAAGGTGATTAATTAGTTGTGTTTCTGGTTCGGTGAAGAGCTCTCTATAAACGTTTGCTTCCATTCTTAATTTGTCCGTTATCCAATTCATTTTGCCAGCATATCTTGTTTGTGGAATGACGTCTTTGATTTCCTCGCCGGTACTATCCTTGAAACACTGTGTCAGTGAAACAGGAATTTTAACAGTTATTTTCTGCTTCTGAAGATCTACATTTGTTACAGCGCGCTTTTTGGTCTCCATTTCCCGATGCAGATCAAGGCAATCTGCTTTGTGCTTATCGTTGAACTCTTTAAACACGCTACCACCAACAATTTTAATAATAAGTTGATTAAACGCCTCATCAACCCGGGTACCACCCCATGCGCCTCCACTGGGTTTAGCCAGTTCTTTCAGTGTACCATCAGCCTGTTTCTGGTGTACGGTTATATCAGCAGTACCTCCTAAATTGGCATAATGAGAAGAAATGTGTTCAATTCCAATAAAGAAAAGACATAACATTAGCACTGTTACCTTATTAGCGTCTACAAAAAGATTCACTCCAATCAAGAGTTACTTGTAAAGGGTTGGTGGTTGGATGGTAGTACTCCTGCTTTAGAAGACATAAAATATAAGTTGCTGTAAGATAGCAAAAATAATTGATCGATCACCCAATCCTTTCATGTTTAATCAAATCTCTTTTAATACTGTAATTGACTACGAATTCCATGGTAGACAGCAAGTACAAGTTAACCACCAACCATTCTGGTAGGAGTGTGGGGTATTATTTTTTGTAAAAAAAAAAACTTGTCTCTGTCTTCCACCTCTGTTCTCACACTATAACACTAAAATTTAATAACTTTAATCAGGGAATTAAACTGGATCTATAGATACAAGGTCCTACTGGGTACCAGTATGTTATACATTTTATTTTAACATTAATTGGACAATTAATTATTACTCATTTACATCAAACAACATGCCTATTTATTTTGAAACAAATCAAATTTAAACCCCAAATCTAAATTTTTAATGAAAGACTTGACATTGTCAAAAATAATAAGAAATTCTTGCGTTTAAACAGTAAATTATGTTACATGTACATGTATCCTGATACAATATTAGTCCAAAGTTAAAACTCAAGATATACAACACTTACCTCCTAAATCTATAACCATGTATTTAGAACCCTTCCCAGCAGAACTGAAGGAATCTCCCATTTTCTCTACTGGAAGGTGCTGACAGTACATGGAAGCTGCCTCTGGTTCCAGACAAATACTAAGCTGTTCATTTGATATACCAGCCTATGGAAAACAAACATTGTCTTTTAAAGGGAGATATTTTTCTAGATGTCTTGGAAAGGTTTTAAAATGTAAAATAATAAAAGTATAATCATTTCATACAAATTGCATAGTGTCCTTTGATAAATTGTACTACAATCAATTAGTTTCATGTTCAACAGAAGTTTTGCATCATGGTATTACTTGATAATGCCAAGGTCACTTGGGATGAATTTCCCTTTCATAGCAGCACACTTTCTTATATTTAATAACATGTTGTCAAATAATATTTTTTTTAAATACAAAAAATAATATATTACTCAAGTTTTTAAAGCTAATAATTCTGTAATTTCAACTGACCAAATTAAAAAAGCTGTAGAGGTATATGTTTGTTTTCATTGTTGCCCTCTTCAACAAGATGTGCCTCTAAACAGAAAAATTCCTGTCAAAGGTCAAGGTTCTCAATTGTACCTCTCCCAATAAAAACTGTTAACCTTCACTTAAGTATAAAATAGCTGAAAGTGTCATAAACCCTCAAAAAAGATAACCAAAACAAAACCAAACAAACAAACAACTCAAAGAGACTGTACAATTCATGTCACATGACTGATCAGCTTCAGAGGACAGAAGTTAATAATAAAATACCAAACACAGAGAAAACTGTCTAAAAAGATAATTCACAAATTAAAAGTTCAAGAAATTGGCAAACTTTAGTACCAACAATCAAAAATATATAGTAACTAAGTAATGATCCTGAATTGGTACAGGCATTTCAAAAGAAATGGTGGGTTAAACCAGATTTTATAGCATGCCAAACCTCCTGTGTCCATTACTGTAGTATGCGAGTTGGTTTGTTGATTAAAACTGATTAATAATAAACTTTGCAAAAATGTTTTAGTCATCTAAGATTGTACAAAACATTAAAATGATATTCAATGCACTTGTTTTCAAAATTTGGTAAAAATGAAGGAACACAACATAATCTTCTATGGATATAACAAAGATCTTTATAAATGGATCTTTAAATGCACTTCCATAACACCAATAATTAATAGATTTATTTGGTGCCTAACATGGTTTATGAATTGATGCCATAAGATGCACATAATTAAAAACAAGTGTAATTTTGCAGTAAATATTATTACCATTCCTGCTGACTCCCTCATGAACTGTTTGGATGGTTCTGTCCATATAGCTGGTACTGTTAAAACCCAATGGATATCATTGTTTTCCATAGTGGTACCTCTGGTTTTCAAAGCTTCCAGTAGGTGGTCTTTCAGAAATTTAATCACCATGCTGAATATCTCTATGGCTGGCATAGGTTTATTTTTGTCGTCTTTCACGATTGTTTTTCTTGTTGGCTTAAATGACATCAAGACATAAGTAGTGAAGAATTTAAGAACATGTACACAGACAACAGTTTTACATTAGTTATAATTTGAAAAAAATCTAATATATCAGTGAAGTAGTGGTAAAAGGGAGATAACTAAAAAAAATTAATTTTTTTCTTTTTTTCAATTGCTTAGGTTTGCAGGTTCACATATTCTCACTAATGAGACAGCATAGTACCTTTTTTTAGCCGGTTGAGATATCCTTATCTCAACCTGTGGGTGAGATAAGAATTTCACGCTCCTTTTCCCGTAAAAATGTATTGTGACGTCAACTGTCAGTTCAGCAATAAAAATTATAACATATTTGCTTTAGTTGTGTTGGTTTACTATGCCTTTTTAAATATTAACATGAAAACAACATATCTGAGCTTCCATGACCCAATTTATGCCACAATATGACAGCGGTAAACATCAAAACAAACACTGTGACGCAACATGTGTACACTGGAGACTACGTTCAGGGTAGACAAATCTATTTGTTGCCATCTTTCAATAGAACATCAACCGGATTTTTTTGACGAATTAGTGAGAAATATAATCAAACACCGGTGGTTGGGCAAGACGGAAAATCTCAGACACCCACGTGAAAGATTGCTTTTGGTCTCCAACTCGGCATAGCCTCGTTGGAGACCAGAAATCTTTTCACTTGGGTGTCTGAGATTTTCCCATCTTGCCCTCCCACCAGTGTTAGATCCTATATATCTCTTAAAAAACTAAAATGTATATAAGTAGTGTTCCACAATAGCAAATAGGTTAATGTAATGATCTAACACAGCTAGGATTTCATTTAAAAAAGTACCAATTTGGGATAACCAAAATATGAAAACAAAATAAGTAAATGACTGATTTATTCAGATTGATATGAATTTAAAAATTGTGAATGACTTATTTAATGATAGTGGCTTTTTTTAACAATAGGAAATTTGATATTGCCCATGCAAATTCACTAGACTTGGGAGCATATTTATAGATTATTTATGTTTTTGAAACGAGATGCGTTTTCTTGTCCATACATGTATCTCATCGAAGGGTGACAGCAACCCCGAGATGAGATGATGAGAAAACCCATCAAGTTTCAAAAAGGTAAAACATCTGTTTATCGCTGTTTTGTAACATTGTGACGTCACTGTGTTTACTTAAGGACGTCTTAACAGCAAGGTGAGATGGGCCCATCTCTGAAACTATTTTTTTTTATAAACGCCTATTTTTATACAATATTATATTAAAAAAACAAAAAAATCAAACGAGACATGCAATAAATACAATAAAATTTTTTTTAAAATGGAGCTTTGTACCAAGTAAAACTCACAGAAATCTCAAATGTTAATAAATTACAAGATAAACATACGTACAAGCATATGAACAGCAGTAAAGGTTCTTTGATTTTTAAAAGTACGCATACTTCCCATTTTAAAACAGTGAGTTACGGAAATAAAATGTGTTTAATCCCTTCACGCTAGTAGGGTGAGATGGAATAATACTGCACACAAAGATCAAAGGAAAATACTGCAAAATAGCAATAAATAATCTATATTGTATGAGTATAACATTACCTTCTCCTCATGCAGAATCATTTTAAATCGTCTGAAGTAATAGTAGTCATGGTGCTCATCATCTAAAGCAAGTTCTGAATATCTGTCTTCTGCTTCATATCCAAAAGCTAAGAATTCTTTGTTTGGCTTCAGAAGAACAACCGTTGGAGCTTTCAGTGATATCAGACTCCTAGAACCTGCTGTCCAATTCTGATTGGTTGAAATTTTCATTGGATCTGATGCATATTCTGCTTTAAATGAGAAAGCATACCCAGAAAATGTTGTGCCAAAGTCTATTGCAGCAACCAACAACTTGTCTGCCTTTGAAGACATTTTGATAACAACCTTTTTAAATTCAGAAATCAAATGGTGCTGAAATATGAAATGACACTGTTCTGAACTACCAAATTTTGTGGATTGAGGTCACCTGAAAAAAAACCACAATTAAGCATTTAAGTAATCATTTTTTGACAATTTAACAACAACATTAAATTTATTCCTGTATCCATCATAAGAGATTTGTGACAAATTAACAAAATATACAACTAATGAGCAAGTTATATCATTTAAAGACATACGAAAATGAAGTATCATTGTAGTGACAGCAGGAACATGAACAATAAGGCACATTTTGACTTGACTTACCCTCTTGTACTAGTATATATATCTCATTTGTACCACTGAAGTATTTACACCAATCAAGCTAGGGTTTTTGAAGTAATGGAAAGTTAAAATATTGCTCAATTTACAATATACTTCAAGAAATTGTCTTTCTAATAGTCATGCTGGGTTGTGCGAAAATAGAGAAACAGGAAGGTTTTCAAGTTGTTAATAGATTGATTGAATATGTATAAGTTGATTACATCCTGCCTGCAGTGAGACTGCCTGTTGACAGGCACATGATCAATAGTAGGGTAATTACATTAACCACTTGGCTACCCAGGCCCTTGTAACATTGTGATAGTTCTGATTATTTCTGTAATACTGCTCACTGGAAATCATGAAACCATTCAATCAATCTAAAACTCGTACAGATTTTTTAATGGTGATGCATGATAGAAAGAAAAGAAGTGAGTATGAATGAAGGTACATGTAATAACAAAATACCGAACACAGAGGAAACTGTCAAAAAAGACAATCCTCAAATCAAAGTCAGAGAAACCAGCAAACTCCAGAACCAACCCAACAACCAAAAATATTGTTACTACTAAATAACTGAAATGCATTTATAATGTTGCTGATAGATAAAGATGACAAAAACAATAACTATTTTTTGTGTCTTTACCAAATTATGTCTTATAAATGACTCTTGTAAATATCTCCAGTTTTTTTCTCTTCCAACAGGAGTTCTTTACTTATATGACCGACCTTGAATTTCGGCTCAAACTGAGTTACTCAGTGTTAACAGGCCACATGATCAATAGAATATGGCTTCTTACCACTCCACTCCAGCATTGAGGCCCCAATGAAGAATAAAGTAACTCACAATGTATACAATAAAATAATACAAATTTCTATTACAATTTATTAAAAGATACATAAATGTTTTAAGAGTAAATAATTACTTACAATTAATTTCTTCTGATAATTACCTAAAATACCCTTTAAAGTAAAAATCTGCCATAAAATAGACCATTTAAAACCTGAGTTATCTCCCTTTCTTAAATTGGTCAATTATGCTTGCTTTTGTATTTTTTCAATGATATTATGAAGATGGTCCATCTTTTACAGGAGCCCATTAAATATGCACAAGAAAATATATATCTTCCCACAAAAACAGAACTTTTATAATAAGAACAAACCAAATGAATCTAATGTTGGCACATTTTAAACCGAACTGATTTGCAGAACGAAACTGACCTCTAATTGACTCACACACGTCACACTATAATCGTAAAGTAACAATTCATTAAGTGTAGTTTCAGAGAAGAAAATAAAAGCATTAAAATAAAAAAACAGGGCCAAAAGCAGATTTCAGATTGGGGGGTGGATGTGCACTTACTTACTGCCAAAGGTTCCATGCAGTCCAAGTTACAGATTCGGTTTTTTTACTCTACTTACAACTTACATAGAATCATGTTTTGTTTGTTTTTTTGTTTGAATGGTAACACCATTTTCAGCGATTTTTCAGCTATATCATGGTGTCCAGTTTTTATTGGGGGAGGAAGCCCGGAGAAAATCCCCAACCTTCGGTAGGAAAACTGGCAATCATTGTCATCAAAGATTGTAGTGGAGCGCACCCTACCGGCAGTGAGACTCGAACAACTTCGGGTGTTAAAAGACCACGTGATCAATAGTAGACAAACTACCTTAACCACTCGGGTAACAAGGCCCCATTGAATCATGAAATTTTTTCAGATTTTTTCTTAAGTCTGATTTTTTTTTTCATTATGGGTTGCACCCTGGCTACAGCCTTGAAAAATACCCCATGGCAGTAAGTTTTATTTACTAAAAAAAAACTTGAGAAGAATTGACAACTCCAATACATAGATCACAAAAAATACTTGTATAATAAGTATACACGTTTGGAAAAAACACTTATACAAATTAATACAAATAACATTCAGTAAAAAGCTGTATAGAGCTTGTGTTATTTGTTGTATGTTGTGCCGATTGAAAATAAAGCTTTCATATTCGCATTAGTATAAGATACATTGTATATTTAACAGGAGAATTACTGCAGTTTAGCATGTAGTGGATATACAGCTAGTCAAAATCACTTGGTTAGCTGGCTGGGTCCTGGTTAACACATAGATTATTGGGTTATTTCATGCTCTTACCATTGTAATTGATTTAATTAGGAGGCTTCTAGAGAAAAATGGAATTATGTAAAACTATGCAGGTAACAATCTCAAAATATAAATTGACAACTTTCCAATTTAAAAAACGCCACCAAGTGTCCACTTCCTGTACTAAAAACTGCGGCTACTGTGGCTATAGCCGCAGTTTGTCCTGGTGGACAATTGTCTTTTATTAATTTTAATGCTTCATGTTAATGACAGGTGTCAGTGAGGATTTTATTAAAACTCCCTGCTGTGTAACCATGATTGTTAATTAATTAACCAATGTTTATTACCCCATTTATCTGATGCTAACCCAGCATTAAACAAGCTTACCGGTGACATCTGAGTTCCAATATTCAAACTCACCTGTTGCCTATGGCTATAGTAACATCTACTAATGAGGTTAATTAGATGATAATTGAATTGGCAGAGACAAACAATATAAAAACAATCCAAAATCTTTATTTCAATATCATAGTCTTGAAGTGATTAGCCATAGTTTTTTTAACTGGAAGTAAAAAGGGAGATAAATCAAGTAAAACTGGAAATGGGTCAAAAGAAACAAAACACCAACTGGAAATGGTACAAAGATGAGCAGATCGCTATGTAGTAAATAATTACCACAACACTAGCAGCGTTACAAACATGATCCAAACACTGCAGTGGCCTACATTAGCTGAGCGCTGCCTTAAAACTTGTCTTATTTTATAAAGTTGTGCATTGCCTAACAAATGATATCCTCACACAATCCGACAGTAGGACAAGACAACATCCCACACAAACTTTTAGGCATTTACAGTGGAACAAAGTTCTAAACATTTAAATGGTCATTCTTTCCAAGAACAATAATGCAGTGGAACATCCTGCCTCAAAAAGTAATTGAATCAGACACAGAGTCACATCTTTAGAGAACAGCTCACACCAGCTGTTCTCTCCACACTTATGTTATTTCAACCTGTTTCTTATGTACGAAGTTTTAATCACTTAATGCACTTTATTTCAATAAATTATCTAAATATTTATCAAACTTAAAAAATATTTATTAATTTATTATCATTTTTTTTGTCACACATGCGCAACAGTATGTAATCTTCAGTATTATGAATTTTTACTGTAAACACAAAGAAGAAGAAGAAGAAGAAGAAGAAGAAGAAGGGTCAATTGACATTTTAGGATTCTACTTTGGCAAACACATATGACTCACTCCCCCCATTTTATCATCCACCACAACACGCAATTGCATCGATTGTCATTGTTTGTTTTCGCAATCTTAAAGTTGTCATTGATAAAAAAGGTAAGTATACAAGTATATACATTGTATTTCATCAATACTTGCTAGAATTAAATAGTCACTTTCGTTATCCGTTTTTACTTCCTGGTTTGTTCTAAAATGCCAGTATTTTTTATCTCCAGCTAAATTGACCGATAACACAAGTACTAGTCACACTTATTTTTTTTCTGTTTGATATTCTATCAAATTGTGACATGTTAGCCCAAAGTATCTATAAGTATCAAATCTTATTCTATTTACCTGTTTCTTTCACAATACAAATACGGTTCATAGGTAGACACGCATGCGTTGTAAATGAAGAACAAGTAAATGCATGTCTTTAATAATTTATTTATCAGCAATATTGTTTATTTATTTATACATTTCAAAAAAAGATGGACATGACTACGCTGTTGAAGATGTGTTCTTTTCGTGTAATAATCGAAGGAAACGTCATGAACGGTAAAAAGGGAAAATAAGAAACAAAACAAACGTCACGTGACCTAAATAGCTGAACTTCCTTATATCGTGAAAGGAAACTGGACACTATTTACAGTTAATTATTTTTATTTGTACACATCCAGGTATGTATCTCATCTTTTACTGAACGAAAGATTCGTGAATCTTGTGATTTACATGTACTTTGTTTCTATTTTGTTTTTGTTTATACTTTCGGTTTCAAGGCCGAGCTATGCATATAATATATAAAATAAGCAGATGGTTGTATGTATAGTTAATAGTTCTGTTGAAATTCGATAGCAAGGTCATTAAGGTTAGAAATTCAAACCTATTTATACGGTGAGTTTGACCTTTACACGGACTTGGTGTTTAACATGTTTAAGGCAATGATTTTTTTGATTGGTTGGCACATTATTAGCCGACTCGGACTGTTTAACCTCAACACCTGATCTCTAAGCTAGTTTTCCAAAATTTTTCAAAGGTGTCCGTTGTAGATATAAAAACGACAAAGTTAATATTGTGTGCACTTGTAAAAAGGGCGCGAGTTGTTGTTGTTTGTTTTGTTTTGTTTCGTTTGTTTTTTTTGTGGGGGATTGGGGGGTACGTGTGTGGGGAGGAGGATCATCGATATTATATTCTAAAAGAAAGAAAAAAAACTACAATATAATTGACCTTTGATGTATCGTTGAGTTGTTCCGTTTGTTGTGACTACCTTTTTTCCTTACTGAATTATAACAACAACCACTAACCTTAGTATGTTAGTGATACGTACGACAGGTGCCACACGTGGAACAGGAGTTGCTTATCCTTCCAGAGTACAGCGACTCTCCCGCGGGTTTAAGTGGGTTTCGTGTTACTCCATATTTAGTTTTTGTGTTGTGTGCCTGTATGTTTTGTTATCGTCCTCTATTTTGTTTAACCATGGTTATATCTGTTTTTACTTAATATCGTTTACTGGATCTTATCTTTTTTCTTACATGATAATTTAAAACGCGTAAACAGGATGCCTATTTGGATTTTAGCAAGCAGTAAATAAATAGCCAATCAAACTCCACTTTCTGATACTTTAGCTCATTTAGTTAAAGGACTGTCTGGCAATCAAGAGATAACTTCGGGGGTTCGATCATTTTATAATATTAACTAAAAACCCTACAGGTACGATGAAACTGGAAAAGGGGGGGGGGGGGGCTGATGTAAATAATCATGTGTAAGATTATTATTATTATTGTGGGTAAGACTGAAACATGAGACTTTAATGCGCTCTCATTGGTATAACATTATATTGTTTCATGCTTTGACCGTTGCACGTTATTTACGACATTATACATTAATTCATGTTGTTTGAGAGTTGCGTTTTCTGTTTTATGTGAAGGTGCAGTTGTCAGAACTTCATCGAAAATATAAATTTCCTAAAAGTCTTCAATGAACACTTCCCCCACTAGTTAAAAAAATAGCAACTGAGTAAGTTCTTAACAATTTGAAACAAGTTATTTTCCATTATTTTGAATTAACGAAGACATTTTCCATGTATACGTTCCATTCACAAAGATCATTTTAATTCATGAGATAAAGATTTTTTTATACAGCATGACCTCAAACCATAGTAATCACTACAGTAAATCATCATACACAGGAAGAACGACAAGAGTTCAAGATGGGTATGATTTTCAAAACTACAAGTACCAACCGACAACGACAGCTGATTATGACAGTACTGATCGGTACGGCGGGAGTAGAAATAAACTTCAGCCACCTAGGGTAGAAAATCTAGCTTCAAATGCGTCTCGAGACCACACACCGACACCGATGGACGTAGACACCTCACGACCAACGAAAGACCAATCTGAACTAGACCAGTTACTAGCTTTAATCAGACAGATTAAAGCAATTGATGTTGACAAGATTGAATCAACAGTTAAGGTAATAAATGTATATTAGACGTTCATAATTAATTTGACCAAGAAGCAGAATTTTTGCAGGGTATGTATCAATATATTAAAACCAACGTGTTTTTATTATCTGACAATTTTTATCCTGCAACCAAAACATTAGTTTTGTTTATTGAGGAAAAACCTATAGAAATAGGATTTTTGCATATAATCCTAAATTCTTTTCTGGGTTTGAAAAAATTTGTCGCGTTATATGGAGATACACTGACGTCGCTAGGAAATATCGCGAACCATTAATGGAACGTGTAAAATATCTTTACCCAATTAAATTTAAACATATTCCCTTTCAATAATGATAAGGCTGTTTTTTGAAGTGTTATTGTAATTGTTTAGCTAATTAACGTCGAATCAAATGTATTTCAAAGACAGCATAATTAAAACAATAATAAGTCGGCTAGGAAAATGGGATGACCAACGGACAGGAATTATGTCTGTCAGTAGAAAAGTACGGAGAATAAGGTATGGAACGGAAAGTTTTGCTTTCGCCTACTCTTTGAATAGAATGGTTCTTTAATGTGAAAAGAGGGTGACATTCGACAACTCGTCGGTCACTGGTTCGCAGTAAAGATTCATGTACAATATCCAGAGCCAAAATTGGGCTGGCACCCCATATTTCTTTCCCGGGGATGTCGTTAGCAGTTCTCTGTGTCGAAGGGAATCGTCCAGTACCCACATACATTATGCACCTTTATAATTAAAAAAAATATTTCTGTTTAGCTTGTCGTGCAGGGGCCGATGAAATTGAATCAAGAAAAACAGAATGAAGATTACCAAGCACTGAAGGAAGCATACGATACTTTGCTAGTAAAATACGAAAAGGTTAAAACGAAACACGATGAAATTGTATCAGAAGCCAAGCGCATAATAAAGGAAACAAAAGCGAAAGCACAGGAGGAATCGGAGGCATTGGAGGCAACAATCAATCAATACAAAAGC
Source organism: Limnoperna fortunei (assembly GCA_944474755.1). NCBI lineage: Eukaryota > Metazoa > Mollusca > Bivalvia > Mytilida > Modiolidae > Limnoperna > Limnoperna fortunei. Next base: position 25,395,566 of record OX104115.1, on the reverse strand, counting down.
CTTATTAAAGCTAGAGAGGACGATATCAAATGTTTGAAATCTGAAAAAGATGCTGCATTGTCTAGGTACGCGATTACATAAATAAGAATAAAATTTGTTTTAAAGGAATTTTGGTCATGTCCAAAAAGAATTCAAATTGTGGTAGTCTTCACCAGAAAATATGATAGAAAATGGACAACCTCCTTTTAGTTTATAGTCAAAGTTAACAACGGGTGTTTTGTAATGAGAATAAGTGTCATGTTTTTAAATAAATTAGTTTGATAATTTTGGCCAATTTCTAAATGTGGTGTAATTTGTGATTTTTGTGCCCAGTATCTGTTTGTTGATTAACCAGGTATGGTGGCGGACTGCTTCATTCCATGACAGTAAAACATAAACTGTAGGAATTATAAATAGCAACAATTTTCAGAAACTTTCTACAAATATTTTCTTTGGATATCATCAGAAAATGCATACAGTTTAAGATGGTAGCCATTTAGCACAAGTTTGTATCACAATCAGAACGTTTGCGAATATATTGTCAAGATACCGCACAGCTTTTCTGACCAGTAGTATAATTTAAACATTTAACCACAAACCCAATTCACATTTAAAATGACAAAATATTTTCTTATAGAGAATTTTCAGGTTTTCAGAATCCTCTTTTACTTGTCAAGACCATTTGTATCAACTTTTACAATAAATAGCACCTCTATTCCGTGCAAACACATTCGTGCTGCATTTGTCCTTTTTTACTTTTTAATTATTTACTGACTTTGCAGATTAAGTAAGGAGATGGGTGATAAACTAAGTGAAAACAATACAGGAATAGCTGACCTTAGTGACCCTAACAGATCCACTAAGCTGGCTGAAAAGTACAACAGTTTATATGACAATGAATGGACAGACGCTTTGGAGATACTTTCAAAGAAAGTTGAAGAAGAAGCTGGTGTTAGATATCTGTTAGAAATAAAGAAGGTAATTTTTAATTTTATTTAAAAAAGAAGTGTTAAATACATTTGCACACAAAATTTCCTCTGATATAAAGTTTATATTATATAGGATATGTTTGCAATTGTAAGACTCGAACAGCAATCTCAGTTTTGACAGGCACATGATGGCTAACGACTTGAACCACTGATGTCCCTTTGAAAGATACTGTTATACAACTGAATTAAATAATTATAAAATGCTGTAGGTTAGGTTCATAAAAATCTATTATTTATTTTTCAGTTCATGATACGTGTTGAAATGAAATGCAGAAGCAAGCTAATAAGCAATAGTTTTATGAGAGACAGACTAATAATTCAAACTTAAAACTGATACATTAAGCAGACTTTCGGATCATAAAGTCATGTATGCAGCGCACATATTTAAAACTTATCCTCGTTGCCAGAGTGGTTAAGGTAGTTAGTCATCTATAGCTACTATCGATCACTTGGTTGGTACCCAGAGTTTGCGGGTTCTAGTCTCATTGTGGGGAAGGTGTACTTGACTCCAATAAAAACTGAACGCCATAATATAGCTGAAAAGTTGCTAAAAGTGGCGATAAACACCATTCAAATAAAATATCGTATGTATAAAAAAGATGGTTTTGAAGAGTTGAATTAGTAAGAATCAAAATGCACGATAGAAGTTGTTTTTAGCATCTGAATTAGGTTACTTCTTGTGCCAGCACCTCCTCGTAAACCCACACGAAAAGAGACGAGACAAGATCATTCCGAAGTTTATTAGGATTGCCAGTGCATATAGTTATAGGAAAAAACAGCGTTTTGCTGCAGTACAGTCGGACAAATTATTACCTGTAGATTCCTAATTTTACTTTTATTACAAGCATTTAACAACAGCTGAAATCATACATATAACTTTAGTTCTGATTCCCCTTATGCTGCCTTAAGTTCTCAGCTAATAATAAAGTGTTTGTTTATTTATAGCATATTTATAGTTTCTGTAATGGGGCAAAGGCAGAGTTGTTAAAAGATTTTGATGGTCGCTTTGCAAATCCGGTAAGCATGACGTTTTTATCATAATCAGCCAAACTTTTTGGACATACAAATATATTCCTTATTCATGCCAGCATATAATAAATTAAAGGCATATGTTTAAAAAAATGAGTAACAATGTCAAAGACAAAGTATGGAGAAGTCTTTCAGTGTTCTTAAAAATACAATGAAGATATATTTTTAAATAAACAGAAAAGAGCAAAATATTAAAAAAAAATGTATACATAAATAAAGCGAAGAAAATGTTTCACATATCTAGTGAGATTGTTGTCACTTGTGCTGTGCTGTAGAATACCACAACAAATGCTTCTGGCTATATGTTGCATAATTCATGTAGAACTTAAGAAATGAACTTAAAGAGAATGTGTTGAAAGGTTCTTCTTCTTCTTTACGGTTTCCAGTATTCCATCTTGGAGATGATTTATTACTGCGTGATTGGCCTATTTACAAAAAGAAACATGATTACTGAAAATTCGTTAATTAAAGATAAGGCCGAATTTTACTTCCGTTATAATCCGAAGTTAGTTTTGTGATTTGTCGGATTTGTCTCGCCAAAACAAAAAAAGCGAGGACACGATTATTCGTTCTAATTAAAGATAAAGGAAGTGCAATGAACAGGCGTAGGTGATTAAAACTATTTATCCTGCAATCAGTGCATTTACTGTCCAATAAAGGTAGCCGAATAAATTTTTTTTTATTCGCAGTGCCCTTGACCCCACTTCTTACGACATTTAGTATTCTGTTCTGGTTTACGATGTTTGTGACGTCAGTATCACAAGAATACGCGCCGAAAATTTTAACTGAGAAATCGGCTTAAAGTGAACGTTTTTCAGTATTATAGAATGTATTTTAGGGTTGCAGGATGAAAACAATATTCGTAAAGTGTCAGAAAATATTAAGTTTATTTGTAAACAGGTGAGAAATGCTCGACAGAGCCTCGCATTTCTACCCATTTCTAAGGCTCGTACAAATAAATTTTATATTTTCTGACAATGTACAAATATTGTATATGTACACGAAATGAAGATAACTTAGTGGAGGGTTTAGAGGACAGCTGGCGTTAGCTATTTTCTGACGATATCGATAGAAGAAGATCGTATGATTGTAACTGATAGAATATTCCATTGAGTATTTGTATGAGGGAAGAAGGAATATACTGTACGAGTCTTTTGATATGTGTATGTGTCTGAAAGATAATGAGTGGTGCTGTCTAGTTCGAGAGTCTGATGGAATAAGACTTGTGGTAGTTGGTATAGCAACAAGTTGATGTGTGATCTTATACATCATAAATAGGCGTGTTCGTAGCGTACGTTCATTTAATTGTGGCCGGTTTAGTGAATTTATCATGGAAGATACACTACTGGTAGTGAGGTATCGATTACAAGCGTACCTTGCTGCCCTCCTTTGCACCATTTCTATCTTCGAAATAGATTCTGTAGTGTGTGGGTCCCATACCGAGCAGAAGTACTCACGTTTGGGACCGACTAGTGCTTGGTATGCTTGACGTTTGATGTGTTGGTGATGTCAGAAATGTGTTGGTCCCATTTGAGATTAGACTATAGAGTGATACCAAGGTATTTTGCAGAAGGTAAAGATTCTAGAGTGTGATTATGGAAAACATAGTTATTGCGGAATGGTTGGCGTTTAGTTGAGACAGACAGAACAGTACATTTATCCGAGTGAAAGGCCATCAACCAATCAGATTCCCATTTGGCTGCTGCATCAAGATCAGCTTGTAGTTTTAAACAGTCACTCTGGGTTTTAACTGGCATGTAAATTATACTATCATCAGCAAACATCAGTTTGGTGTGTGAAAGGTAGTTTGGGAGGTCATTAATATAAACAAGAAATAAGACCAGGTCTAAGACAGTACCTTGAGGAACACCGGATGTGACTGGGACTGATTTTAGTATGTGAGCTGGTGCTTTTGTCAGGAAAAGGATGAAATGTGGTTTGTGTGAAGACTGCTTGAAATTGTTCATTCAAGAGATTGGCTTTTTTGTTGTGTCGTTATAATGATGCCTTCTTTTTTAAGTGCTGCAATTCAAAACTTGTACGTTCGTATTGACTTAATATATTGAAAGAGTGTCTTTGGTTTACATTGATTTTGGGGAGTAATACCTGGCTCGTTTATTGTGAGATCCAGTATAAGTTTGTCAATATACTCCCATCTTTGTTTTTGTTGTATTTTTGATTTTATATGCTTATATTCATCACTGTATTTGCTGTCTTCCCATTTTTTGTAAAGTTTGTTTTTCTTGTTGATAAGTGGTCTTAATTTATCATTGATCCATGGTAAGCGGTGTTTATTTCGCAGCATTTTAGATGGAATGTTTTTCTCTACAGAGCTGATAAGTGTCCCATAGCTGGTTTATGTCTTATGAATTATACATGTTCTGAATGTCTGTGTGGATGTTGGTGAGATTATTTTTGATCAGTTTGCTTTCTTGTACTTGTAAATTTTACGTGGTGTTTCTCTTATTCTCTTAAGCCAGATGTCTGCCTCGACATAGACAATATCATGGTCACTTTACCCAAACACAAATATCCAAAATAGAATTTAACTTGATTGACATCCTTCCTCAGCCGCAGGATAAATTGGAGCAGAAATAATTCGTGTAAACCTGCTTTAACATACTAGGTAAACATAACTAAGGCCCACCGCACAAAGTGGCCTGTTCGTCTGTCCGTGCAACGATTGGTTTCCAGATGATAACTTGAAAACGCGTCACCAGATTTTACTGAAACTTTGCACAGCTGTTATATAGCATAAATGAAGATCAAGTTCAATTTTCAGCACAATCCAATTTGTAGTTTTCGACTTAGGCTAATTCAAGTTTTTTGGTCAACAGTTGGTGGGTTCCAGATGAATACTTGAAAACGCGTACACGGATTTTATTGAAACTTTGCACAGCTATTAAACACTATTAAATGAAGATCTGGTTCAATTTTCAGCACAATCCAATTTGTAGTTTTCGACTTAGGCCAATTCAAGGGGTTTTTTTTGGTCAACAATTTACGGTTTCCATTTGATAACTTGAAAACACCTCAACAGATTTTTTTGCACAGCTGTTAAGCACTATAAAATGGAGATCGGGTTGAATTTTCGGCACATTCCCATTTGTAGTTTTTGAGTTTTGCCAATTTGATATAGTTGTTATAGTTCCAGGTTCAAGGAAAAAATGTCTTCAGAAATGGACTGTTATCATGCTCAGCTGTTCCTGAAGGCTGATATGTAATTCAGTAAAATGTGTTCATGAATATGACAAACAATTCATCGTGGCGGGGTATCATTAAATGTCCCATTAAATACCCTATTTTTAAATATAATCTGTAAAAATAGTGCCTATTGCATAAATCGCAATAACATTGTTCACAACGACAATATCAAGAATAATTAATATGCAGATATGCACGATAGAACGATACAGAAAATTATGCTTTAGGCCTCAACTTTATTAGAATTGTGACCAACAATAGGAATTACACTTCCACCTACGTCACCGCTAAATTTAAAAATAAAACCAGACACAGATATACTTATGTTTTAGATATCTGGAGGGCACACTGTAAGTGATATTAGCGGTAGCCAAGAAGACCAAGAGATAAAAAAGATGCTGGAGACTTGTCTAAAAATGAAAGCAAAGACGGCCATTCCAAATTTACAGAAGGTAAATAATGAAAGTTAGTAAGAAAATCAAGAGTTGTGGAATTAGAGAATAAAATTTATGACAGAAATGTATGGCCTAATGATATGCCTATTTTTAATTATTTTTGTAGTTAATATTTTAACACTAGTTTAGGACAGTTACCTGAATGACACAAATTGTCTTGTGCTTGTTAATTAAAATTATTAAAGAGGTTTCATTATACTCCCCGCTTGAAAAGCGTGGGGGGGTATACAGTGATCATGGTGTCCGTCCGTCCTTCCGTCCGTCTGTCCGTGTGTCCGTCCGTTACACTTTTTGTTATTTGCAACTCCTCCTACACCACTGAATGGAATTTGATGAAACTTACACAGAATCTTTGTCACATAGTGCCATTGTGCAGGAGATATTTAACATTTTGATCGGAATGATATTTGGGGTATCCCATAGAAAAACATGGACTTTGTCATTGACCTAATGGGGTCCCTATCTCTTATGTGCAACTCCTCCTACACCACTGAATGGAATTTAATGAAACTTACACAGAATTCTTGTCACATAGTACCATTGTGCAGGAGATATTTATCATTTTGATCGGAATGATATTTTAGGTTTCCCATAGAAAAACATGGACTGTCATTGACATAAGGGGACACCCATCTCTTATGTGCAACTCCCCCTACACCACTGAATGGAATTTGATGACACTTACACAGAATCCATGTCACATAGTGCCATTGTGCAGAAGATATTTAACATTTTGATCGGAATGATATTTGGGGTTTCCCATAGAAAATCATGGACATAAAGGGATACCCATCTTTTATTTGCAACTCTTCCTACACCACTGAATGGAATTTGTTGAAACTTACACATAATCTTGGTCACATATTGCCATTGTGCACCGGATATTAAACATTTTGATCAGAATATTATTGGAGGTTTCCATAGAAAAACATGGACTTTGTCATTAACATAAGGGATGCCATTCTTTGGGGGATGGGGGAGGGTTACATGTTTTATCTTCAACTCCGCCTTCACGTTTAACTAGATAAAGTTTCAAGTTCATTATTAAAAACACATGAATTTTCAAAGTAATTGTGAGCGGGGGTATCAATGGTGAGCATTGCTCACAGGTTTGTTTACTCTAGTTTGTATTTTTTTTTATTGAATAAACTTTCAGCAATATGTTACGAATTACCCCTTTAACTTATTGCTTTAAAGATATAAGGGACACTTTTGTGCCATTTTAGTAAATATATCATACATATATTTAAATCGTATTTTGCTAGAACTATTTTCATATGCAGTTTCGTTTGTATTCTGTCTTCTTACAATTAACGACTTAAAAGGAACAACTGGAACTTTGTTAGCTTTCTTCCTCATAATGCTTGGTTTTGTAAAACTTACTGCAAAGCTGACAAATTCAACTTGACAGTAAATTCAGAAAGAACAGAAATAGAATGTACATGACATTTTCATTGATAATTATGTAAGAATGATATTACTTTTTATTTAAGATAGTTTGAGAGCATTCTACAAATTGGGCTCATCTACTTCTACTGATAATGTCTACATACACCAGATTTCTGTAACATAGGAACTAAGTCAGTTTAAAATTTTCGCCATTTTTATAGTTTTCTTGTATCCCCCTCTAAATAAATATACATATGTTTTATATGCCAATTTTAATAGACATATTCACTCAAATCAGTTACTAGGAATTGTTTTGTTGCTTTAAATTTGTGTCAATACTAAACAATTGATGAAAACAAGTTATATGAACATTTTACAGAGTTATCAACAGATGAGTTCAACCAAGAAACCAATGTTTGCAGACAGGTTATCAGAATTTGTGAACAAGTGTATCGAAATTTGCTGGTTGATGAATACCCAATCTCCAACACTGGTCTTTGGCGAACAGATTCAGGCCGGGCAACCAGTTGACAGAGATCAATACAAAGAGTATACAAAACAAGGGGATGTGGTTTCCTTTGTGGTGTGGCTTCCTTTATTGATAGAAAAGGACGGCGCAGTGTTGTCGAAAGGTGTTGTTCAGCCAGTGCCATTGCAAACCAGACAAAGACCACATTATGGTACCAATATATCGAAAATTCCACCTAGTAAACAACATGATAGAGATGTACAGAACACATCGGACGAACTCAGCCAACGGGTTTCTGAACCTTTAAAAGAAACTGAACAGCAGAGCAAGGATCCAGTTGGACGCCATGGTCAACATTTTGGCAGACCGACAACTTCAGTGGAGCCACAGGTAGACGCATTTTTTCAGGATTCGCGTTCGCGCGGATATTCAGCAAATATTAGCAATAAGGCTATGACGGCAGCGGATTCTTATCTTACCCCTACATCGACTTATTCTAGGTCTACACACACTCCTACGATGTCATTCAAACCCAGAACGAAGAGTAACAATGAGAGAGACACAGACACTGAAATGAGCGAAAGACCACATTCAGCATACACTGTAAAGAACAGAGAAACTTCCGAATACTTAAACAGACCACTAACGTCCGTTACGGTTAGTGGAACCGGAAACAAACACGCTATATCATATTTAGATCCAAGACAAGCTGACATTTTTGAGGCTGGTAATAAGAAATATGCTTTATTTAACAAACAACTGTATGCACTAGACAAATATGGTACTTGGCGATTCGCAAGTGGTATAAGTGGTGAAAGTGACATCTAGTATATTTGTACAGCTAATCAACAGTTTAGATTAAGTTATAATTTTATTTCAGTTCTTAATTTTTCATTGCTGTGTTAAGGATAGTAAATTAATATAATAAACACAATATAACATTTTTGGGCTATTTGTAATGAGTGTTCTTTTCCAACATATTGTAATTTTTGAAATACATGAAATTAAGTAAAATCTTCCTTTAATTGCCTGTTGACAATTTTTTTCCTGGAAATGTTAAAAGGAAACATCATTTATTTCGTTTAATATAAAAATATCATTAAAACTAGTTCCGATGGTTCCGCGTAGATTGAATTTCCTGCAAGAAAAAGTAATAGTGTGCATGAATGGATTAGTCAAGGACAGACAAAACCATGGTCAAACAAAAAGGGACACAATAACAAAACAAACAGGCACACATACAACCACAAATTATAAAAATGTAGTAACGCGAACCCCAATAAAAATCGGTATTAGTACAGGTGCTCCGCAATGATAAGCAGATCCTGCTCTACGCGTAAGGGCCGTCGTATCACTCGGTAATTGGTCATATCCGGGATAGTCATAATCGGATAAAAAGTTACTACAGAATCATTTGTGACAAAGATGTTCCGTAACGGTCAACTAAGTCATGACCGAAACAGTTTCTACTTGATAACTTCAACCTTGGTGTATTGAGTATTTAATTGTAGTTGTACTTCATTCTTATAATATGTTTGGTTCAATAAAATGAATATCATATTAAGATTGATTTACTCTATATTTCGGTATACCTCCAGTCAACGCAATATCGTACGTTGTCAACAAAATATAAAGTTTATTTGTACTCTCTACGAAACAGTTGAGAAATGCTCGACAGAGCCTCGCATTTATACATGTTTCTAAGACTGTTATATACAAATAAAGGAATATTGTATATTTTTTTCACCCGAAAAAAGAGCTATATACAACGTTTTTTCTGTTTGTTTTCTAAAATTACCGGATTAAAAAAAATACTTCAAAAAGCTTAAGAATACAATGCGACGACAGCGAATGACTTTTCGATCTAGGAAATCGACTTCTTTAAATGTTTTGAGGTAAAGAAGTGGCAATTTATACATAAAACAGATTGATCAGTTGATTGGGGTGTTTCATTCTTCTCCGAAAAACCAAAGAACGATAAAGCTGATATGTATCGTTAAACCTTTTCTTTCATCTTGCTTAATTGTAAATTGTTGACAAATAAGTCAAGGTAAGGTAAGTTATTTTATACGATACCTTTAAAAAAGTTATTTGGTGTATTCTCATACTTTCATATATATTTGCTATGAATTATAAAATAGAGTTAATTTGTAAAAATTCATAATAGCAGAAAAAATCTACCCGTGACCGGTTAAGATATAATGAATTCAGCTTTTATTTTGTACAATATAATATCGTATATAGTACATATAGTAAACGTACAGGTACCTCATACAAAATTAAACCACATGGATTGAAAGGCTAAATTGATAAGTGTTAATACGCTACTTAATAGTATGGAACACAAAAACATACGCACAATAAGACAGTCGTCTTATATTCAAGTCAAAGCCCGTTTGTATTATCATGAAAGAATATGGAACATATATTTGTACAATGATATTCTTTGAACAATATAGATATCCGGACATAATTACAGCTTCGCTAAATACGCTTCCCATCAATGAACAATTCCCGTATCACAATGATAGTGAGATAAATAAACACTATTAAACAGTTTCAAATGTTCTTTCTACTGCAATCATCCCATTAGATCATCAAACACATTTATAATGGCATTTTGTGGGCCTACATTAATTTATTCAATTTGTACCTTTTACGATAAATTATCTGAAAGAAAGCTATTTAATTTCGTTGTTGTAAATAATACTTATCGCCACTCATTACTGGTAAAACAACGAAACGTTATATTGTATAGTAAAAATGTTTATTTCTATTATATATTGTTTCTTTTATAAATCCTGTTAAACCGTATTGCCAGATTGTATAAACTGGTCTGCAATATCTCTGAATTATTACGTTGTTGGATTTGATAAGAAATAATCGATGTTAATTTGTCAAGTGTTTGACTGCCAAACTATCGTTAATAATTTATTTTACCACTTTTGACCGACATTGTTTGTTTTTATTTAAAGATTTAACTAACTTTTTAACTATTAACTATCGAGAGCAAATAAATATCGTAGTAACATAATAAAATGGCAGACCTTGACGTCGTTGGTAAGTCTTTTTTGTCGTGATTTTCCAATGTTGCTCTTTAACACCCCAACATATACATGAAATATACACCTTGCAATAAGTTAAGCAACACCTACAATTTTTTTTAATATAATTTCAAAAATGAATGAACATTATCTTTGTGTTATTTATGTACTAAAGTCATCATTCGAGCACGGGAAAGTTACTTTTATTAACTCCGCAGGTTAATCTTTAAATAGTAAAACAAGTTTGTCATACGGTAGTCGAGCACGCCAAAAGCCTTATTTTCATTAACGACTTAGTGTTCATCTTCTGTCTTTTTCGACTTCATCTTTACATTTTTACAATGCCTGGACGGAAATTAAGTGAAGTTGAGAAGTGGCAGATCGTTGGAATGCGTAATCGTGGGCAGAGCTTGCGTCACTTTAGTAATGTATCCCGGCTACTGAAACGTCATCGAGATGATGTAACTATCCAGGAACATTCTAGGTCAGGTCGACCACCAAAAACATCTGAAAGGGAGGATAGAGCACTCGTTCGTGTAGCCAAATGCCAACCGTTTGCCACTGCAAGATATCTTCGTGACGATTGGAATCTTGCCGTTCGAACAGTTAACAGGCGCCTAAACAATACAAGGTTGAGAGCTTGTCGTCCCTTGAAACGTCCATTGTTGACACAGAGGCATCGCCAAGCACGTTTAGAGTGGGCACGATATCACTGCCATTAGAATATTCGAAGCTGGCGACGAGTACACTGGATCGACGAAAGCACTGCTTACAACCAGAACGATATCCTAGACTCTACAACGTTTGGCGCCGGTGGTGTTACAGTGTATGGAGGCTTTTCATACGACTGTAAACTGAATCTGGATGTGGTTGATGAGACAATGACAGGGCAAAAATATCGAAATGACGTCATTAACGCTATTATTGTGCCACATTTGACAATCATGCACTTGGTAACAGACCCATCTTCATGGATGACAACGCAAGACCTCACCGAGCTGCTATTGTACGTGATGTTATCGAAAGGGAAGCTATTGAGCATCTTCCATGGCCATCCATGTCACCCGATATTAATCTAATTAAACATTTGTGGTATATTATTGGCCGTCAGATCAATAACAGAGCTCCTGCTTGTCAAAATGTCCAAGAACTACGTGTTGCCATTCAAAATGAATGGCAGAATTTACCACATGCTACACTTCGTCCATTAGTCAACAGCAGGAGGGGGAGAGTTAATGAACTGTACCGGAAGCGTGGTGGTTACACGACTTACTGAGCATTTGTATTTTTGCGTTTAACACATTTCAAAGTGACTTTTCTTTCCCTGAACGTTGACCTGTGATGTTGTTTTTACTTTAAGTTCATGAAATTGAAGTATGCAATCAAACTGATTTTTTGACTAATGAAAGTTATATTTGCACTGTTTTTTGATATCATTGCTTAGAACATTGTTTCATCAAACGATAACTAAAGCGACTGTAAACATGTTGTTTGTATGTTTCATTTGTCATTAATGTTCAATAAATTGTCATTTCTTAAAAAAAATTAAAATATATAAATCCATGGAAGATAATAGGGTGTTGCTTAACGAGGCAAAGTGTATATTTATAAAAACGTTGTGAGATCAGTGAAAAGTTTAGATAAGACTTTTTCATGTTACAATGGCGTAATACGATAATCAATATTAGGTTGGGTAAACGGAGCAAGCGTATGGAAATCCAATTAACTTGTTGACAATAGTTTGAAAACATTTCTAATAACGTTTTAGCACAACCTAATTTACATATCCATCCCTATTCTGACAGTTGTACTATGATTAAATAAAAGTATACCGAAAAAATAAACAACATTTAACCAATACAAAAATGGTAAAACATCTTGAATTATGAGTAAGTTGCTTAGTACGTGAAACTTTTCGTTTCTTTTGAATTTTGTACACTAGTGAGCTTCATTCAAGAATTAACGCCTTTGTATTATCAACACGGTAGTTAGTTTAATTAAATGCAAAAGGGAAATTTTTAACGTGACAAAAGAATAATAGCAAGCAATTAGCAAGAACGAAATGCCTTGATTTCACTTAAGACGGTAAAATACAATTCAAATAAAATACAATACCAATGATAAATAAATCAATGATCGGTCTAAGGGAGGTGTAAAACATGAGCCTTGAAAACGTTTTACATGTAATGTTCGCAGTGTAACATGATAAGTTCAAATACATTTAATAATTATAACCCTTCTTATGCATGTCTGCCATAATTTTTAAAGAACAGTTTGTATGTAAAGAAAACTGTTATTGAAAAAGTTTACGATATGAATTGCTTCTATAATGATGGATTTGTCAATTGTTATGTTTGCACGTGATTATTAACATTATAGAGCTAAAGACTAATAATACACAATTAAACACAACCACAAAGGGTATTATAATACTTTACTTTGGAAACCAGTAGTAAATAAATTAGATATTAGGAGCAAAAAACGTTTTTTCTCGTTTTAAACTGCATGTGATTTAAATAACTGTCTGGGAATTTGCACGTGGACAAATTAACTAGTTAATTGTTTGACCGTGCCAAATCGCGCCAAATTTGAAAAGGGAAATAACTAGTTATTTCTACCGCGTGCAAAAACGCCCCAAATTTAAAAGCACTACAGTCACCGTCAAATATTCACGTGCTCATGTTTGTGTTTAATTCAGTATAATAATACAGTTATGGCCTTTATTCGACTTCAGGTAATATCCAAATTATTAATGCGGACCTCGGAAAATGACACTGTCTTGATTTAATGATTATGTATATTACCATCACTCTTGTTATATTATGAACACTGATAACATTCCTCTTGTGCCACAATCAACATTTTGCAGTAAATTAATTTCACTAACGTTTCACTTCAGTTTAAAAAAATGCTGGTGACATATTTAATTTAAACTGAAAATTAGTTTATACCATTTGTTTTCTTGCAATTCTGAGTGCACCATCTGTTGCTTAATTATTGCAAAGTACAGTCGTCATTTGATGTCAAAGTTGGTAATTTTAATACATTACAGCACAAACACGTATTGTGATAAACGACTGAAGGAAGGTCGCTGTATATTCAATTCAAAAACCGTCTTAAAATTCATTCAAGATTAATCCTCACTTGCAAAGGATTCAAATTTTTAATGGAACATTTTTTTAGGGAAAATTGTATGAACAAAATATATAATCGTTAATAATTTCACTTTCGCTACGTAACCTTCCTAACATTAAACAACTTTGTATTTAGATAATTCTTAATTAAATACGAAATAATAAGATTTGTTTTCCCTAATGCCATCATAAAGAAATCTATTATAATTAAAAAGAAATTTTTTATCTGCAAACATGAAACTAAGTATAAGTTACAGCTGTATAGTTTTTAACCATTTGTTCTGTTTACCTGGCTTTGTAAGAATAAATTTAATCTATATTAAGATATTTCGTCATTGATTCAAACGGTCATGTCTCGCGTTTATTAATTAGAAGTTATTTAAACAATTTTATTGACGTAGTAAAATATTTAGCTTCCTGAATAAAAAATGGCGCAGGTATTGTCAAGTAGATGTCACCTCTGCTCTGAAAAGTGTGGATCTTCTTATTGTTATGATTGCGAACACTTTTTGTGCCAGGGTTGTAAAATAATACACGATAAAATTCCATCAACTAAAGAGCATACTGTGATAAATTCTCAAAAGGAAGGAAATCATGTATTTAAGCCAAACCTGTTTGTGAAATACATAGAGAGGATTACTCTTACTATTGTAATGATTGTGAATGCGTCATCTCTGTCCATAAGGGCCACACGCTCGGAGACTATATGAATGCTGTATATCAACGCAGACAGAATATTATTCTTATCACTGACACATTAAAATCGAAAGTGAAACTTATTGAGGAGTTACTTAAAAAAATAAAACTGAAAGTATTTCTCAAATTACGTCATGTAGCGATGAATATACTAGAGAGCTACTTATTACAGCCGATGAGTTTCATCAAGTTGTTGACTGCGTCACTAAAATTAATAAAACTGCTGTGTCAGATTTTAAAGATCTAGAGTTGGAGAAAGTGGGAAAAGTTCAGAACAGCTTAGAAATAATTCAAAATTATTATACTGAATAGCTGTCAAAATGTGAACACGTTTTACTAGAGAAGCATGATGTAACTTTCTTATTTGAGCAGGCCTCTCTGCGCAGAGAAATTGAACATATCGATGAAATTCCGGATATACCTGAAATAAATATTATTTTAAGCTTTGATGCAGAAAAGTTTACACAGAGCGTTATAGAAAAAATAAAGACTCGATATGAAATAAGGTATGTTTTGCTTTATCTTTAAGTACCAAAAAGATCATATTTTTGTTTCTATGTAAGAAATATAAATTTTAACTAGTAAAATGTACACTACAGTGACTCTTTGGAGTCAATAAACACGTTGAGTTTTTTTATTTTCTTCTTCTAAGTAAAAGTGTTCTGCTGTTGAATAATTACCAATTAATGCATTTCTAAGTGTAATTGAAAGACCAAAAAATACAATACTTTTAGTATACTAAAAAAAAGAGAAAAGGAAATTCAAGAACTACAAGAGAAGTTTAAAAACGCCGAACAAAGTAAAAACAAGCAAAAAGAAGTCAGTGACTTAGTAATCAAGCAGCTCACCGAAAGACTGAATAAAGAAGAAAGTCAAATGGAGAAGTTTCAAATGCTGGCAGAAGAGAAAACAAATGAACTCCGATGTAGTCAAGAACGTTTAAGGCAAGCTGCAAGCAAACTAGCTAACATCGAAAGATGATGTATTAACGTAAGTTGCTTAATGTAAAACAAAAATTTCAGTAAAACATAGTACGGTACACATATTCTCTCCTCTTGTACCCTCTCAAAAGAAGAAATACATGCATGCTTGATTTTTAAGTGGCAAAAGATAGCTTTCTTAAAATTGTTGACCTTTGAGCAAAAAATAAAAACAAAAAGTCAATATGTTTGCAGCAGAAACAACCTTGAAATATCTAAAAATCACGTAATATTTAAATGAATTTTTATAAGGCGCAATTCTATAGTAGTACCTGTATTCTTGCGGTTTAAAAGGAATACATAAACAAAATGCACGAACAGTAGATGTATAGGGTCGGCACAAATTGTGTTATTTAGTTTTTTAGATTAAAGTTGCCATCTTTGGTTAATTTCAAAATATATGTCCATAAGTGTAGCTAAACACACTTTACGAAGCTGTCCTTATATTTTTTTTCAAAGATAACAATTATCCATCGATGAACTCTGAGATCGAGGATATAACAAAAAAACAATTATATGTTTACCGCTGTTTGTAACATTGGAACGTCACATTTCATTAGACTGTCAATAATTCTGAGATATTATTGACAGATGTATGATACCATAATGTAGATGCATACACCGTTCGATCAATAAATGTAGCACTTTTTAAAACTAATTAGGATAGTGTTTGATTAAAATCAGTTGCGATCTCATAAAAACCTCTGCGAAAAGACAATGAAAGATCCGAATTGAGAGTTCCGTATTAAGTTTACCCCCTCCTATCTAAAATATAAATGAAAACAAACATGTAGTAAAATTATAATAATATATTTATTATTGATGTCTGTTATTGTCTACATAGATCCCAACCACATACGCATCGTTGCTACAATCATACAATGTTAAAAGGGGCATGAATTATAAGTTAATCTGTTTATATTTTTGACTGATATATCCTGACGATTTACAATGCATGATTAGTTGAGCTTGGCATATCATTTAGATTTCTACATCTATTTTAGATTAAGCAAAGAAGTGGGAGACAAACCGAGCATCGAAAACACAGATATTGCCGATCTCACTGTTCCATATCACTCATTTAAACTAGTTGAGCTTTACACGTCTTTGTATGACAACGAATGAACGGACTCTTTAGAGACATTGCAGAAACTGGGATTAGATGAAGATCATGCTGTAAGAACCCTGCTGGAAATTATTAAGGTACACACACACTTACCCAAACAGAGAAAGAAAGAAAGAAAGAGAGAGAGAGAAGGAGAGAGAGAGAGAGAGAGAGAGAGGGAGAGAGAGAGAGAGAGAGAGAGAGAGGGAGAGAGAGAGAGAGTGAGAGACTGAAAATATATAAACCAATAATTTAGTGTTAATACAAGATGCAACTAGGCAACTGTAGTGACTATAGTCTAGAATAATTATGATCTAACTTAATTTTTGAAAGCTTTAGAGAAATTGATTTTCGTTTAATTTTTCTTTCATTTGCAAATTTCAGCACATCTATGAATTCTGCAAAAGTGTCAAAAGTGAACATCTACAACAACTTGAATCACACATGTTTAGTCCGGTACGTTGTTATTTGTAGTAGTCATAAACAGTTTATTTCTATATGACGGACACTAGAATGACTTTGAAAAAAGAAAAAAAGACAATCTGAAATATCCCGATTTGCTTAAAAGTTATACCATATCTTGCTGTCGATATATGTTTGTTAATAATAGCTACTCGAACAAGAATTTGTTGATAGTTTGATCTAGTCCCTTTAAAGTTCTATGGCGTCATTACGCATTGATAGATTGTATAGAAAATTCAATTGCGATTAGACATTTTTCAGGATTCTTAGGTAGAATTTCAAATTCAAAAAGATGTAATGCCTGTTTAATATAGCTTAGGCTATCAATATACTAACTATCAATGTTCAAACGTTTGGCCGTCAATGAATAACTCGACAGGTGTCTAATTAGACGCTTTTCTTACTCGTCCCGAGCACCTTAAAGCACCCATGCTCTTGTTGGTTCGCGGATTACTAACTTTCTGTTTTTGTGTTTTTGGTTTTTGTTTTTTTCCAATATTTATTTATATCCAGATTTGTAATCGTCCCTTGACATTCGACTCTTGTTGTTAGGTCTGCTTCCTTACTATTTTGTAAAGCGATACATCCTACATCAATAGATGATAATGTGCGAAGTTTCAATCTGATATGTTTATGTTAAAAGTTTTGAGATGCAGTTTTTAAATGAATCAAGGTTTTAGATTAATCTTAGTAGAATATATTTCTTTCTATTTATATCCAATATAATACATGCGCTTACAAATTAAAAAAAATAATTCACGGCTGTCCCTCATTTATGTTTTTTATGTTTTTTTTAAATATGGGTATGCGTTATAGTCATGAATATTTTGCCACGAGCGTTATTTAGTGATGTTTCCATTTTGATACGGTAAATTCGTTTGCGATGGAGGCAGGAAAAATGTCGCGGTTTGTCCGAATACCAATGAACGTCATTGTAAACAACGCAAGGTCCCTTGAAAACACAACATGGCAAAAGTCAAGGTAGATGTGTTACATGAAACAATAAAGGAACCGTAAAGAATATGGACGTATAATCGTTGGCAAGAATTCACAGTTTGAAAATCCCGGTTATAGTATGGTGAATGTTGGGCGAGCGGGCGGTCGGGAAAAAAATTTTCGTTACCGTTTTCTCAGCAACTTCTAAACAGATTCTCTTGAAATTTGGTACGCAGCATCAGCTTGGCCTCCCATAAGCTGGCATTCAATTTCAGGTCTGGCGCTCACCTACTTCCTTTTTACCTATTAATTTTTAACGAAATTGGAATATAAAGGTACAATGTAGAATAATAAAGGGGAAGGGGTGGTGAGGATGTGACTTTTAAAAGGGCTGGAGCATCCATATTTTATTGAATCTTGAATACTTTTTACAACTTCAAAAACATGTCATTTTGCAAAATCGTATAAAGATGCCCACAAATTGTCAATAAAATCAAATAATAATGATGTCTTTATTCAGTATTAATGTATTTATGTACACATTTGTATTAAGACCTACCAGCGCCAATCATGGTACTCACAGAGTATTCCCACAAGTAAAGCACAGACGCAGATCCGAAATATGTTAGCAAATTGTGTTAAATTATCAGGCAAAGACATTGTTCCAGCACTAACAACCGTATGTATTTTATACATCATAATACATAACAAACATACGGTTCGTGTATAATAAAGAATACAGTTACCATAATGTGGTTTAAATCATTTCAGTATGTAGCAGGATGTGATGATTTAAGACAAAACAATGATTTTCCGAAGGATTAAATTTTGTTCCTCCCTGTTCTTATGACCCTTGATGTACTAGTTTAAATTCAGTATTGAAACTGAACTAAAATTATCCCAGTTAATCTGACATGATACATAAATCATTTTATTCACAATGTGCACTTATTTAAATGGACCAATAATAGTTGCCATTCCAATTCCTTGTAAAACTCAATATTTAGACTATAACTTAATTATCTTGAAAGTGAGCCTCGTTGGACTAGTGGTTAAGGTAGTGATACTATTGATCACGTGGTCTGTCAACACTGCGATTGCAGTTTCAAGGTTCATAGCAGGCAGGGTGCGCTCGACTCGAATCTTAATTGACATGGATTGCTAGTTTTTCTACCGAAGGTTGGCGATTTTCTTCGGGTATTCCGACGTTCTCCCCAATTAAAACTGGACGTCGTGATATACCTGCATAAATTGCTTAGAGTGGCGTTAACATTTCAAACAAAACAAACAAAACATTTTCTTGAATACTATTGTCATTCCCATTAGTAAAGAACAATTTGGATAAAAGAGTTAATGTAAATTGATATTTTGAACTTTTTTTCTCAGAGGACACAAATTAGGTGCGACAATATGCAGACCATTTCGCAATATAAAACGTGTCAAAATTGTTTGTATTCACGCCGTTTCATAATTCTAACTCTTGAACAATTCTGTCTTATTTTTTGTACCACTAAAAACTGCATGCGAGTACATAAAATGTAGTGTAGTTTTTTTTCTTAAAAGGTTTTTGTT
The DNA here is from genome assembly GCA_944474755.1 of Limnoperna fortunei. Taxonomy (NCBI): domain Eukaryota; kingdom Metazoa; phylum Mollusca; class Bivalvia; order Mytilida; family Modiolidae; genus Limnoperna; species Limnoperna fortunei. The sequence goes on along the minus strand of OX104115.1, from coordinate 25,376,123 downwards.
TTCAGAACTATTTGACAATGAAGAACAAGTCATCTTATGTCGATAGAGTACCGGAATACTCTGGTAAAGCAATAGAACTTTGTTGGCTGATGAATTTGGCAAGTCCAAATTTAGTATTTGGAGATCAACCGCGCACTGGAGATACCATAGATAAAGATCTATATAGAGAATATACAAAGCAGGGAGACATTGTTTCATACGTGGTTTGGCTACCATTATTAATGGAGCAGAAAGGAGCAGTATTATTGAAAGGGTTAGCGCAACCAATACCGCCCGTTACAAAATTTGGCCGATCTACTGTAAAAGAACGTCTTGTTGACAAAAAGAACAAAGAAGAACCTAAACAAGAAAAACACCACGACAGTACAGAAGATGTTATGTCAAAGTTCTTTGATACAAACACAACTAGACTATCCCACCAGCCGAAGCATACTGTCAATGCATTGGGCTCAAAAAACGCTCTGTGTACAAATCAGGCATTGAAAGCTGCAGTAATAAAAGAAACAGAAACAAAACCATCATCATGACAAATTAAAGAGATCGAAAACAACTTGACAGTCGTGAAATAACCGATCGGGACACACCTTACAAATACGATAATGAAACAAAAACTGAAACTAAATTGCAAAACTATGATATATCATCTACAACAGACATAAGAAGTACTAATGATCAGACTGATACCAAAACGTACACTTCGTCTACCGACAAGTATGGTAGTGAACCCGCTAGCAAGTACATTTCTAGAAAAACTAATGAAGTGGAATACGAATAAAGCTATCATAAAATTTACTTGTGTACCGTATTCGTCCAAACGGAGAATGGCACTATGTAACACTGATCAATAAACGTAAAAACGAACATTGTTGATGTTTTTAGCAAAGAGACGTATGGTTTTATATCACCACTGTTAATTGATATGCTTTAGTATAGTAATGTACATAAAAAGGTTTATTTAATATTGTTAGAAATAAATTATCTACCACAATTAATTTTAAAGACCAGATATATAACTGTATAATTTCTAACTCGGAAAACAGATGTCTAATACCGTATAGCGGGTTATTTTAGCGGGGTGCAAATTTTGGCGTTTTATAGCGGTCAAACTGCAATCGCAAAAATAAAAACCGCTAAAATTCATGATTTTGGAAACTCCGGCAAAATGTTTGGTACACGATCGGTATTGTAAATTTAAGCAATAACATGGTCATTTGCCAAACATTGGTATTACCTAAGATTGTGTTAATTAAAGGTTAGATTTAATAAAACTATTCATTAATGTCCTACTGCTAATTTGATCAATATCTGCACAATATGTATTAATTATTTTGACTAATCAACAAATCTATTCATCTGTTTTACCTGTGTTTAAAGATCAAAGGCCTGATTGTGATCTAGTCAAAGTGACACATCGTTTAACTGTCATTTGAACCGTTAAATAAACATGGAGATAAAGCACTACATCAAACCAAACAATTGATAAATCTGTCATAATTACGAAATTGGTATGGGTTTGGTCCTGGTTTGCCCACATTTAATTAGCTGTATAACCAATTAAGTTAAATAAACAAAAAGGACAATAGGTTTAATGACCATGAAGATCTATAGTCTGTTCTATTTTAATAGGTACAAAATGTATAGAAAGTATATGGTTTATATTTGTCATATTTTATATATTTCTCTATGCAGAAAGAAAAGTTATTACATTTGTGTTGAAAAAGTAAATTAGAAATTTTATTTTAAATAATACAATTTGTTAAAAATATGATGATTTTTTTATCTATATATATATAAATAAAAATTTAAGTGTGCAATATATTGTTAATACAAAATATGTTATCCATTGTTCTGTATCGTACACACTAATAAATCGCACTACATATTATGTAACCAGTAATCCTTAAATTACTAATCTCATATTAACGCCAGATAATTAAATATTGTCTTTCATATACATGTATTTCTGCATTACTGCAGTCTCAATAGAAAAGACACATCGAAACAATCAAAGATGAAATTTTGAAATTGCATACAGACTACTGAATGATTTTTTGTATGGATTATAATTTCTTTTGGCACACGTTTTCTGTCAGATAGGACAAATCCCAATATTTGTAAGAGATATAAGTAGATGAACTCAAATAAATGGTCATGTCACAGGTGTGCAAAATATAATGACATTCTTGCACAGACATAAAAAAGCGAAGTTAAAAATTAAAGAACGTCCTTAAATTGAAAAAGGTTTCAGATCTGTGGTCGATGACGAACCTGAAAAAAAAGAAAGTCTTCCATCCATGGCCTTTGACATCGCCAGCATAACAAACAATTGAAATGAAAATGATTTATCAAATTTATCTAACCATTGGTTTGCGAGTTAACCTACCGGCACAAAGAACGTAAATGAAAGAAGGATCTTCCATGGAGATTGCAAACTCGGCCGTAGATAAAAAATGTCTCTTTAAAGCTCGAAAAGCTTAATAACGACTATCCTTAACGGCAAAACACAAAATTCATATCTAACTAAATTAATTAAATAAACAAATGATTTCATTGTAGGTCAAATTATGGAGTTTTTAAAATAAAAAGTGATATTTTTATTAAAGTAATACAGCTGTTTGATTACATTGATAAATTTATTTTAGTGTATTTGACCTTTTTTGTAATAGAGATAATTGTAAATCACAGGCTTCATGCGCGACATTAGGTGCGAAACTAATTAGAATACGTTATTTTACCGTCTTTTGAATAATGACAAAACTGCCATTAATAGACAAAGTTGTAATAAAGCCGAAATCCGTTAGAAAATGCAAAGGATAAAACACTATAGCAAATTGATATAAATTACAATGTTTTGAGATGCTAGATTGAGAACAGGTATGTTTTAGTTATGAATAAACTACTACTCCGAGATTTTTTTCACGGCGACAAAAATAAAAATATCAAATTATATAAGGTGAACCATACGAAAATTGTTATAACAAGTGAAATATGCCGACTTAGATCCGTGTCACAAAATCAAGTTTTTGCTTATGTAGAGCTCTCTGAAAAATAGATACAATATTCGTACAGAAAATATCAAATTTAATTATACGAGCCTTAGAAACTGGTAAACATGTGAGACACTGTATGAATATTGTTTTAATCCTGCAACCCTAAAGTACATTTTACAGCGATGAAAAACATGAAAAATTTGCACTTTTAGCCGATTTCTGACATGAAATTTTCGGCGCTTGTTCTAGTGATACCCTGACGTCACAAAAAAATATCGCATTCGCCAACACGTCGTTAACCAGAACAGAATGCATAATAATGCCTAATTAGTAGCGAGGACAAAAGTACCAGGAGACGGTACTGCCGAATAAAGCAAATATTTATTTCGTTACATTTATTGTAGAGCAAATGTAATGATTGCCAGATAAAAATATTATATATATATATTTTGAAACTATCGGACGACTGTAAGAGTAACACATTTTATTATTATTAGAAATTTGTTCGCGAAAAGGATTAGCAGGTCCATATCAAATGATTTCCAAAAGCTAATCTGATATAGAACTGATAATCCTTCTCAAGCAAAACTAAATGAATAATGTTTTTTCTGTAATTTCCAAATTTTACAAACAGCTTTGTGCTTTTTTGGTGTTATTAACACATTTTATTTTGCTTTGTTATGGTGTCGTTTTGAAGATAGAAATCTGAGCATTACTTCTGTGTGGTCTAACATAATGTCACTACACCTTTTATTCACAACTACGTTGGCGAATGAACCGGCGGAACGCAGAGAATTTGAATCGAGTGGAAATGTCAAACTGTAACCAATATCAGTTTTACGAAATAGATTATTATGTTAGAAAACTATATTAATGTTTCTTTAATCATAACAGGCACATTAAAGTAAAAATTTAAAAGTATTGCGGATTTCCCTACAAAAATCAAAACTAAAGGCATATCTCAAATTTCGTCATGTAGCGATGAATATACCAATAAGAAATTTTGTACTGCGTAGTGAAGAAAGTTGCAGGCCTGAAAGGATAACATTAGTTGAACTAAAGAGGATTAACGATCAGTTAGCTAAGTAAGTTGTTACTTGAAAGGCGGTTTTTTCAATATGGTCAGTTACAGTCAACCTTAAATATTCCTGAAAAGCATATTGTCTTTCCTGATAATGAATACCAGTTTTGTACCCGAAGTTATACAAGGAAACAAAATAAAACTTGATGGATTGTTAACATTATAAATGAAAATTGACTGTTGCTTTGTTATTTCTTGGTACATTAATACATGTGATTTTATAGGAATTCAAAACAATATACACAATTAATAACTGCGTAGGGTTTTACTCTTTAGTGAAATTCAAGTGTTTATTATGTACCTTCTATAACTGTACCTTATGGTAATTGAAAATCAGAATAACTACAGAAGTTAAGTATCATTTTATCTGATACTATCTCGTTTTGTATTTTAATCCAGTCTAAACAAATATCAGCCACACCAATCTCTCACAGCATATTGGGGAAATATTGTTTCGCTAAGGACTATATATGTTTGTTAAAATGGTGTTTAAGGTCACTTTCAGAAAATTTTCAGCTGTATCACGGCGTCCAGTTTTAATTGGGTGAGGCAGCCGGATTTCGGAAAAAACCGACCTGTGGTAAGCAAACTGTCGATTACGATTGGCGTCGAGAACATCCTGCCTTCAGTGAGAATCAAAACCGCAATCTCAGGTTTTACAGGCCACATGATCAATAGTAGATGAACTATCTTCACCATCCGACCAACAAGGTCCAAATATTTATATGTTATAAATAAATAACGTAGAATGGCAAAGTCTTACGGTTTGTGTCATTTTTAACATTTTGCCACAAAGTAAAAAAAAAATCTTACTTACGTTTTTGGCGGCCGATTCAACAGTCTAAATAAATGTATATAAAAATACATACGCTCTACTTTAAACAAAAATGACGTATTAGAAGTCAAACCATCTGCCAGTATTTGCGTTCTATTGTCTCTTTCACGGTATGAACTTTTATTTAACCGATGATGAGCTTAATTGCAATCCACATCTGAAGTCTTATGTCTTATTAAATCTATCATTTGAATGCATCATAATTAAAACAAAACCATATATGTTGTCACATCACATGCCATATATTTTATTCATGAAATGTTAAGCTTTTTATATATTTTCTAAAAGTGGGAGAGTGTTTTTATTTTGTATTTGTATTTACAAATGTAATACAATAATTCAGATGTTGTAGACTTTGTATCATCACAATTCCTAAAAGCGATGGCACATCCGAATACTAATGTCTTTTAAACCTTGCGGATAGAAAAAATTTTAGGAAGTAAATTAAATATTGACCATATTGAAAAAGTATATCCTTGTCAGCACCAAATTGTGACAACTTATCTGATACCCCTGGGGACACACTGTTTACCGGCAGAGGCATGAAATGAGAGGTTGCAAATAAAATTACATTGATGTTTGAAATTGTGGCGACCAGACCCGCATTTATCAAGATGTGATGGATTTCCCATAACGATCAATAAAGTCTTGTTGCGGCGATAGTACTTCTAAACAGACAACACCAGCTATGAATTCATTACATATGCATTGTTTCACATTGATGAAAGCATGTTAATATTAGGTAAAATATGTCATAAAAGGGATAGCCGGTAATAGGACTTCATCTAATCACCATTAATCTGTAAATAGATTCCATGGAAACTATTTTTATGTTCATAATTTAAATAAAATATAGTGTTAAATGATTTTCGTTTGTATTTGACAGGACATTTAAAAGGTGATTTACAAAAGTACTACGCTACCCTGTATTCATCAGACATCAATTCGGTAATGACAGTAATTGTTTGTGTTTACAAAAGGTGTTATGCGCACTGAGTCATCCCTCTGTTTGCATTGTCCATAGCATGATTTTGGTTCATTATTTGTAACTGTTACTTTCTTATATCAAGCTATGTTACTCATTTCTACACAGTATGTTTACTTTTCACTCTGTGCTCTTGAACTTAGTTTCTGTATTACATAAGTTGCAGACATATCACAAGAAGATATGTTTAGCTTCTTTTAAAATAAAATGAATTAGTATGATTAATTTTACATCGAGCGCCAAATACTTAAATAAATATAAATATGCTATCTGCAAATAAACTTATGACGTCGGTGAGCATGTGAAGTTACCTCATATCGACTTAAAATCTATCGATCCTTATTGACATTGGTGATCAATTCTAGTCACCTCCAATTAACATCAGGTAACCGAACACATTATGACGTCGGTGATAGTTCTGATTTGAAGTTAAAACATAATTATACTCGCGATGACTTCGAGGCAGTTTAGGTCAACGTCTGGTGAATTCAACACTATATGGTCACTGAAATGTTAATTTAGCTGATATTTTAACATATTCTGTATATACAAAAGCACGCAAAAAATCACGTCTGGCAGGTCAACTTTCTGAAATTAAAATAACCTCAAATGGGTATGTAGTAAAGCAGATTTTCACTGTCGACAAAATAAACATAAAACGTTCTCAGGTTGTAGATTCTTTATTTTGTGTTGAGATTTTAACAATTACTATAACAATCAAAACCCTCACATGAGGTGTAAGGGTCAATCGCAACTAGTGTTGTACAATTATAGGTACATACAACCTTAATTAGAATAATCACAAACTAGAAATCTAAGAGTATTTTTCCAAAGCAATTGGCATAGTCCGAAATGCATAAATAATACTGTGAAATACTTTTTATTCGTGGGGTATCAATTTTCGTGGTTTTCGTTGAACCCTCGGACCACGAAATTAAAAATCCAACGAAGGATAAAACTTCATTAACAAATGGGAACTTGGGAAAAACGATCTGAAAATGTTCGAGATCGGACATTTATTTGTAAATGTAATATATCATTTTGTGGTTTGATCCATTACTAATGTTCAGCTCAAAATCCATCTTAATGATTATGTTACAGGTTTCATGTTCGAATTGTATTTTAATTAAATGAAGGTATTATTTAATTGTAAAGCGTACGAAGAAACATCGACTTCCTGTCAAGGTGGGGATATATGAGGTGTTCATTTTCGATGTTAGGAAGTAACAAATTATATTCGGAATTATGAGTTGGGTTGCTCCTTTGAACATAGATTAAAATAACAAATAAAATATTTTAAAGATAAGCTTTATTAGTGCATATCAATGACACGCTATATCAAATGGATGTTCTGATAATACCGATCGTGGCACAAATGACATCGAATTACACCTTTTTAACAGTTATTTATTGCTACTCAACACATGAAGTGACAAATGCCCTTCGGCTAGGAATGCTTTTATAGATAACAATTAGAGAATTAAATAGACTCAAAGTAGTTTTTATTGTAATTAATCAATTAATACATTACCATGTTTATAATTAGCAATTGATTTCCGTATTGTTAATTTTACATTCCTTCCCACGCACGTAAACATCATGTTATGAAACTGGTTTTTCTTCTTTATATGTTGATTTTTATTATCAACAGTGAAAATCATTTTGCTGTAATAATTTATTTTGATCGCTACCTCACTTTTTGCATTTTCGGAAACCGTCAGTCCACGAATTTAAGAACCCACGAACTAGTAAAATTTTACCAAACCACGAAAATTGATACCCACAAATTTAAGTACTTTCACAGTATATTTAAACGAAGCTTTCAACAGCGACGAACAAAACCAAACATGGCTGTTCAATGTCTTTTCTATAACTGAATAAGAACAAAGAAAGATCAAGAAATTTCCCTCCAAAACATTCATATGATCTAATCTAACCAATCCAAACTAAATTAACTAACTTAACAATAGGTATAGCCTAAGGCAAATAATTAATAAAACGCAATACAAGATAAAATAAAAGTACTGAAATACTGTTTACTAGGAATAAGCAAACAATTAGAAACTTCTAGATTTTAATTACAGAATACATAATCTAAAGTACATATACAGAAAATATAATATAAAATCCACTGTGCTACAGGTATTAAAGTATACAAAAGGTCCGGACCTGGTATTAACAGAGACACTGTGTTATCTGACGACTGACGTTACTAGTATTAAAATTCAGATTAAGTTGAACATATTCTGTCTAGTTACATGCCTTTTTTAACTACAAGTACAATGAACAACATTGCACGCTCTCTAAATGTAAATCTAAAATTTTAAAAGTATTATTATTTTTATAACTGATGCTAAATTTACAAGAAATTTAAGTAACAAAACGTATAACACCAGACGTTTTGATGATCTGAATTGTTAATCAGAAGACATTGTCTACGCGCTAGATTGCATTTTATGCGGACTTTGCAAACAAATAAGGGCTGCTTAACAAACGCATATGTGAATACCGTTCAGGTATCAATACCAGCAAAGTTCCTGCGGTGTATGAATATTTTAATCAGCCTGACCATTCTATTCTGTCCACGATAGTCCGCATCCTTGAAAAAATCTACCATCATTCTAACAATCTTCAATTAAGTAAAAAAAGAATATTGGTTTAGAAAATTAGGCATTGCAGTAGTATGAATGTGATGGGTCTTTTCAATCATAACCACAGGCAACAACACCTTCTGACTGCTCTTGACACACTTTCCTATTTCCTATTTATATACAGTTTTTCAGGTCACATGATAAATGGAGATCTAAACATTTTATACAATGAAAGCCTCCGTATATTGTGTCCAAAGTACTGAAATACAGTGAACCTAGATACATCAACTAGAATAACAACTTTTTATTATTGAAGGATTCAATAGAGAACTATGCCAGAAAATGGGCAAACAAGAAGAGGCACGAGGTTGATACCATGTCACAGTAGGTAAACGCTTTGAAATAATTAATTCCAAGAAGTTTATGAACGCTCAAACATCCCTAGTCCTCAAAAATCTTGATGCTGCAAAAACTTTGTCCGACATTCATGACAAATATGTTGTTGTGCCAGCAGATAAGGTAGCTAACTAACAACCCTATTTTTATCTGCAAGAGAAATCTTGAGATGGTTTACTAAATGGATTAGTCATTGAGAGTCCACGTGGCAATCCTACTTACACATCCACTACGCTTTCAAAGGAGGATGTCAGAGTAGGCATCATTTGGTCTCCATATCAAAGTCGATCCTAAAATTGATAAAGACCTGATAGGCTTCTTGAGGTCCGGATCTCTTTCCTATGTAACAACATTTAAGCCTTTGATTTTTCGACACTCTTTACAGCCATCCCACATATTAAGCTTAAAACAAGGTTGAATTATCTTTTTAAACGCTGTTTTTCAGAACAAATGGAATGAGAGCTGGTAATTAGCCATGACAGAACGTACTATGTCATCAAAGAATCTAAATAAAATAATGAATATACCTTAAACCCCAAAAAGGAACTGGCCTAGACCTTAATTTCACATTTCACTATACTGATAATATTTTGTCCCTGAACAATACTTAAGTCGGTGGTTAACTGCACTTAATTTATCCAAGTGAGCTTGAAATTAAAGACCACCAATACACATATTTCGGCCTTTAACTTAGGTCTATTTCTAGAAATAGATACGTAACAAGTACAAGACAAACGTGATAAATTCAAATTTCTCAACATAAAAACATTCCAGCATCTCCGGCGTATGGTGTGTACAGTTGACAACTTGTACATTATGCTGGATCGATATTACGATTTCGAGACCGCTCACTGGTGTAGACTGCATAGATACCCAAACAATGGTTCGTTATATTTAGGTTGATGACATCACTTCAAAAGTTCTATGGTGTCACCATGACTTTTTTTTATCCTTATGGGAATCCATCTCTCAAATACGATCAGATATTTTTGCTGACTCTTTGATAGCCTTTTTTAAATAATGGATTCGATTTTTAATAGACATGACAGTGAGTATGTCGACATGTCTAGTTAGAGGCAGGCGCTGCTTACTCGTTTATATCAATCATGGTTTTTATTGGGTTCGGGGTACTCACTTTCTTTTTTGGTGTGTTTGGTTTGTGTTTTGTCTTGTATATGTTTGTCTAAATCCGGATTTGTCCCTTGACTTCCGGTCATCGATGTTCTTTAGGTGTCCTTGCTATTTTTTAATATGTCAAATATCACACACTTATTAAACGACAACTTCTCCTTTTTTAATTTAAATAAAGAACTACTACCTGAACAATCTTTCTCGTCTTCACCATCAGAGCAGTCATCATATCCATCACATCTCCATGTGCTATATATACATTTGTCGTCAGCTCTACAGTACACCTCATTTATTTCACAATTTTGTTCTACAAAATGTAGGCTTTACTATATGTTTATTTTATTAATTACTTGTTTATATAAAGATCTTAAATGAGGTATTTAAACACTGTGTTAGTTTTTGCCTTTATATGTTGTTTATATAAAATATGTGGTCTTATCGAAAACATGTTGTACGTTTCAAAATTCTGGGAATCTTGTAAAGAAGTTTTTCATTAACTCGGGTTTAAATTTCTCAAATGGCAAAAATATGGTTGATCGATTTTTTATTTTTGCGACGTACTATTAAAATGTCGCAAAATATATGTAACTTTAAATCAGATTAATCTTTGAATTTGTTTTAATTTAATATTAAATTTCAGCGAGAAATTAGACCTGATGCTTAGTTGTAAAAAAGGATATTAAAATATAAAAAATGTCATTTGTACTGATATATAATTGATATTTTAACTGATCTAGACATACCGAAGGTGAAAATTTCCCCATAGAAAAGAAAACACAAAGTCATCAATAAAAAAACTAATAAAAACTGGAATTCGACATGGTGTTATAACTAACTTCATTGTCATTCCGTAACCACAGCTTACGAGCAACATGAATACTAATTTGCAAATCATGTTCTTGGTATGCTGAAAAATCGAACAAATAACTTATCAAAGATAGTGTTAAACTTATACACTAATTATTCTCTATTAATTAATAATTCTAGCTCATCAATATAATGTATATGGACCTGCTGAAGTTCACATACACATCCAGTTAGGTGTTGTATTCCAAATAAACAGATATGTCGTCACTAATAATTTTGTACTTTTCAAAGGCAATAAAATAACAAATACAGCAACATTAGTTTACAAAAATAACCTAAAACGATCCCCGTCATGACAGTTCATCTAAAGGTAGTATATCATCTTAAAAAGATAATATAACAAGATGTCCATGATACTTTGGGTCAAATGGAAGTATATCGAGCGGGTAATGGTTCTCAGCTACAATTAGGTCGCAACAATTTATGGGGCCACCAATGGGCTCATACTCTGCCATATGACCTTCAGTGCAATGTCCTATTTGTTAAATATTGCTTGGTGGACACGTTGCGTGAGATAAAATCTTAGGGTTATCTAAATATTTAATCATAAAATGTTTATTTAGTCCAATATTCAGGGATTTCTTAAAGCGTAAAGATGCGCTCGTTATGTAACAATAAATGACATAGGCCATTTTGGCATCTACTGAAAACAATTAAGTATTGGGTAGAGAAGGATAATTTAACTTTTTATTGCTGGTAAAATTAGCCGTACAATTACAGAGAAAAACAATTAATTACAACAATTGTTTCTAATCGAGGATCCATGTTATCGAATTGTGCCTACTAGGCTGTTAATTACGTTTAACTGTATAACATAGTATTCCGAATTTTTATGTAATTTCGATATTGAATACAAAGATTTAAAAGTCCTTGATTACCAAAGTATTTTATAGTTCCTACTAACCTGTACGAAGTTTTAGAATCAGTAACAGGTCAATTAAACAATCCTTGTAAATGCGATTACGTGGTGTAGGTGGTAAGGAATACGGTTTAGAACAAAATAGATGCACACTTAGAAGTTTCCGATGAAAAGCAACATTTTAACCGTTTATTGATACAACATGCAAGTTGTATTACTAGATTGGTATGTGAAGCGACAGAAATATTGATACCCCTTACACATACATGTATATACAGACTACAACATCTCAGACAGACAGAACTTAAAAAAGTAGTGTAATCTAGAAAATTAAGAAATCCTTGCATGCCTTATACACATTGTACAACCATGGAATGAGTAACAATTACAACAAGTACACCTGGTTAATATTTGGTCTCAAATTACAACTGGAATGTTTAACGATTTTCAATTTTACTATGTGATGATTTTAGTTTGCAGCAGTAAATCCTTTTTGATATAAATTTAAATAATTTGATATATTATTTGTCTTTGTTTTAATCAATTACCTTGGCAAGAATGATTATTCTATTTTGATTGCTGTGTAATAATATCTTAACCACCGGTAAAATACGTTAATACAACAAACAATATAACGTAGTTCTAACCATAAGACGAGGTTCAACCTTTAAAACTTTGCTATCTGATGTTTTGCCGTAGTGTACCGCTTTTCGATAGACATTTAAATAATATATTACCTATGTTTGAGTTAAATACTGACTTTGGGCCTATAGGAATCAATATGTTTATAGTGCAGTGTTAAAAGATGTGTTATATCTCATTTGCCTGTCTAGTACATTAGCTTTATATTTAAATTTCTGGAGGGAAATATACAGTTCTATACCCTGTTTAGCTCACAATATATTGTAATCAATATGTTTATAGTGCAGTGTTAAAAGATGTGTGATATCTCATTTGCCTGTCTAGTACATTAACTTTATATTTAAATTACTGGAGGGAAATATACAGTTCTATATCCCGTTTATTCACAAAACATAGCTTCTTAAATTATCAATAAGGCATTCATTGCTATAGTATATTCAAATGCTTTGGAGATAATATCTTCGTTGGAGGGTAAACGATGAGTTTACTGTACCATAACAATACATGATATAGAATATGATCAGCCAGATATATCTTAGCTATTATAAAGCATAGTCATCTTTAGAATTGCTGACGCTCATCCAAATTTCTAATTAATATATTACGACTGATATTACTAAATGTTGGAGAACGATTGAGAAAAGTGATTAAAGTCAAAGTCGATATCTAAGTTGACAATTATTTCACACATATGAACGTATGAATTTTTCAGAATAAGCATATTATGCTTTCCCGACAGTAGGCTCTGAGTTAGAATAATAATATATGCATTTGGAGTATTGCTCTAACCACAAAAAAATACTCCAATCTGCTAACATTATTACAAGCTGTTCAATTTTTTGATCTAGTTTTAAGCAATCATACTATGTTTTGTTTTAATGCAATTAGTAACTAAAAATGCTCAAATGGAATAATACCAGTTTTTATAATTATAAAATTAGATAAGTTAGTGAAGCAAACTTACATTTTCATCTGTCTTTGAAACGATTGTAGCGATAAAAAGTTAAAAATGCCTACACAAAATAAATATTTATAAGAACGCGCCAATTATCCCTTTTTTAGTTTTTTAGATTTCGGTGTTTCTACATACCAAATAATTATAATTTCCAACTGACGGCGAGTGAAATTATTCAGCATCAGATGGATTTGATACGATGTATGCCACTCATCATTGTTCTACTTTGTTTTTTTTGCCCGTTTTTAAAGAGGGGGATTATCGTTATAAATACTTAATTTGTAATATAGTTTTTAATCATAGTTATTATAAAATATATAAACCGCATACAATAAAACGGACACATCTTATTTCTTTTTCGTTTTATAGAAGTAATATAGATAGCAATGGGAAGAATGCATTTTCTATTAAAGGGAAACTTCGCGAAAAAATGAAAATTTGATATGTTACTCTTCAAATAAAAAGAAATATAATTGCCTCTTGATGTTTTATTGTATTCTTTACCGTTACGCTTCTAGAATGGATTAAAGGTGGTAAAATTTTGTGTATGGGAGCCGCCATATTGACAGTATTTTATCACGTGACTGCGTTTGTGACGTGATAAATGCAATTATCCAGTAAATATGATAAATAATCCAGTTTAAAAATACGTTTTTCTGCATTAGCTCTTTGAACAATATATAAACTGTGGCGATGACTAATGACCGGCTGACAACATAAGATTACCAAATACGTTTTAATGTTTTAATGATCTTTGTTTTAATAGAAGTATTTTTAGCCACAAATTTTAACCTGTCTTTATTTAACTCAGATATAATTTACCTAAATAATAATTGTAATAAAAGATATATTTATATGATTATTTTTATATAAAAAATAAAATTCCGTGGATAATTTTGCACGTCTTGAAACGGCAGTTGTACCTGGACATGAAAATGTTGCAGGTAAATCATTACTCGTTTATGAAGGGTAATTAACAGAATTAGCAGGTAAACAAACAGGATGTTTATTGCAATTACTAGATCATTTGACGCCGAATTTGAAGTATGAATATTCGGACTTTTTCAAAAGATAACCAGATTAAAGGTTAATCATGTAATTCGAAATTAGAAAGGCACACCCCCTCCTGCCAAGACAGGTATGATTTGAATACACCGAAGTGTCAGAACACAGGATGTATATAAGATTTCGAATACCTTTAGATGTCAGAGGAAACGTAAAACTTACACGTTAACTCAAATATACACAACATGTAAAATTTTAGAAACTGTGTTACGCACACGCACAATAAATGTTACCAGTAATAATAATTATAATAATAACAATAATAATAATTATAAATGTACTAAACGTGAAGTGAAATTTTGATGCGCGAAAACCAGAGTATTTAAAAATATTTCATTTAATGACAGCTATTTCTTAAATAGTCAACTTCGCAAAAGTTTCGTTCAATAAGTTGCTTAATCTGATTAAGTTGAAAATAATAATACGAATAATTTTCAATTAAATTAATATTTATGGACTGACTTTTTTTCCGTTTACCGTTGTTGCTGCTGAAATAATCTTAAGTAGAAACTTTAAATTGGTTAACTACTTGTTAAACAAGTGGGTTTTTTTGCTTATATATAGATCAGGAATACGAAACGTAATCTTTCCACAATCTTGTCTTATAGTACAACCTTCTGTTATTGACCGTTTCGCGTTATTATCATTCGACGACTTTTAAGGTACTTGGATGTCTAGTATCGCCATCTAGTGACGAGATGGTGACAAGATGGCGGACCTCCATAAGTGCATTTTTTACACGATAAATTCCATGCAGAAACTTAACCACTGAAAATATAATAAAACATCAAGAGGCAAATGTGTTTCTTTTAAGTTGAAGAATAACATATCAAATTTTCATTTTTTCGCGAAGTTTCCCTTTAATGTTCAAATCAACATTTTAAGTCCAATCTTGACCTGGGGCATCTTTGTCAAATAGAATGATACAATCGTATTGGCTTAAGGCAAATATTTGATTTACAAAATGATTTGAAATTCTGATCTGAAGGACATAACATAAACCTCCAAAAGTCTGCATATTGAACACTATAAACTATTGATATTGTTTGTATGTTTACACAAGACAAAAAAGCTGCGATTGTGGTTGATGGTTTAAGAATACGGCTCTTTAGAAGTCTGCCGTTTTATTATTTTCCTGCACACTCTGCGTGTTTATTTGTCAATTCACACCATGTACAAAAACAACCAGTTTACATTCAATCCTAAATTACACTAAGTCTGCAAGCAAACACAACACTTTATTTCACCCAATATTGGTAAGACTGACTAGTTTTAAGTTATTTGTGTCTTTCTCCCTGAAGAGCATAAACTTTATATATTTTATTATAAATATTATTGTAATGTTATATGTAACAAGGCACGTTGTTTGCTTATTAAAAGTTTTTGTTTTATCATGTGCAACAATACATCTATTTGAATACATGTAACGTTTTTAAACATATAAATTAAATTTAAGCTTGCGTAGCACTAAATAAAATCCATTGTTGGACGCTAGGTTTTATTTCATTAGTCATAACCATCTTATGTGTATAAACCCGTTTCATTACGTCACGAATATAAATATGTATCGATTATAAAACTTTAAGTGTATTCTATAGAAATTATTAGTAATAAAGACTCTTGGACGTTTATTGATGTATTTAATCGGCGTATCAATCAATCAACCACAAAAAACTTTTATATCATTTCAAGTTTACGTCTGACATGTTGGGATGGTAAAGTTAGTCATTTAAATAATTTAAACACTTAACTACTTGGTAGGATGCTGTTTGAATGCGCTACCACTTAAGCTTTTAAAACCAGCAGTTTTGCAATAGTATTTTTTATTTAGACTTTAAAGTTATTAAAATAAAAAAAAGTATTTTTTCTATAACAGAACTAATAATTGTGTTTATTCCCATTTAACATATGCATCCGGGTGAATAAAAGTAATGTTCTCTTCTGTTACAATAACCAAATTGTTCTTGCTTTCTAGCGGCAGTTGTGTAATGATCTATCCCGTTGTATTGACAAAAATATTGTTTGTTGACATACTGTTGTCTTAAATATATATGAATAGAGATCAATGGATATTTTTTGTTTTTTTAGAGATGTTTAACGTGACTTTCATCATAATTTTTTAGGTATATAATAATGTCCATTTTTTATTGGAGAAAGAAACCATAGTACCTAGAGAAAACCCCCGACCTTTGATGTGGAGACTGGCACACGTTGTCAATTAAGATTGCAGTCAAATAAACCATTCCCACAGTGTGACACGAAACCGCAACCTCGGTGTTAACTGTCACGTGGTTAATAGTAGACTCTCATAACCTCTCTAACATTGAAGCCGCTGCGCTCACTGGACGTTAAGTGACAATAATATCGGACATGTATGATGTAAAAATGTAAAAAAATTTCAAATGAATGGATTCAAGTAAAATCGGACCCGTCAAAAAGCCCCACTTTATCGTGAAATCGGGAGTTTTAAACTCTGGCGATTTCACTTAAATAAGGGCGTTTTTACAGTGGGCGTTTTAACGTTAGGATGCGATGCTAAAATGACTATTTCATTTTATATGTCTTTGCAAAGAGTTTTCAAATACAATAATCAGTATTGTTATCCATGCAGTTATATTTTCGCTCACGACTTCGAATAAATAGTATTTCGTAGAAATCAGTGACGTTCTTCTTCAAAGGTAACTTGCTTATTCAGTCTCTGACTCTATTGAGGCTTCAATTTTCTTTCATTTTTCATCGTAATTGCATTTTGAATCCTTTATACTTCTTTGGGTGTTGAGAAGTTATTAAGCTTTATGAAGTCTATTGGGGTTCCGGTTTTATATCTGGTCACCTATTTAATTTACAATACCTTACTCAGTTTTTTGCATTTAATTCATTCAATAACAAACTGAGATCTATCTTGATCTATTTTTTTAGCATTTTGTGCTTACTTATACAGCTATATATCATTTCCATTACGTATCTTTTGTAATCTATACAAATGTATAATCGAACAGGTTATTAAAACGTACATGTAGTAAAAGTACGTCTTCTTGGAAATATAAATGCATTTCACATTGGAAAGAAAATTAGATGAATCTTGTATGTATGTAGCATTCCTGTTATTCCTCCCAAAATTACATGCATTATTGTAACTAACTTACTTTTTACTTTTATAAGGTCAAAATGATAGACTCTTTTGCTCACTGATCTCTAATATTTTAATTGAAAACCTTTTATAAAATTCTAATTTTTCATGGTTTTTTAAGTAATATCGTAACAAACTTTTGAAAAGTAGAAGTAAAACCTAGACCTTATTTCTTAAGGCTTTATCAAGTTTCAAGCATTTACTTTTTTGTTCACTGATCAATAATTGTTTTAACTGAACAACTTTTATAAAATTTACAATTTGTTTGGCAAAACTTATGAAAGTCAAGTAAAACATACACCTATCATTATGTTTGCTTATTTCCTTTTGGTACCGAACTCTTAAGGCGATTTGAAAAACTTTGTTTTTTGATAGTGACCATGAACTATTCTTTTGAGTAACTTGCAGCTACCATTAGAAATTATTAATAGTTTCCAGATTCACATTTAATTACAGCAGAGCATTTTTATTCATTCCTCGGTATTATATACTTAATGTTATTAGCAGTACAAACAGTAATTATTGTAAATTGTAATGATGATTACTATGCATACTCATTAGATTTCAGATACAAATGTGACTTTAAAAATGACGAATTCTTAACTCTACACAAAACACACAAAATAATAAATATTGTATTAAACTATACCAGTCACTAAAAGACAATTGTTTGAAATTCATTTAAATTAAACGTCATAATTTTAACACTAGTCTAGCTAAAATTCATTCGATTGTCCTGTTTATGCCACTCTTACACAAGCCCATCTTTCTGGATACACCTCTATTATTCTTCCCAAAGGCCGTTGTCATGTTACAACAATTTGATTCATAACAATGAAACAATCATCACATTTTATGCCCTGAAACTTTTTAAAATTTTTTTTGATTGTTAATTAAGTTTTGGTACCACTCACGTAACCAACGATTACAGTAATGTCTGAGCAATTCTTGACATCTGCACCATCCTTTCATTTGGTCCATTTCGTCAAGAGATTCTAGAGCAAAGTCGCCACCTAATTGCCCATGAAAAAAATATATCAACGCTGTTTTAGCAGCTTACGGATACATATTTTCATTTATTTCAGCTTTCTTTATAGTAACACTGAAAGAAACAAACAGAAACTCATATTCTTTATGTGTTCGGTAGTGTGTTGTATTTATTAACCATAGTCTATATCCATATCGAATCTCATATCCAGTCGGTCTTCAAATGTATTTACGTTATTACAATTTATTGCATGCTCAAGCAAATTATTCTAGTTTACAAATCTTTCTGTGAAAAGATGTTTTCTCACATAAAGTCGACAGAACTTCTTTCTTAATTTTAGCTGATGACTTCTTGTATTTGGATTATCAGGTATAATAATCCTCATAAATTTCAACTATATCACGCACAATAGCGACTTTTTTTTCTACACGCAATAACTTAAAAAAAATTCCTTTATAAAATAGGACCTTGTCAACAAAATACCTTGACATCTTGACACTTAGCTGAAATAACATGATAATATGATTTCCGTTTTCGTCGTTTCTTTTTTGTGAGAATAACCGGAAAATGCGACTGGTACGTTTTCCACTGGTAGTCTCCTTATTCTTTCTTTTACAAGCATTAACTTTTTCAACATTCTTATTGTGTCCTAATAATATTTGGTGCATAATTTTTTTTAAGCCGTTTTTGTTATTATTTATTTAGCCATCCGGACTTGCCCTTCTTTAAAAAATTAACTGCATGTAGATTTTTAGGGATGAATTTATAATTCTCATTTAGCAACTTCAAACTTTCAGTACTTGTTTCATAACATTTCATATCAGAAGTCTGACTTCCCATTAAATATATCGTTTGACACGATCCAAAATAGACATAAAAGCCTATGTTTGATATCGTTTATTCAATAAATGTTGGGCTTTTAATATTTTTTCTAGATATGGAAAATTGTTTTTGATTTATTAGTTAAACTTGTCATCTCTCTTATTTACATCATAATGGGTTTAGTGAAAAGACACTTAACGATATGTATGGAACATTAAGTTTATCAAGACAAACCCTTCAAAAAATAACAACAACAAACGTGTTCGTGTAGTAAAACCATAATATATATCATCAGAGTTATATGTACAGAATGTTTAAGAGACAATTTTGCCTATTTATGACATAACAATATTATCGTGATGTATTTTTTCCAACATAAATTCGACATTTGATTATTTGTTTTGAGTAGAGTTTAACGCCCATTTCAACAATTTGCTAGATATATCAGGGATTACCCTATGTTCGGTAGGAAAACTGACAGAATAAATGCTTGTCAAATAAAATTTCTTTCGAGTGCACTTTGCGCGACAGGCTGCAACTGACATCCACAGTACAGACATACTGAATAAATAGCGGATGACTATTCTAATTCCCCTCAAACATTTTGTCTTTTTTTTGTCCTGTATAATTCATCATAATTTCATTTAAGTGCAGAAATCGAAGAAAATAGAAGCATACAAACACACCAATCGCCTTTATTAGTGATCGAAGTTTTTCAAAACTACTTGAATTTGACCATTGCATCTATGGCAACGAACAACCTCGGTTTTGATAACCCACCTAATGAAACAACATATGAAGAGGTTTCAAATGAGACAGAACCAATATCATTTGATATTATTATGGCTAACACATTTCCAGAACATTCAATAATCGTGGCAATTCTTACAGATACGACTATGACACAAAAACTGGAACACATGAGCAAAACTATGGCATGTCATCTATAATCAAGTAAGAAGGGCCAACAAAGATCTAAAAATCTAACCGATAGCAAACCCTACAAGTTTGCCTCTAAAACTGTGTTTAAGGAAGATTGAAAAATAGCAGTGTATCACGAATTGAAAGGGTAAAATTCAATTAACTATTACATCGTATTTTCCCAAACAAAACGCGGTACGATTTTTGTAATGATAGTAAGACGCTGATGCACACAACTTTGTACCTAACATCCTTAACGTTTGAAGTGTATAGATGTTAAATAATCCTTTGGATCTCCCCTACATATTAAAACTTTAAATTATCTCCCAGTCAGCTTCAATTGTATTTGTTGTGTGCAAGAATTTTAAAGTTTCTTATGAACAAAATGTCCTTAGAACACAGAGATTCTGTACAGAAGATTATGAGGTCCGCACAAGTGGTCAAATAATAAAACCAAATAAAAAGAAGCGAATAACAAATTTCAATGAAATATAAATTGCACTATCAATTAATGAATACGTAGTGTGTTTTACCGAGATAAGAGAAAGCTGAATCCACCTTCCTAAATAGATTGATGGATACAAACATCTAAGAAAAGTTAACAGGTAACAAATTTTGTCAATCCTGCGACAAAGTTCAGAATGCACGAAAAGGATGTTTGCGATTTAGAACATGATATTAAAACAGAACGAGCCTCGCATGAAATATAAGTATGTCTACGCCAAAAATTGACTTATGTCACGTTTACATTAATTTAGAATCCGACGTACATAAAATACAGAAACTCATGTGTTTCGGAAGGGTAAGCAGTGCTTGCTTTATAATTAGCAATAGAATGGTAAAAGTTTGAATTTATGAGACCTTGCTAGAAGTGGCTTTTTTATTTATAGTTACATTTAAAAGGTTACGATTGTGTTAGGTAACGTTCAAACATGAGGCTATACGTTTGACGTCATTGAAAACACTGTTTAAGTTATTCATTTTATATAAGATTCAACAGAACAGAAAAAGTCAGCGTTTTAACTTTATAGTTCATACACATTTTGACAATTGCCATTACATAATACCCGATGTTACCATATTGTCCCGAGGGCTTGGTGTAGCTCTTGTCTTTAGTATGTTTTGTGTCCTTGTTGCGTCAATTTCGTACTTTGTTAATTGTTACGTCTTTCTATCTTTTCTACATGTATTTACGTTTCTTCGCAAAGTTTTGCATTTTGTATGTGACAAACTACAATGTTTACTGTCATGGGCTTGGACAAAGGCAATTTATTGTGGTTTAATTTACCCAATGTTAGCTCTACATTCTAGTGTATCTAGATTCCGTATTTTTACATCACAAACTCCTCTATATTTATGCAATAGACGAGTTTATAATATTGTACTACAAGGAGACCATATCAGACAACAATGTCAAACATTACTTACATAACATAAATATATCATTGCAATATAGAAAACTAGTCTGTAAGAAACATCTATATATTTAATTACAATAATGTTTCATGTTAGTACCGAATTTTGACTATCGCGCCTATCATTTCCTTAGAGCCTAGGAATCTACCACCTGAGACATCAACCAAATAGTTGCAATTACAAGCCATCAAATTTGAAAATAAATTTTACTTGCATGTATTTAATTCATTGTTTTTTCAGGTTGTATACAAAATGTAAAAATCTTCAGAAATTATTTTTCTATGAAAGAACTATTGTATATATATCAGCATAAAATATGATTAAGTGCTTATAAGAAATAATAATTATCATCATTGGTGTCCTTGTCGTTATAGTTCCAATCGTTACTTTTAATATATACATGTAGTATCGTACGTAACGTATCAGTGACGTCTTTCTTCAAAAGCATCTCGCAATTCGTGCTCTAACTCTATCAAAGTTCTGACATTTTCATGTTCTCTTGCGTCAAGTTTCATTTTGCGCTCATTTCCTTCCAGATAATTGCGTTTAAAACCTTTCATCCTGATTCTGTTTTGAACATCCAAACCAGTTGTAGAATCAATCCTCCCCTTTGACATTATACCTCTTTGGTTGTTGAGGAGGTTTTTAGCTTCGTGAAGTTCTTTGGAGTTCTGGTTCGTTATTTTGTTGATCATGTTACGTTCACGCAGCTTTAAAGCATCCAACTCCTTCAAGAACATATTAGATATTCTATCTTCTAATTGTTCCTTCTGCAGGTTTTGCTTATTAATTCCGCTATAAAGCTTTTACAATAAAAATCTTTCGTAAGCATCCATTTTATATTCATTTCATAACACAGTGCGCGACCTATGGTTTTTGTCATTTCCTTGACGAGCATATGCTATAGGATAGTTCGAATATTCTAATATAGGTGCCACAACTGTAATTATAAAAAACATACGATATTAAGAAGTCCCTTTAGTGAATGCATGTCCTAAGTTATTGCATTTTACATTGCAATAAATTTTTATGTCGCTTTTTGCTATTCTATAAATACTTACAGACATTATTGTTACATTAACTTCGATTTCGTTTCTTTCAACACGTTAAATATAAATATAAACAAATATATAATAATATTATAAATTCAAAAATAAGCGTGAATTAAATGCGTCTTGTTAGAACGTACCCATTCATATTTTTAATTAATATCATTAAAACAGTTAGTAAAAGTTTGACAGTGTAAAAATCTAATTCTAACAGTGTTGGATTCAGAAATCCGCTGGATAGATATATTATATGGTTGTCACAATTCTTTGCCATCCTATATAATATATACAAAATTGCTGAATAAGATTACTGTCAGATTAATACGTATTGGTTACAAAAAATCCATCGTCACACGCAAGTACACATGTACTATGTCTATGTTTCACCCCGGTTAATGAAGCTATATTTTTATATAGCGGATTTGGCCGAGGGGTCTAGACCGCTGGACATAGTGCAGGCGATTTGGTGACACAGTGTCACAACTGTGTGAGTTCGAATCCCGCTAGGGGAAAGCAAAAATTTGACAGTGTAAAAATCTAATTCTAACAGTGTTGGGTTTAATTTGTAGACGTATATATAAATATTTGATATTAACCTTGTATATCGGTTGATTCAGAAACCCGCTGGATAGATATATTGCATGGTTGTCACAATTCTTAGACGTTTGTATATAATTAACTTACTGTGACTGTATGACAAGTAACTTTGTCATTTTTTATAATATATACAAAATTGCTGAATAAGATTACTGTCAGATTAATACGTATTGGTTACAAAAAATCCATCGTCACACGCAAGTACACATGTACTATGTCTATGTCTACGTTTCACCCCGGTTAATGAAGCTATATTTTTATATAGCGGATTTGGCCGAGGGGTCTAGACCGCTGGACGTAGTGCAGGCGATTTGGTGACACAGTGTCACAACTGTGTGAGTTCGAATCCCGCTAGGGGAAAGCAAAAATTTGACAGTGTAAAAATCTAATTTTAACAGTGTGGGGTTTAATTTGTAGAGGTATATATAAATATTTGATATTAACCCTGTATTTCTAATGATTCAGAAACCCGCTGGATAGATATATTACATGGTTGTCACAATTCTTAGACGTTTGTATATAATTAACTTACTGTGACTGTATGACAAGTAACTTTGTCATTTTTTATAATATATACAAAATTGCTGAATAAGATTACTGTCAGATTAATACGTATTGGTTACAAAAATTCCATCGTCACACGCTAGTCCACATGAACTATGTCTATGTCTACGATTCACCCCGGTTAATGAAGCTAGATAGATATATTATATGGTTGTCACAATTCTTAGACCTGTGACGTGCCAGTTGCTTGTAGAAAGTGTCAATGTTACTTAGATATTTATTAATTGTTGATAATGTTTATTAAGTTCGATAATATCAACAAGGAATTTACGTCATGGTACGATCGAAGTATATTTTTGTAATAAGCATGTTTTATGATCATGGTTGAGTAACTGTGTCAGATTTTTCTCTTATGTTTTTATGCAGTTCCAAACATGCTCTTATATTTATACTTTTATTTACACAACAAAAACAGATTCTTCTAACTTACGTTGTAAGAATACTATGCATACAATTTCATATATGTCTGAGTCTTTTTGCTTTATTTACAAACCCATTTTCACAAACTTCAAAAAATTATAAACCATGGAACAATGACAAAATCCTGACTGATACTTTACACAACTACTAAAACGAAAAGGTAACCTAAGAAAGAACAAAATATAGGTGCACTTACATTGTAGGTTTTACGAACGGATAGGCAGTACCCTTTCTAGATAGACACCACATTTACCTCCATTGCATCCCCTTTCATCCGATCCGTCTTCACAATCAGATATGTTGTTACATACATTGTTATGATCAATACAGTCTTTATTCAGACACATGAACTGGTCTTTAGTACATGTACCTAAATAACAGAAGTTGAAATATTATGTAAAATAAATATGCTATTTAGCGTTTTCATATGATTTGTATAATTCCAACGTATTACATACACACACACACACATCTGTTACAATATTTACGAGAATTCTGCACAAAGCCAAAATATCAAACTTTAATTTGCAGCTTGATTTTAGGCATACAATCTATGTTTGTTGGCTGTTAAATTTTTAAACGTTAAAAAAGTAGTAACTTGGAAATATTTTTCTCAATTCAAATATTACATAATTATCTCATTATTACAACAAACTATTATGTGTTCACTGCTTTATATTTTGTATTCAATAAAATTCATACCACATCCTCTATCGTCTTCTGTGTCACTACAATCGCGAAATGAATCACAAACATGTTGGGGTATACATTTGTTATCTTTTTTACACAAAAATGCATTGTCTTTACACTCTGAAAAAAAGTCGCAAATAAAGTTATTGAATAACGTTTATAAATCTACACAATATAACATTCTTTTGATATAAATTTACCTTGTTTGATGTAAATTTTCCCTATTGAAAGGTTTACACTTTTTAAATAATTATGAACATTTTATGGCATAAGTTTAAAATAACATTTTATTTGAATAAGTATCGTAGTCTATTATTATTCTTCTTCTATTTTTGTTTAAATACTTCTATTGAACAGAAGTGAAAACAAAATATCACACTATAGGAAAATGTCAAAAATGTCCACAAATCAAAGTACAAGAAGCGGCAAACTCGGCAAACTAATAAAAAAATATATAGCAACTACATGAACTTCACTTGGTACAGGAATGCCAGATTAAATGATGGGTTAAACCAGGTTTTATGGCATGCCAAACCTTCTGCATCCATGTCTGTACTGTGTTAGTTGGTGTGTTGATAACAAGGTTGGGCATTATACACCACCCGTCAGTAATAAGTGAAAGAACTAAAGATAGCAGTTTATTACTCACTTTTACAGTCCGTTTCATCCGATTCATCGACACAATCTCTACTGCCATCACATTTACTTCCGTGAGCACATGCGCCATCACTGCATTTCATTTTATGTGCCGGACATTCATACTCTACAAAACACTTCCTGTTTTACTTTAAATTATCCCAATTAAAGATGATATTAAGGATGATATAACATTTCATTTTAGTCGGTGGTACGAAAAATGAGCAATATTGAGTAATTGAAAATTGTTTATTTAAATAGGTATATGTAATTAAAATATTTATATAATAATTTACAAAATGTTTTGAACACATCCACACATCAAACTTTCAAATCGTTAAATTAAGTTTCAACTATGAGCTACCTCGACAATTATGTTCATCAGAGCCGTCTTGACAACTTGAATAGCCATCACATTTTTCTCCAAAAACACACGTATGGTCATCACACCGAAATCTGTCAATAGGACATTCGTGGTCTTAAAAATAAAAAGTTAAAAGAAAATAATATCATGAATTCGAAAATAAATTCTTATAAATAGAATGATTTTTGATGTTTGGTCTTTTTTGATTTGAGATTTAAAAGTCACTAAATCTCGAAAAGACAGAAAATGCAGCTGGTGTAACATAAGTATCTTTCATTGCTATTTGAGAAAGACAGTAGCACGAGAACGACTTCTGTTTAAATTATCTAATATATCAACAATATTTTAAAAAGTCATCTCTTTTGTTTTAAAAGGAAATAAACGTTAAATTAATTTACGCGCAATAAAACTTTCTTAAGAATGTTACTCTGCCTACATATATTATTCCAAAGAAACACAACTACAGATCGAGCGACGTTAGGCTTTATTTTCCATTGATAAGTGTATTATGTGGATAAAGTTTCACTTTTATAAAATGTGATTGTTGATTTGTCAGCATGGTTTTTGCCGTTACTTTCTGCAAGTTTGAGCTATAGCAAGGTGTCCATATTTGACGGGGGGAAAAGCCAGAGTATTGTGAGCAACCCAACGCCCTTGGGTAGGAAAACTGGCAATCCTTATCAATTCAGATTCTAATCGAACACAACCTGCACACCCTATAGGCATCGTGACTCGTACCCACATCCTCAGTGTTAACGTTAAGGTAGTTAATTGCAACCGCGGCCCCAAGTTAAGTTTTATACCTATGGATTATTATCATTGTTTTTTTCAGTTAACATGTAAAATAAATAAATAAATAAAAAATATAAAATAAATAAATAAATAAATATAAATAAATAAATAAATAAATAAATAAATAAATAAATAAATAAATAAATAAATAAATAAAAAAATAAATAAAAATGCTACTAGACATGACAGGAAAACCGGTTAAGCTAAAATAAGTTCACAATTGAAATACATAACAGTTTTATCAGCTTAGTACCGTTAGTCCGCTGTACAAATAACATAATTTTCATGCAACAGAAAAAAAATAAATAACACCTTCTTTATTGTTTGGCATATGTTGGATTTATATTTAGAGACTTCTCGTTAATATATTAGGTTCCAAATAAAAACTTGACTACCTTTACAATTTTGCTCATCTGATTCGTCTTTACACTCTTTAAATCCATTACAAATTGATCCCCAGGCGCATTTAAAATCGCCACATTTTACTTTTTCTGGCGCACATACATAAGCTGAAAATATTTCAGAGTTGAATGAGTTATACCAATTATAATGTCATGTATTTATGAAAACAACATGATATTATACTGCTGATCATACAGCAGTACATAGTACAAGCATCATTGAGCAGAATATTGAAACGAAGAAGTTGAGACCTACTGTAAACCAAGATAGCGTACAACCACTAACTGAAGATATTTACGACTCACATTTTAAGAACTGAAGTTGTGAGCATAACGCCGATTTCCAAAGTGAAATTGACCTTAAAACAAATCATCCGTAATTCGATCTAGTGGAAGTGCAAAAGTGCCAAGCAAGTTCAATAACTATGTCAAGAATACAAAT